>CM076580.1:469928982-470502251 GCA_034641835.2 Pinus albicaulis | reverse complement strand
AATATTGAGGGCCAACATTGATTTAAAATCGGTTCTCTCATCTCATGCTGTTTAGAACTACATTGAAAAGTATGTGGCAAAAGCAGAGTCAAAGTCTGAATCTACCACCAGATGCTCACACAGCTTGCACAAAGTTCCCCCCTCGATGCCCATATTTTGACTTCCATTTGAAAACTCCTAACCTAAATGGTTGCTGATAGGGACATTGCTGCACAATAAACATGCCACATGCTCCAAAAAATCCCACTAACATAATGGAACCGTTCTTTTGTCTCCGTCAATACTAAGAATTTTTTTTTTAGATGTGTTTCACAAAAATTGGATGGCCATCTTCCAACAATGCCCTTCATCACCTCATACATGCAAAAACCTCATTCACTTGAGTCATTGCCTCTTATTGAAGTTGCACGGTCCTAGCCATTCTCCTCCTGTCGAAAGAAATCACTATTGAAATACATCTTCCCTCCCATGGTTTTGCGTGTCATTCCTCGTTACACCTAAATCCAAAATAAACATTCATAATTCCATGTATACTTCTGGAGTGAACTCCTCTTGTACTTCCCTTTCCATAGACTTCTTGAGACATTGGCGAAACCAATGAGGTTGTTGTTTCACATTAGGAAATTCCTTTCTCAACTCCACCTAGGTAAAAACATCCTCCTTGATGAGATTAACATGCTTGGCAATCATGAATTTGATGCAAACCATAATTGGGGCCACTCTCTTATCATATCCTTTCACACTTGCAAGAAACAACCATTCACTTCATATAATTGAAATTCTCTATAACACTCTGCCAAATTCCCTCTCCAAATCCACATTCCATTTCCTCCTTGTCCCCAAGCTAGAACATGGAATTCAATATCATTTTTCCCACTTCTCCAACAATGTCTCAACCACACCGTTAAGGATTCTCATCCAGGGAACTGAAGGCACTGACAAGTCTTTCCTAATTTATTGCCTAAAAAATCCTTCCTAACCAAATTTACCACTGGATAAAACCTACTACTCTTGCTTGCTCCAACCGGTGTTGCAACATCCCACATAAATTCCCTAACCATACACTCTGACCTTCGCATCCCTATCTCCTCTATGCAACCTTTGGAAGGTAAATCCCTACTAAACCTTCAAGAAAAACTTCGACATGTAAAATACATTCTCATTGATGAAATTAACTTCATTGGTCCTAAAATGATTTCTCAAATTGATGAAAATTTGCGAGAGGCATTCCCATCCAATAGAAACAACCCATTTGGTGGCCAATCTATAATCCTTGTGGGGGACGTCGGGAAATTTACACCTATGAAAGATACACCAATGTATGTAGGCACATCTAGTGGCAAAGATTTTTGATAGAGCTTCGATACTGTTGTCACACTTTCGACAATATTTCGCCAACCAGACATAAGTCCTAAGCGTATTTCATTTCACCAACTCCTCTCCAACCGTTGCAATGAAACCCTCATATTGGATGATTGGAAACTTCTCATGATGCATTCAAAATCCAATATTCCACAAGACGAGTTGTAGAAATTCACCAATTCTATGCACCTCTATGCAACTAATGCGTATGTTTCACTACACAATAAAACGGTGCTAAAAAAATTGACCTACGAATTGCAAGCTGTTATGCTGAGAAAAGGAAACAAATTCCCCCCACCAACTAGGAAGATGAGAAAATTGCTGCATTCTTACTTCTTTGCATTGGTCAACATGTCATTCTAACAAACAACTTGTGGGTTGAAGCACGCCTTGTTAATGGTTTGATCAGGAAAGGTGCTTCTATTTTCTGCGCACCTGGTTCTTAACCCCTAGAACTCCAATCATTTGTTGTTTTTTATTTCATTCACTACAAAGTTCCACCATGGGATGCCTTAAATAAAAAATATGTGCCAATCCCCCCCGTAACAAGGGGTTCTTGCACACAAATTCCGCTTCGAATGGCATGGGGCCTAAGAATCCATAAATCACAAGGTATGACCCTACAAATGGAAACAAACGACATTGGAAACATTGATCGCCAAGGAATAACATTCATATCCATAACTAGAGTTATATAATTAAATGATTTTTTCATCTCTCGATCTTTCTCCTTCGCGCGCTACACACGCATGCAAGAAAATCCTTACATACTTCGCACGAAAAAAGAAGAAACATACCTTGCCTCAAAATCTATGAATCAAACTACTTGAGGACCTTCTATTTTTGGTAGCTTTCCTTCCTTCGCATTTCACTAGAAAATGTTTCATCTTCTCTCTCATGTTAACAACTTCAAATATCTGTGATTTTTTTACCTATTCTATTTCTAATATACTTTCACTTTCAAAAGGTTGCTACTATTTTTCTTCTATGCTTACCCTTTCAATTAATGAATTTATACATGTTCGCTTACACACTTTCCCTTTTCTTGCACAAATATATGGATGTACAATATGTTTCCCAGATCTACACATTTTTCCATCAAATACATGAAAAAGAGGCTTCTCTTTTGAATATGCAAGCACAGTTCCTATGCTCTCGTACTTTGCCTCTATATCAGATGCGTCCAAATCTCCAACTACTTAAAAGGATTAAATATTTCATGCATGTCCTCATCCATGTACATGAAAGGGATGCAAACAGGAAACTTCGATCATATTATCTCAATCATGTCCCAAATCTAGATATCTATTGGTGTTGTCGATGGCACACACCATCTTGTATTTATGACTAGGAATTTTCCCTACAGGAAAAAAAAACATGCACTTTGGTTGAATGATTTCAAACATATTTTTTGCCAGTTCGATACATGCTTTTTCTTTTATAGCAAACAATATATGTTGTTTTGTCAAAATTTTCTCGCTTTAAAGTAGCTTATATATAAAACTCACATACTTAAATGCACATTCGTAATACCCCGATGTTCTTGGTTCCTTGTATATTTGAAAAATGTTTTTGCAGGATTGAACATGATATGTGTGCATGCTTTTTCATGTGAAATATAGCCAAAAATTATAGTGTGGAAGTTGATTTGGAATAGATCATAATTCCCAACAATTTTCTTATCTAGCCATTAATATAAATGCATCTCCAGTGAGCCTCTTCTATTGTACATTTGACTTTAAATGGTAATTCAAAGGGTTCTGTGCACATGTGTACTCTTTCTTGAAAATATAATGTTGCATGGATATGCTACAAATATTACTGTAAGTACTTCATTCTGCAGCCTTTCACAACACTCTAATTGCGAAAATATTCTTTTGTGATTTTGTTAATATATTTGGTATTTATTTGAAAACAATAATTTTATAAGCCAATAGGAATAATCTAGGACTTAGTGGTGACCTTTTGATAGATGCGTCAAGGTAGTTAATATTTTCAGCCATACACATAGAAGGTGAATTTACCAATTATTTTTTTTGTTAGATTAATATGTATAACTTCTAACTTTCCAAGATTGTTGTAGGGTTTTTCTAGCTTGGGTCAGGTTTAAGGAATATGAAGGTAGAGAGGTTGTTCATAAAATTTTCACTAAATATGACATACATCATGCATAATCGTAGGTGTGTGAAACTTCTCAACTATGGTAGGATTTTATGTTGTTTCTGTGTGTTTCATGATCTTTTTTGATTTAACAAGTTCAAATTTGGCATTTTGACAACAAATATTCTGGAATGTAAAAACAACGCCAATAATTGTGTTTCCATTTTCAATTCATTAGTTTCTCAACTGAAATATGGATGTATTTTTATACAGTGATCAACAATATTATCACAAAGACATGTATCTGTATTGTGCATGCATTCAATGTTTGTGTATTTATATGATTAAGTTTGGGGCATCTCTTCGGTTGAAACATATTGCTATCCATTCTTTTGGGCACATGTATAGCTTTTCAATTTTACATGACATGGAAGCTCCTTCTCATTTCAAGAGAACGTTTTCCTCATTTTTTAATCTAGATCCGTCATAGGAAGATGAATGTTACCTTGGCTCATGAGAAATATTTGTTAATGAAAGGATGTATGTTTTTTAATGTATATATGAACATTTGGGATACATCAGACTGTTATTAGTTTGTGTGTTGCTCATACCAACTTGTTCTAGGTTGAAATACGTTGCCTTTATATTGCAAATTTTTTTGATATATAGTTTGGTCGTAGCATATATGGATTAGATATGCATTACCTTTTGAGAGGACTAAGAAGCAATTTTTTCCCGTGTTGGCAGATACAATGAGTTGTTAGAAATACATAATTGTTTCCGTTTCTAACTGGGGTCATTAACACCTATAGACAAAACTCTTTTCACAAGGCGGTCTAACCATTTTGTGTATGGTATCTATCAGCCTATGTGTGGTAGGCCAAAGCTTTCCAATGGTATAGAGACCTCGCTTCTTAGGAATTTTTTGGAATTTTTTATTCAATTTTTAACTTATATTTGGTATTATTCTTACTTATAATTAATTTAAGAAGACCAAAATAACATATTACATCTTATTCATGCTATCTTGTCAAACTACAATCCTACTACTCTATTGGGTAACAATTGGCTAATGAAATTTTGTCTTCAAAACACATAGTAAATAAAATTAGGAGGCTTCTATGAGTAAATAAAAAGGCAAAGTCAGTCATATTTATGTGTCATTGAAACACTAGATATCCTGAAGACTTGCTCAAAGGTAAATCACCACGGGATGAAGAGGAGTTGCATTCTTATAACTTTGTTCAAGTACAATTCAAAAAATATAGTGGAGAATAAATTTACGTTATCAAGTTTCTAGGGGAAGTAGAGGTGGTTTCTAGTCATGATAAATTCAGTGATGCTATTAATTCACCGTTTGGTAATGCATTCATGTGAGACATTTATGCTATATCTACTTGTTGTCCCATTTTAAGGTTTCATGTTTGTTCAAAGAACGAGATGAAAAACTCCTCGAATAACCTGCTTTATATGTGTATGGATATGCATGCCTAACAATTGTCCATTTCAACACAATATCAAATTAGAATATTTGGTTGGATATGACTATGTTGCTTTTCTATGCGAAAATAGTGAAAAAAAATAATATAAAGGACAATATCTCTATGCAACTCTACGTGGAGAGTTTACTTCATCTCAAGATGTGTTATCATTGGTTCTTGTCGTAATATTAGATGGTTTGATGGAGGATTATATTACACACATATAAAATGCATTTATTCCACTTATATTCCATAGGCTTCTCTGCCTCTGAGTTCATTAGGCAATGCATAAGTTTCTCTTATAAATTTGATTTGTTTGGTATGTTATAGAGTAAAGAGAGTAAGGAAGATAAGTTCTACTAGCCATTATTTACACTGATTGTGGTATATTCAGGCCTAATTATAATTGCAAGTCTAGGGAAAGATGTAAAAAATTCTTGGATATATGTGTAATGCATTTTTAATAGAGAAAGGGGAATTTTGAGAGTGATGAAAAAGGTATCTCGTGTAATTTTTCAGAGAAGGTTTGTTCAATATAGAAAACACTGAACGCTACAGAGAAGAGGAACAACTGGCAGAATATGATCACAACATGGAAGTCACATCACACCATCATTTGGCAAAAAAGGAGGCATGAATTAAGCATGAAAATATGGATAGAAAGGTAGCAAAGGGTACAAGGCTTGGAATTTTTAGCAACTAAAGTTAAGGGATTTGAAGGAGCCCTTCAGGTCAATTTATTTTTCAAGATTAATTGGCCACA
This sequence comes from Pinus albicaulis, assembly GCA_034641835.2. Classification (NCBI taxonomy): domain Eukaryota; kingdom Viridiplantae; phylum Streptophyta; class Pinopsida; order Pinales; family Pinaceae; genus Pinus; species Pinus albicaulis. Next base: position 470,496,545 of record CM076580.1, on the reverse strand, counting down.
CTGTTGGACTCACCACAACTATTGTAAATCAAGTCTCTTTTATTGTATTTATCTTTGAGTTTTTAATAACTCCTTTCTTATTATTCAATTATGCAACTTCAGAGGAAAAATTTCGTGTATTTACAGTCATTTGAGAGCTGATTTGTGGTACAAGTTTCCTTCTAATTCCAAATTTCATATAAGATTCAAAACATTCTAATGTAGTCCCTAATATCTAATATGGTGATGAACTTGTGAGATAAATACTTGTATAATGATATGAGAATGAATAAAGAATTCCAAGAAAAGATCAATCTACGATATTTATTGTCATTTTGCTATGAAATGAATTCTTTTCCTCGCCTTGAATATTGTGGGAGATTCTCTAGAGATGTGTTAATGAAGTGAATTTGTTGGATTCATTTGCTAAATGGCTAAAGACCTCCACACCTCTTAGGTGTCTATGCTATTTGTGTTTATATTCAATTATTAGTGATTTCCATTCTCTCATTATTATTTGAATTTATGTGTCCTCCTTAAACTTCCTCTGCAATTTTCGTGGTATAAGAATATGTTTCTGCATTACGTTGTAAAGGTGACGAACAGATAAGGAGTTTATCTTAAGATCTAAATCTAAAATTATGTGCCTAGCTTGATATGGTACAACATCATTTTATCTTGCGAACAACAATTGTTGTAAAGATATCATTGAAGTGGCATCGAGCTCATAATATATATGAGGGTTAACCTTTCTTGCTCAAAAGTAATCTTAAGGCTTAAAGTAGGGAGGTTCTCTTTAAAACATCTAGAGGGTTCCTTGGCACTATTCCCCTAACCAAAAACTTCCGAAGGAACAAAATAATTGTTCCATATAAAATTGTTAGTAACTTCATCCAGGTTCATTGAAGCATTCACACATCATTATCTAGCTCAACCATTCAAGGATTCACACATCATTGGCTAGCTTAGAATCATGTTTCATGAAGAATCAACACTTTCAAGTGTTGGGTGTCAGGTGTTGTAGACATTAGTTGGTTGTTTTTATGAATTAAAATCTCTTAACTGCTTATCGATCGTGCCAGTTTTAGTTAACATCTTGAAAACCTATATACACTGACAGGGCTCCATTCTAACAAATCATCATGTTCATCAAGGCCTAAAATTTCATAAAAAAGTCTTTTGTAATAATTTCAGTTCTAGCCAAGATTATTTTTTGACTTTTGCAGCAAGCCGTCTACAGGTTTTTTAGAATTTTGAACGCAACACAACCATAAAAATCTAATCTCAATGTCCACGAGTATGAAAATGCATGGTCAAGGTCTCCCCACTAGTAAGACAATCAAAACTTCACATCTTTTAAAAGTGACGAGTTGGATCTGGAGTTAAATGTGCAATCGACAATTCCAAATCCCATCTTCTGCTCTGCAAGCCTAAGCTGTCAGCAATGCCCTTATCTTCTTGAAACGAGCTCAGTAGGTTTCTACATTCTCCTTCTAATGCGTGAGGTAAGTAAAATAATTTTATTCAAAGGGTAAAAAAAACAAACAAAATATCGACATATCTTTGCACCTTTCGGTGAAAATGCTATTTTACTAGTTTCCACTTTAATGAATACACATGGCTATCGAAACAAAAAGGGAAATATTCGAACACTAAAGCAAATTTACAAATTTATATAGTGAGATATTTATGAAGTATAAATGAGTTTGTTTTTGTGGGTGTAGTTTTATTAAGTTTGAAATTCAAATCCTATAAAAAAAAATGAAGTCAGGAGTTCAGAGTTATTTGTAGTTATATGGCTTAAAGAAAATTTAAAAAATATTTAAGTTTTACAAAATTTCAATGATAAATGATTTTTTTTCGTTTAAGTATATTTAAAGTAAATAAATAATATTTATTAAAAAAAAAAAAAATGATTAAAATAAACAAATAATTTTAATTATAAATATATTTAATATAAATTTCAAATATTTATTTTTATTTTATTTTATTTTATAAACTCAAATGACTATTTTGTATTATATTCAAGTCTGCGTGTTTGATTTTTAGAATATACATTAGATATTACATATCTAGTTTATCAAAATTTCCAATTAATCTCCTTTCCAAGAGAATTGCAACTTTATTTTGAGGAGAATTTTGCGAAGCAACAAAAATGGGGGGTTTTGTAGGTATATATATTACAAATTTCCCCAACATAAAACAAAACTTACACCACATTTCATTACTAATTTATTATAAAATTCTTCATGACTATGAACCTGCTGCAGTTTTAGAGAGGTTCATTCAAGTCCAAACAATTGACAATTTTTGGAGCACTTGAACTTGTAAGATCACTTAAGCTGAGAGTCAGATTCTTGGAATTTTCTCTAAGCTCCTCAGTCCTCCTTATTAGTGAATCCATTTCATGTTCATGTATGGATGTTCTTGTCTTTAATCCTTCGATATCATCCAACACATTGAAGGTTGAGATTAAGTGATAATTTTGTTTTAGTTTGATAGTAAAAATATGTAGCTGAAGAGCATCAAATCACTCTGCAAGCTAATTTTGTGTTTCTTTGTGATTCCCCCCTATGTTATTTTATTTTATTGATCACCAATCTTGGGATACTCCATAGTGAAACTAGAACAACAAAAACTACACTAGCGAGTAATACAAAGTAAATCAAAGCCCACTCGACCCTTCACCACAACAAACACAACTAATAGGAACATAATAACTGCAATGTACTTAAAAAATTCTCACCAGATCGTAAAACAACCAAATAGCAAGGGCAAATGCTTCCCCTTCCAACAACAAACACCTTGCAAAAAGTACCAACCACAAATACAATAATCACCAAACTAGAGGACTTACACCATAGGCTCAAGGACGGGGATAAAGAATTCTGATAGCCAAACTAATAAATCCCAAGATAAATTAAAAGAAAATAGTACAATAATGTTGATTTTTGGATAGTTTCGAAAGCTATTCCCTAGCTACAAAATTTAAAATCAAAGTAAATTAAATTAAATTTAATTTAAGTTAAAATTAAAAGAAAAAATTAAAGTTTATTTTTAAATTTAATTTACAAAGAGATATGTCTTTTTAGGGAAAACTAATATCACTATAAAAATACATTCGCTACAATCATAACATATACATCACTCACATATTCTTCACTCTCTCTCACACATGGAAGCATATATAAGGAAAAAGCCAAAGTTTTCTAGGAAGTTGAAGTTTCTGTGTGTAATTAGTTAATGATGTTCATATATCATTGGACGTAATTATCAAATGCATAAATTTGTGCTCGTGTATTAAGAACTATAAAATCAACAACTAACACCTTCCTGATTCAAGCTAAAAAATGAATACCCAAAGTAAAATTCCACAATCATAGCCACAAAAAATACTTTAGTAAAACTGTTTTCGACACAATAATTTCTAAGCAATTCCCTAAAGAAAAATTTACCACTCGCGCATATCAAAATATGTATGTATATATAATAATTCAAATAGATAACCAATGTTTAAACCACAGTCACTAAGAGTAAAGATACACTGATGAACATAATTTCATGAATTTCTTGAAACACCATCATCATTGACCCCCAAATCAAAGGGAAATAATCCCTTTCACAACTAAAAAACACTGAAGAACCTGGAAACCTTCCAATATACCAAGAATTCCCAGTGACCTCGACTCATTTTCCAATTAAGGAATTTCAAAACAAGAGGCTCAGGGAAAGGTGTCAACGTAATCACCCCTAGCTAGCCTATCACTTGAGTCCCACCTTCAATAGATCTATATTCTCCATAACAATTCACAATGAAGCTTTTTTGAATCATGATAACAAATCACTGAATCCGTGTATGTAAGGATAAGTACAATGTAATTTAAGTGTCTATCACCCTGATTTTCATAGCTTGTGGAATTATTTGAGATTTAGTGCTTGGCTTGTCTACATGCTTGGGATTCCACAAGGTTGCCACTAAGCCCCTTGAGCCCTCCAATTTTTGTTTTTTCATATTTATTTTTTGAATCAATTTATTTGTAAATTTTGAGCTAACTTCATCAACCATTAAAGGATTATGGAAGACTTAATTTTTCCCTTAATCCTTCACTCTCCTTATTTCAACTTACATCCCTAAATAACATACATATATACCTCTTTGTTGACGTATATTAAGACATGAAAATATGTTTTGGATGAGGTTTCTTCAATAATTTTCTTGATCCTTTTTATAAGATTCTATAGAGATTTCTCATCCAGGGAAGAGCCTTTTACCATATACTATAGGATAAGAAGAGAGTCTCCCAAAAATGTGAGTTTATTGACCTAATTTCCTTTCGTTAATAGAAGACCCTGATAGGGGCCATGTGCTTCTACTTGATTATTTGTTATGTGACCAAGATCCATAAGTGCTTAAATAATTTGTGTTCCTTGAGACCATAATGCAAATCTCCCCTCTTTCCACCCCTTTAAATATTATTATTATTTTTTTAAATATTTATATTTATAAAAATGTTTTATTTAATGAACATTATACATATACTATTTATTTTATAAATATATTAGTATTTGTGAAAAAATATATAATTTTAGATTGTAATCGCTATTTTTCGAATATAGTATATCAATTTAAATATAAGGTTTAATAATAATATGTTTTGGTGCATTATCATTCATCCTTTATAAATATTAAATCTAATCATATTTATAATAATTAAATTTGATAATAAAGTTCAATAAACTTTATTAATAAGATTTAAGGTGTATTAATAATATTAATATTAAGATTTATTTATAAAATTTAATAACTTTATTAATAATATTAATAAATTCTAAAATATTAATAACTTTATAATATTACATTTTTTTTAAAAATATAATCGGTTGCTATTTTGTATTCCAAAAAAGAGGAGAAAGAGCTCCAAGTTTACATGCTAGACTGCTCGCAGTGCAGTGGAGGAAGCAGCTACAACAAAATGCTACGTTTCCTTTGTTCCTAGTTTTCGAAAAGAACTGAAAAATAGACAGCGCATATATGCGGACAAACTGAGATAGCATAAAAACAAATTTAAAAGACATTTGTAATAGATGAGGGGAAGTTAATCAATGCTGATATGGTTGATATGGCTCGTTGTTGAGACATCAGGATTTTATTCATTGCCAGCATCCCTCATGTTGTTGGAGCTAGAGCTTGGAGATGTACGCTTCTCCAACATGAATTTGAGGATTTGTGCCGATTCTTCTATGTGTGTGCACCGATTAGAGAGAGTGTTAAACTGATTTTGAAGAGAGGTGACCCCGTGGAGGAAGACATTAATAGTCGCTTCATGTTTCTCATCCAAGATTTTTACCTCTGTTTGCAGCTTTGCATCAAGTATTTTTTGGTGAGCTCTAATTTGTTCAACCTCAGCTTGAAGATCCACACAGTGGAGACAATTTTCACTGCGAACCATACTAGAAGCGAACGCTGATCCGAGGGAAGGTGTAGTGTCCGTTGAAAGTAGAGAAGGGCAAGGATGACAAGGGCACAACTTTGGGAGGTAGGTGAGAGGTGCAACAGATGCGACGAAGGAAGGATGGGGAGTAAGCAGCAGGTGTGTAGGCAGAGGGATAACGCCTAAGTTAGGCAGATGAGACAGTGTCGAAGAAGCTGAGCAACATAACATAGCAATGCCAAAATAGATGGGCAACGAAAGGAGTGGAGAGCCAAAAAAAATAGACAGAGGAGCATAACGGGGAGGCTGTTACTACGCGGAGGATGACTGACAGAGTAGGGAGCTGAAGGATAAATAGAGCCGCGGAGGAATGATAGCAAAGTTGGGGTGCAGGCTTTAAGGAGAACTGTTCACTCTTCTCTCAATAATTTATCTCGCCAAGGAAGTCTACTTCAAATTCTTGTTTCCATTTCATTAATCAAATCCCACGAATTTGATAAATGAAATAAATGATAGATTAAAAGTTCTTCAATGAAATATTAACCCTTGCAACAAAATTACAAGGCCCTTTATTCGATTCATTTAAAACTGGAGCTCAGACCCTTTGGCAGCATAATACCTTGACTTATAAATAGAGATTAGACTAACGGACCATGGTATTATAATACTATAACAAATGTTTCGGATCCTTTGAACAAATACTCAAGCTCTTACAATATTAACAACCATTGGAATGGTTAATTCACTCAGCGTTAAACTTATACTCGGGCCCACCTATTTGGATTCCACTTATTTAAATAAGTCTTATCAAATGAATAAACTGCTGGTCATACCTCAGATTAAACTCCGTGCAGCTTCCCTGCGCGATTACCCTTGGATCCGTTGTTTACCAGATCGGATGAAAATCGCGTTATTTCAAGGCTGAGCTTTACCACATGAAATTTACGTGATATGGGTGGTATTCACGAGGTGATGTGTCCAAAATGTATTGGATCACGTTGATAAAGGTAAAAACTGCCTCATGCCCAAATGCCGCGTGATACTGCTAGTTTCTCCTCCTAAACTGCTCTCTCCAAAAATGGTATTTGAACAATGTTACTCCAGAATTTCCACCGCTATTTGATTCATTCTTTCAAACTCATCTTCTCCGCTTGACATTGTGAAAAAACCTCACTGATATCGTCCAACCAAACAACAAAACAACGACATTCGCTCTAACAGACAGAGTTTCAATATTCTTTGAATAAACATAGTATGACTATAATTTCGCTCTTCCAACAGAGCCCACTATTCGACCTTCTTCAAATTTTCTATACAGAATAATCACATTCAATTCATTCGCTAATAATATGAGTTCAAGGAAAATCAAAGGGAAATAAGGAGATTTCACACAGAATCGATTCCTTTTCCAGTTATACACAAAAATTCTCAAATCGAAGGAATGAGTCCTTCGGGAAAATTTCCAGTAACACACACATATAGTCAATGAGTCTAAAATTTATTCATCAGAGAGAAATGCCTCTTGATTCAATATTTTACTGCAAAATCCTCCCTTACTCTGTATTAGGGGTTACATTTTATAATCTTTTACATGACTCTTCGGCTCCTTCTTGAGGACCGGTTTATTCTTAACATAAAAGCATAATTACATAATATTACTATAACTCTATCAACAGAAACTAAATAGGCAGACACGAATAAACTATTCAGCTTCCTCACTTATTAGACTAATCCTATCCACCCTAAGTGTAATTGATAGCTAAGGTATTAACACCTTTGCTGGTACATTTCCTTGAACATTCTCGAGCCCTTCTAGCCACAACATGTGGACAATTTTCTCACATTGCTGACTAGACTCAAATGCCCCTGCATTAGACTCCTGAGGGAAATTTTCTTCATGGGCTCCTGTCCATGAGCTCTTTCACAGAACTACCCAGCTTCTACAACATAACTTCTATCATCCAAGTAGCATCTTCATCTGGCTGGTCCTTCCACTTGATCAAATACTAGAAATATTCTTGTCCTCTGGTTTTCTTAAACACCTTCTTGTCCAAGATCTCCTCTAGCTATAAAGGCTGTGCTGTAGGTAATTGTTTTACCCACTCAATATGTTCTTTATCTACTAGCCTTTCATCTGTGCCACTATCTTCATACTTGTATAGATCTGCAACATTAAATATTTGAGATATACCAACATCAGGAGGTAATTCAATTTCATAAGCATTAGCAGAAAATTTTCTCAATATTTTGCATGGCCCTATCTTTTTGAACTTCAATTTGTTATACTGCTTCTTTGGGAATCTTTCTTTCCTCAAGTGTGCCAAGACCAAATCACCAAATTCAAAATTAACTTCTCTTCTGCTCAAATCTGCTCAGCCCTTGTACTTGATGCTGCTGCCTTGTAGCTGTTGTTTTACCTGCTCATGTATTGCTTGAATCTCTGAAGCAATTTCTTCTCCATCAGCACTCCTCAACTCTGCCTTTCCCAAGTTTCTTAATTCATACATTCCTCTGGGGTGCATTCCATAAAAAATATGGAATGGACTCTTTCTTGTACTTCTGTTTGGTGAATCATTGTATGCATACTCTACCTGAGGCAAAATATGGTCCCAATGTTTGGGATGCTCCCCTACGAGGATTCTCAAAAGATTACCCAGACTTCTATTTACAACCTCAGTTTGCCCATCAGTATGAGGATGATAAGATGAGCTGAAACTCAGTTTAGTGACACGCTTCTTCCACAATGTCCTCCAAAAATGGCCCACAAATATAGTATCTCTATTAGAAACAATACTCTTAGGCAACCCATGTAATCTAACAACTTCTTTGAAAAACAAGTTGGAAACATGAGTAGCATCACTGGTTTTATAACATGGAATAAAATGTGCCATCTTGGAAAATCTGTCAACTACAACAAATATTGCATCATTCCCCCTTGTGTCTTGGGAAATCCTAAAACAAAATCCATACTTACCATATCCCAAGGCCTGTCTGGAATAGGCAATGGAATGTACAATCCTGCATTTGGCTTCTCCCCTTTGCATATTGAAAATTTTTACAGTTATTCACAAATTTTTCCACTTCAGATCTCATCCTTGGCCAATAATAAAAATGACTCAGCTGCTCATAATTTTTATCAGCACCAAAATGTCCAGCGAGTCCACCACTATGCTTTTCTTTGATTAAATTCTCCCTCATAGAGAAATTTGGTACACACAATTGATTTCTTCTTAACAATAAGCCCTCTTGCAAGAAATAATCCAACCACTGACTTCTATCTGTCAAAACAGGGTTACAACATGCTTCAAATGCTTCTTTGAAATCATAACCTGTCTTGTAAAGTTCCTTAAGAAAATCAAAGCCTACCACTTCAAATTGGTTTTCTTGAACAAGCATGTTTTTCCTACTCAAAGCATCAACTACCTTATTTTCTTGGCCACTTATGTGCTTCAAAACAAAGTTAAAACTATGGATATATTCAACCCATTTGGCATGTTTATGATTCAATTTAGGCTGCTGCATAATATACTATAAATCTTGATTATCTGAATATAGCACAAATTCCTTAGACATTAAATAATGCCTCCACTTCTTCAATGCCTGCACAATTGCATAAAATTATTTCTCATAAGAAGAGTATTTCCTTCTTGTCTCATTCAGCTTCTCACTGAAATATGCTACAGGCCTATCATCTTGACTCAACACAACTCCAATAGCTTCTCCATTGGCATCACACTTCACTTGAAATGGCTTGTTAAAATCAGGCAAAACTAAAACAGGCTTCTTAGTTATCTTCTGTTTCAAAAGCTGAAAATTCCTTTCACCTTCAGTAGTCCATTTGAATGGCTGTTTGTGCTTCTTTATAGTTTCAATGATAGGTGCATTAATCTTGCTAAAATTACTTATGAATTTTCTGTAAAAATTGGCAAGTCCATGGAAACTTCTTACCTCAAAAACACTTCTTGGTGAAGGCCACTCTGAAATTTCCTTGACCTTTTCTGGATCCATATTCAGTCCTTTAGCAGAAACAACAAAACCCAGATATACCAATTCTTCTTTCATGAATGAACACTTCTTTAAATTTATCAGCAATTTCTCTTGATGTAACTTCTTGAAGACATAATTAAGACACCTTAAATGTTTTTCCTTTGTTTTGCTGAAAACTAATTTATGTCATCCAGATATACTATTACAAATTTACCAATAAATTCTTTTAACACTTCATTCATGAGCCTCATAAAAGTACTAGGTGCATTTGATAAACCAAAAGGCATTACCAACCACTCATACAACCCTTCATTTGTTCTAAAGGTTGTTTTCCATTCATCACCCTCCTTTATCCTTATCTGATGGTATCCACTTTTCAAATCTAGTTTTGAAAAATATTTTGCTCCACTCAAACAGTCCATTAAATCTTCAATTCTAGGTAAAGGAAATATATACTTGATTGTTATCTTGTTGATTTCTCTTGAATCAGTGCACATTCTCCAACCTCCATCTTTCTTTGGGCTCAGCACTGTAGGTACTACACATGGACTCAAGCTTTCTCTAATCAGACCTTTGTCAACCAATTCCTGTACTTGCTTTCTGATTTCTTCATTCTCTGTGGGAGTCATTCTGTAGGCTGCTTTGTTTGGTAGATTTGATCCTGGAATCAAATCTATATGATGGCTAATTTTTCTTATAGGTGGAAATTCATCAGGTAAATCATCCACAACAATATCACAATAATTGTCCAGCATCTCTTGAATTTCAATTGGAAAATCATAAATTTTTGTAGAAGTAAGCACTACTTTAGGTTTGCAAACTAAAGAAAAATTTACCTCTTCCTCTTCAATCTTCTATAAGTACTCCTGCCCACTCAACAATAAAGTCTTTGGATCAGACTTTCTTCTTGATGGTTCTCCTTCCTCCATAGGTATCAATGTTTGATGTATTCAATCCTTGAAAAACTTATAAGTGTTCTTCTTACCATCATGTACTACTGCTCTGTCATACGACCAAGGTCTGCCCAGCAGTATGTGACACACATCCATAGGCATCACATCACACATGATATTTTCCTTGTAGCTACCCATCTGCAATTCTATCTCACATTGCTCCTTCACAATCAGCTGGTGTCCTTTATGAAGCCATGACACCTTGTAGGGTGTTGGATGTTCCCTTGTCTTCAATTTTAGTTTCTCTATCACCTCTGTAGAGACAAAATTGTCTGTGCTGCCACTATCAATGACCAATTGAAAACATTTCCCTTGGACCTTGCACACACTCCTGAACAAAGTCTTCCTCTCTGCTGGTTCAACAACTTCTTTTGTTTGCTTCAACAAAACCTTATTGACCACCAAAGACTCTCCTTTCTCTGGCATAATTTCTTCTTCTGTTTCAGAAAACCTTGCTGCTTCTTCTCTAATATGAGCAAAAATTGCATTTATCTGACTGGTACCCATATTCTCTGGGCATTCATAGTGTTTATGTCCCAATTGGTGACATCTGTAACACCTCACTTCTCTTCCTCTGTTTCTGCCTCCTCTTCCTCTGTAGGAACTCCTTCTGCCCCTTGCATCACCTTCTGTGGATGCATTATGAGGTGAGCTACTGCTAGCTCCATCCCTTGGTGATGTAGACTTTCCTCTACCACCTTGACTTCCCTTTCCTCGGAAAGTACCTCTTCCTTTGGTAGACTACTTTCTCAGGAGTTTTTCTTCAGCTTTCAAGGCCATTTGATAAGCCTCTTCTACTGTCTTAGGAGACAAAATGCCTATCTCATCCTGGATCACCAATTTGAGACCATTTACATACCTGAAAACCTTCTCTGCTGTGTCCTGGATTTGTCCATCTCTTATACTTATTTTATAAAACTCTTATGTGTGTTCTTTCACTGTCATCAATCTCTATCTAAGGTTCCGCATTTGTCTAAATAATGTAAGCTGATAATCACTAGGCAAAAACTTACCTCTCAGCTTTGCCACCATTCTGGTCCAACTCTTGATTGGTTGTTTACCAGCTCTCCTTCTCTCTGCTTGCACTCCATCCCACCAAAGTGCTACATGTCCCTTCAAACTTGCTACTACAAATTTGAATCTTTTGTCTTCACCCATCTCTTCATAATCAAAACATTTGTTCATCTCATTGATCCATTCTATCAATTCTTCTAGATTCAATGCTCCTGCAAAGCTTAACACTTCAAGTCTAGGCTTGGATGTAGACCCCAGAATAGATTTAAGGAGTCTCATCTTAGGAGGAATCTCAACATTCTCTCCTGCCTCTTCTTCAGTTTCAGGTTCACTGACATCCTCGGGATCTCTTGGGTGTCGTAATTCCATTTCTTCCAATCTGGCTCGGAACTGCTGCATGGTCTCCAAAAATTTTGCATTAGCAACTGGCCTGCCTCTTCTTCTACCAGCAGCAACTCTGGCAACTCGGACAGCCATGCTGGAATTCCTCTTCTGGCTTTCGGATGTCGGTTCAGCTTCTGCAAAAATGTCTTGAAATCTGCTCTGATACCACAAACGATAGAAAAATTGGGGTGCAGGCGTTAAGGAGGATTGTTCACTCTTCTCTCAATAATTTCTCTCGCCAAGGAAGTCTACTTCAAATTCTTGTTTCCATTTCATTAATCAAATCCCACGAATTTGATAAATGAAATAAACGATAGATTAAAATTTCTTCAATGAAATATTAACCCTTGCAACAACATTACAAGGCCCTTTATTCAATTCATTTAAAACCCGAGCTCAGACCCTTTGGCAGCATAATACCTTGACTTATAAATAGAGATTAGACTAACGGACCATAGTATTATAATACTATAACAAATGTTTCGGATCCTTTGAACAAATACTCAAGCTCTTACAATATTAACAACCATTGGAATGGTTAATTCACTCAGCGTTAAACTTATACTCAGGCCCACCTATTTGGATTCCACTTATTTAAATAAGTATTATCAAATGAATAAACCGCTAGTCGTACCTCAGATTAAACTTCGTGCAACTTCCCTGCGCGATTACCCTTGGATCCGTTGTTTACTAGATCAGATGAAAATCATGTTATTTCAAGGTTGAGCTTTACCACATGAAATTTACGCGATATGGGTGGTATTCACGAGGAGACGTGTCCAAAATGTATTGGATCGCGTTGATAAAGGTAAAAACCGCCTCAGGCCCAAATGACGCGTGATACTGCTAGTTTCTCCTCCTAAACCGCTCTCTCCAAAACTGGTATTTGAACAGTGTTACTCCAGAATTTTCACTGCGATTTGATTCATTCTTTCAAACTCATCTTCTCCGCTTGACATTGTGAAACAACGTCACTGATATCTTCCAACCAAACAACAAAACAACGACATTCGCTCCAACAGACAGAGTTTCAATATTTTTTGAATAAACATAGTATGACTATAATTTCGCTCTTCCAACAAAGCCCACTATTCGACCTTCTTCAAATTTTCTATACAGAATAATCACATTCAATTCATTCGCTGAGAATATGAGTTCAAGGACAATTAGAGGGAAATAAGGGGATTTCACACAAAATCGATTCCTTTTCCAGTTATACATAGAAGTTCTCAAATCGAAGGAATGAGTCCTTCGGGAAAATTTCCAGTAACACACACATATAGCCAATGAGTCTAAAATTTATTCATCAGAGAGAAATGCCTCTTGATTCAATATTTTAATGCAAAATCCCCCCTTACTCTGTGTCAGGGGTTACATTTTATAATCTTTTACATGATTCTTCGGCTCCTTCTTGAGGACCGATTTATTCTTAACATAAAAGCCTAATTACATAATATTACTATAACTCTATCAACAGAAACTAAATAGGCTGACACGAATCAACTATTCAACTTCCTCACTTATTAGACTAATCCTATCCACCCTAAGTGTAACTGACAGCTAAGGTATTGACACCTTTGCTGGTACATTTCCTTGAACATTCTCGATCCCTTCTAGCCACAACATGTGGACAATTTTCTCACATTGTTGACTAGACTCAAATGCCCCTGCATCAAGGAAGAGGGAGCCAACTCGGTGGGAGACCCAAAGAGCTAATATCACGGGAAAGTGGAGGTTGAAAGTATGATTAAAGCATGACAGTGCAGAAATCCCAGAGTGAGGAGTCACATGAGATCTTAAGACAGACTGAAGCGAGATCATGGCAGGGGATTGATATTTAGTTCATCATTACAAAAATATTGCCCCGGATTTTGTGCACAGGCTCTTCTGGAAAGAAGGTCGGCGTCCTTATTGTTTTTGCGGAGAACATGATAGAAGGAAGTTCCTTTCATACCTTCTAAAAGGTTGCAGCATCCGCTGATTGTCTGGTGAAGGGCTATGTTTTTTATTGGGCGGTCATGCTTCATCATGTTGATAACAATGGAGGAATCGCCAAAAATCATTGCATTTGAAATGTTGAGCTTTTTTAGTTGATACAAACCTTGGAGGAGGGCAAAGGCCTCCGCTCTGTTGTTGGAGAGGGTGCCAAGGCCCCATTCAAAAGTTATGAGAATAGTTCCTTTCGCGCTTCTAATGATGCCTCCAGCTCCTGCAATGCCTAGATTCATTTTTGAAGCACCATCAAAGAAAAGAGTAGGTCTGGCGCTACTATTAATCCACTCAGTGAAGTCAGCTTCGTTGAGACGAATATTCCATCTTGTGTCTGTTCTGGAGGGCTGATTGGAAGTCGGATTAATACTATTAGCTCTGTCCCAAAGGTCGCCAAGGAAGCTCCTTTCCTCAGCACAAATTTCGCTGTAGTCAATTCTGTTGTTTCACTTGGAAGAGATAGTTTCGAGGGTGAAGCTCCATGAATTACTGTAAAATTTACTAAAAGAAGGCTCTTTTTTTATGAATATCTTCCTGTTCCTAGTAAGCCAGATGTTCCATAAAACTACATATGGGAGGGTATCCTAGATCCTCTTCAAAATTTTGCACTTTTTTCCCCTAAGGGTAGTTTCTTTTCCAGGATTGGAGAACCTTAGCAATGGTGCAATGTTGTGCCCAGTAAGGCTGGTAGGAAGGGATGAGCTCAACCCAAAAACGTGCAGCATAGGGGCACCCAATGACGAGATGGAGAGTATTCTCTTCAACATTTTGACAATTTGGGCACATTGATGGCCCGAACACACCTCTTTTCTTGAGATTTTATGAAGTTATAATTTTTTCTTTCAAGTGAGTCCATATGAAGATCTTAATCTTGGGGATTGCTTCTGATTTCCATATTTCTTTCCAATTGGGCCAAATAGGTGCCGAATAGTAGTCATTGTAGAGGTGCTGATAGGAAGCTTTGATGGAAAAGGCTGAGCTTGAGGGGTCCCATCGAAATTCGTCTATGCTGTCTTTTTTTATAGGAGCCGAACCATAGAGGTAGGATTTGAGGTTGTCAAGGTCAGCTTGAAGATGGGTTGGGACTTTGGGAAAATGCCAACCAGTCCAAATTTGAGATTGATCATCCCATTTGGAAAATTGACTTAAGAAGCTAAGGCCCATATTGTTGAAGTGAGAGATGGTGCGTTGGGTGCCAGGCCTGTCAATTATGCGAGATTGCCCCATAATTCGGTCCTTTCCAATGTTGATGGTATTACCCCCCATGGGGACTTTGGAGAGATTTTGGGCTAAGAAGGGAATGGATTTTTTGCAGAGAGCCCAAATTTTAGAGCAAGGTCTATTAGGAATGTCATGGTCAAGGAGATGCTGATGGGTAGAGTTGAGATATTTTACCTCCATGAATTTTTTCCACCAAGCCTGATTCCCACTAATTAGCATCCAAACAATCTTCCCTCCGAAGGCTTTGTTCAGGAGCTTTGGAGAGCGAACACCAATTCCTCCGTGCTCCTGGTATTTGATAACTTGTCTCCACTTCACCAGATTGTATTTTTTTTTTTCATTCTTACCTCCTTGCCATAAAAAGTGCCTAATGATAGCTTCGAACTTGAGATGGATGATGGTCGGAGCTTGAAGAAGAGTGAAGTGATACGGAGGCAAGGATGAGAGACCAAATTTAAGGAGAACAAGGTGTCCAGCTAAATTGAGCCACGATGAGCCCCATTGCTGAACTTTTCTCTTCATTTTGTCAATAGTGATATTCCATACTTTAGCCTTTAAGGGGCCAGAACTCACAGGCATGCCCAGGTAAGTGAAGTGGTCCCAATTTAGATTGCAAGAAATGCCAAAAATGTTATAAATAATGTGTATGGTATGGTTAGAAGCATTCCAACCATAGATACAACTTTTTTGGTAATTGATCAAGCCTTCGGAATAGAGAATGAATTTGTCCAAGACAGTTTTGAATCGCTGCGCAATTATGCTGGAAGTTCCTCCCATCAGAAGAGTATCATCTGTAAATTGAGAATGGTTCATATTTTTAACACCGTTGCCTAACTTGATGCCTGTAATGAGGCCATCTCACCTCATATGATCTAGGGCCTTACTAAAGGATTCTGCCATGATGATAAAAAGGTAGGGGGAAAGAGGGCATCCCTACCTTAAGCCATGAGATGATTGAAAAGAAGGAGTTGGTCTGCCATTGATGAGAGGAGATATCCAAGGTCCGGAGATGTAGGAGTTGATGAGGGCAAGGAATTTTGGGTCAAAGCCCATTTTATTGAGCACAGCTAGGAGAAAGGAGTGCTTGAACCTACCGAAGGCGTTTGAAAGATTAAGCTTTAAAATTAATCCTTTTTCTTTTCGAGAAATGCTTGAGTGTATGGCTTCTTGAACAAGGAGGATGGAATCAGTAATTTTCCTCTACGATATGAAGCCTCCTTGATTTTCCGAAATGAGGCTATGAAGGTGAGGTTTGAGGTGCATGGCAAGAATTTTGGTGATGAGCTTATAGAGGAGTTGCAAAGAGAGATGGGCCTGAATCTAGAAAAGGAAGAGGGGCAGTTTTATTTGGGGATAAGGGCAAGGAAGGTAGAATTGGTGTAGCCCCCAATTTTCTTCTTCCTTTGATTCCATTGAATCATTTTAACAAGGTCCTTATTTATTAAATCCCAATAAGTCCTGTAGAAACTAATAGAAAACCCATCTGGCCCAGGTGATTTATCCGGATTCAATGTCCAGATAACATTTTTTATCTCATCTTCATCAATTTCTTGGTTGAAGGCGTTGTTCATCTCCTCGATAATCATGGTCGGAAGTGTTGCAAAAGGTCAGAGTAATCTTCTAGCATTTTTATATCTGTTAGGAGATATTTGAAATGTGTGGTGGCAATGCTTTTAATTACATCATGATCTGTTTGCATGTGGCCATCAACATCGATGATGGCAACAATATTATTCCTGGATTTTCGAACTATGGCTTGCTTGTGAAAAAAGGAAGTATTTTTATCACCAGCTTGTAGCCAGAGGTTCCTTGACTTAATATGCCATTTCTCCTCCTCTTTCCTGTTGGTTCTGTAGAGCTGCCAATATAGATATTTTTCCTGGTTAAGGCGATCTTGACTGAGACCATGAGTTTCAATGCTGTTGTGGACATCATCCAATTTGGATTTAAGTTTAGTCTTGGCCTTTTTCGGCTCTTTGTATTGATTTTTGGCCCATTCCTTCAAGGCCAGCTTAGTTTTTTTAAATTTGGATTCCCATATGAAGGAGGGAGAACCTTCAATGTGTTGCATCCAAGTATTACGCACCAACTAGTTTGCTTCCGGGATGTCATTCCAGAGAGCACTGTATTTGAAGGGAATGGGGCTAAGAGAGCAGTGATATCCAAAAGTAAGAGTGATGGGATAGTGATCAGAGGCTGAAAAAGGAAGAACACTAGAAGTGGCAGTGGAGTAGTGTGAGAGAAGAGTGACAACAACCAGAATTCTGTCAAGTTTTCCATTATATTCCCTCTCCCAATTCTTCTGTTGCTCCAAGTGTATCTTTGATTTTTTGGGCAATGTCGACCAATTCGTGGTTTTGCATCATGTCTTCAAGCTGATCTCGAGAGGAGTTTATAATATTACATTATTAATTATACATTTATATATTAATCTATAGATTAATACATTAACCTAACATTTATCTACACATAATAACACATTAATAAGCTATTAATTTACACGAAATATGACGTATCTGTGTTGTGAACAAATAAGAATACCACAACATGATGAAATAGGAAAACATAGTCCATCTTTATAGTCCACCATAGTCAACCAAATGTTGACCATAGTTATCCATAGTCAACCTTATTTGGCAATACTCAACCTCAATCATCCTCAGTTAACTTTAGCCGACCATATTCAATTATAGTCTACCATGTTTGACCATAGTCGACCATAGTCAACCATGGAAAAGGTTTGGAAAGATTAATAATAATAATAATAATAATAATTGTTAATATCAATACTTTTATCCCTTTTCAATAGTGCAACCATTCAACCATGGACAAACTAGCTTAGCTATGGTCACTATGGTTAACATTTCTAACCACAATGAACATAGTCAGACATATACATTTATAGTTAGACATTGAAAATCATGGTCAACAATGTTCATCCATTGTCAACCAATATTAACCATAGACAACAATGTTAACAAAATGCATTGCAATATCACAAATAAATATCAACGTCAAAATGTATCAAACAAAAATACTCTAATTTTTGTATAGATATATGTTTCCAAAAGGTCATGATATAGATAATATTGAGAAAATAAAACAATTTTGAGTCTGAACAAGAGAAAAAGGCAAATTTTAGATGCATAACCATGTACTTTTTTGCAAAACAAGATCTTAAAATGTAGAAAAATCAATAATCACGGATATTAATAATACATTAATCTACACATTATGATTCCTACACATTAATATATTGAGAAGATACTACACATTAACACTGATAACTTTAAACATACATTAATCGATATATTAAGACATGTGTCCTATGATTGACTATGGTTAACATGGTCAGCCATAGTCAATATAAGCATAAAATTTAATCATAGTCAATATGGCTGCCATGATGAACCACAATCACCATGATCATTTAATTTAATATTGTTCCCAATGTGGAAAACACCAAAAAAACATCACAATGTAATAAACAATAAAAAAATATATCGCAATGTGACAAACAAAAAACAAAGTTGTAATCTGATAAACAATAAACAATGTCACAATGTGATGAACAAGAAACAATGTTGTAATTTAATAAGCAAGAAAAGGCATCACAATGTGATGACATTGAAATTGAATTGTGATAAAAAAAAGAAAAGAAAAGAAAAAGAAAAGAATTTAGGTTTACAAGGTTTACTATACTTTTATAACATATTAACTATACATTAACACATGTTAGCTATGGTTGACTATGGTTGGTTATGGTTAACATAGTTAACCATGGTCAACATGAGCATCAAAGTCAACCATAGTCAACTATAGTCAACATGAGTGTCATAGTGAACCATAGTCACCATGGGCATTCACTTTAATAACATAACAATGTGACAAACAAAAATCAAAGTTGTAATGTGATGAATAAGAAACAACGTCACAATTGTACAAAATAAGGACGTTGCAATGTGATAAACATGAAACAATGTAGTAATTTGACAAAAAAAAAATGACATCACAACGTGATGAACAAAACACAATGTCATAATGTGACAACCACATTAATAAACCACAATCAATCATAGTTAATTTTTTTGACCTAATTTTACTATATTAACCTAGGTAGCTTAACTATCGTTTACTAGGTTGACCTAGGTTTACTAGGTTAAGTGGGTTGACTTAGCTTGACATATGTTGACATAGGTTTAATACGTTTATTAGGTTGACCTATGTTTATTAGGTTTATTTAAATTTATTAAGTTTACGATATTTACGAGGTTTCCTTAAGCTTACTATCTTAATCATGGTTTACTAGGTTAACCTATGTTTACTAGGTTTAAGAAGTTGACCTACATTTACTAGACTTACTTAGGTTAACCTAGGTTGACATATGTTTAATAGTTTGACTAGGTTTAACAGGTTTACTAGGATGACCTAGGTTTATTAGGTTTGCTTATGGTTAACTAGATTAACCTAGGCTTATTAGGTTTAATAGATTTACATGGTTTACTAGGTTGACTTAGATTTACTAGATTTACTAGGTTAACGTAGGTTTGCTAGGTTGACTTAGGTTGAATAGGTTTATAATGTTTATTAGTCCAACTAGGTTTATTAGATTTATCAGGTTGACCAAGGTTTACTAGGTAGACCGAGGTTTAGTGGGTTGACCTATATTTATTTGGTTTATTAGGTTTATTAGGTTGACATATGTTTACTATGTTGAACTAATTTTACCATGTTTAATAGGTTGACCTATGTTTACTATGTTGAACTAATTTTACCATGTTTAATAGGTTGGCCTAAGTTTACTAGGTTGACCTAGGTTTATTAGGTTTACTAAGTTGACTTAGATTTAAGGTTGACCTAGGTTTACAAGGTCAACCATAGTCAACCATGGTAAATTGGGTTTATTAGGTTGACCTAAGTTTACTAGGTTTACCAAATTGACATAGGTTTATTAAGTTTACCTAAGTTTACTAGGTTTAATATGTTTACGTGGGTTTATTAGGTTGACATACATTTACTAGGTTTACTAGGTTGACCTAAGTTTACTAGGTTTACTAAGTTCACCTAGGTTTAGTAGGTTGACTTAGTTTGACCTAAGTTCATATAGGTCTAATAGGTTTACTAGGTTTACTAGGTTGACTTAGGTTTATTAAGTTTACTAGGTGGACTTAGGTTTATTAGGTACACGAGGTTGATTAGGTTCACTACATTTACTAGGTTGACCTAGGCTGATCTAGGTTTACTATGTTGACCAAGTTTTACTAGGTTGATTGGGTTAACTAGGTTCATAAGTTTGACTAGGTTGACTATGTTTACTATGTTGATGAGGTTTATTGGGTTTATTAAGTTGACATAGGATTTTATTAGGTTTATCCAGATTACCAGGTTGACTGCGGTTGATCTATGTTTACTATATTTACTAGGTTAACCACAATAAACCATGGTGTCAACTATTCAACCATAGTCAACTAGGTTGACTAGATTAACATAGGTTTACTATGTTAACCTAAGTTTATTAGGTTTACTAGGTTTACTATATCAACCATAATGAATCATGGTCTACTATAGTAAACTATGGTCACCATGGTTTACTATGGTAAACCTTGGTTTATCATTCTCAACCATGAGTAACCATGGTTAACCATGAAAAAACATGAACAACCATGATGCACCATAGTCTATCATAATCTATCATAGTCAACTATATTTAGATGTGGACAACCATGGTCATCGATCAATTATATGTTGACCATAATAAACCATCTCCATTCATAACTTAAATATATTTAGCCATAATCAACCATGGCCTACTAATCCACCCCATCCATGTTGATTGTCAACTAGCATAATAACATTAATGAAGTGGTTGAAATAAGTTGAAAGGTGTCATTTTCCAACTTCCATACACTTATCAATGACATTAAAAAATGGAAAATAACACCCATCCATGTATTTCAACCCTTTATTAGTGTGGTTGTGATAGTTGAGGCAAGAGGCTCATTCTATAACCCAATATGAGGGAGATGTGTGATTCCGTCTATGCTCAATCTCGAGTTGACAAGCTTTCCTTTTAAAATAAAAATAATAATTCTTTAAATAAAAAAATTCCGGCTATAATAAAAAAAATGAATATAAATGTTTGGTTTGTTTTACTTAAAAGTATTATAAAACATCAATAATCCCATTATCACTACCCATACTAAAGAGAAGTGATAGAAATATTTCATTCTCACGCTCAACTTAAATAAATTATTTCGATTTCTATATGAAATAACATAAATTTTTATCAACTTTATAGAGAAATAAAGTAGTTAAAAGTAAAAAAAAAACTTATGTTTTCACTTTTGAGTATAAAGTTATACAATTCTTGTACTTTTTTAAAATATAAACTACTTAAATATATATGTTGACTAATTTATTTTAATATCAACTTCATACATATGTATATATATGGAAAGAAAATAAATATTTTTTTAGTGTTTGATCATAATAAAATATCTCAAAACTTGAAGAGGAGTGATTAAAAATAAAGAGAAAATCAATTATTTCTTAATAAAAATAATAATAAAGAGATATGTAATTAATTTAATTTTTAATATGAATTTAAAATGTACATTTGAAAAATATTATGAATAAAAAAAAATCAATGTGAGTCGTAAATAAAATATTTAAATATGAAATATGTATGTACATTATATATGATTAACAAAAAACTATATATACTTTATATAAAGCAATTGAAAAAAAAAATCACGGTTAAAACATCTGAAGTAGTGTCACTATTTTACATTGTGGCATTTTTTAAGTATATGTTTAATCAATTTTGTTTAAAATCGAGTAAAGTTGTATTGGAATTTCAAATTTAAGTTGTGTAGTATACACAATCCAAGTGCCCAAGTAAATTTTAAAGAAGTTGAATCCATTTTATGCATTCCAAAATGCAATTTAAATAGTGAAAAATTACACATGGTATATATATATATATATATATATATATATATATATAAGTTTGATGCAAACTTTTTATTCAAGTTTTGCACTCTAAAAACTCTTTTGTGATTAAAATGGATCTATAATGATATAATACAAAATTAATCATCCAATTTTTTTTATATGAAAACATTCTTTAAAAGGAATTTGTTTCTTCATACCTTTGAGTGATTAATAAATTCTTGTATTGCCAACCTCATCACATTTTTCATCTTAATGCTTAATAAAACTAAAACATTCATGATAATTTAAACCAATTTATTCACACTTATAAAACATGACAAAAACCATAATCAACTAGGTTGACTAGGTTAACATAGGTTTATTAGGTTAACCTTTATATTAGGTTTACTACATTAAATATGTTTACTATGTCAACCATAGTCAATCATGGTCAACTATAGTAAACTATGGTCACCATGGTTGACTATGGTAAATCTTGGTTGATCATTCTCAACCATGGGTAACCATGGTCAACCATAATCAAACATGAATAACCATGATGAGCCATGGTTAATCATAATCTATCATAGTAAACTATGCTTAGATGTGGACAACCATGTTCATCCATAGTCAACTATATTGGCCGTAATAAATCCTCACCAGCCATAACTTAAATATATTTAGGCATAATCAACCATGGCTTACTAATCCTCCCCATCCACGTGGATTGTCAACTAGCACAATAAAATTAATGAAGTGGTTGAAATAAGTTGATAGGTGCCATTTTCCATCTTCCATACACTTCTCAATAACATTAAAAAGTGGAAAATAATGACCATAATATATTTTAACCACTTTATTAATGTGGTTGTGCTAGTTGAGTTCAAAGACTCATTTTACACCCTAGTATGAGGGATATGTGTGATTCCATCCATGCTTAGCCTTGAGTTGACACAATTTCCTTATATATATATATATATATATATATATATATATATATATATATATATATTCTTTAAATAAAAAATTGTTGGCTATAATGAAAAAATGAATATACATGTTTAGTTAATTTTAATTAGAAGTATTATAAAACAACAATAATTGGACTCTCACTACTCACACTAAGGAGAAGTAGTATAAATATTGTATGTCCACTCTCATCCATAAATAAAATATTTAGATGTCTATATGAAATAACATAATCTTATATTGACTTAATAGAGAAATAAAGTAATTAAAAGTTAAAAAAAACTTATATTTTCACTTTTGAGTATGAGAAATTTGTATAATTCTTATACCTTTTAAAAATATTTTATATTTTCACTTTTGAGTATGAGAAATTTGTATAATTCTTATACCTTTTAAAAATATTTCAGTACATGATTTAAATAAACTATTAAATATGCATGTTGACTAATTTTTTTAAATATCAACTTCTTTCTTTTATATATTTATATAAATTACAAGAAAAAATATTTTAGTATTGGATCATAGTAAAATATTTCAATGTTTAAAAAAGAGTAATTAAATTTTTTTTCAATTACTTCCTAATAAAAATAACAAGGAAATATGTAATTCATTTAATTATTAATATAAAATTAATGTGTAGCATTTACAAAATATTATTAATAATAAAAAAAATTCAAAGTAATCATAAGTAAAATATTTTAAATAGAAGGTTAAATAATATTATTTATGTGCGTTTAAAAAAATATTAATAACATAAAAATCATTTTAATGTGAAACTATAATTTATAAATAAAATATTTCAAGTAAAATATTTAAATGTAATATATCTACTACTAATAGGATGCTATTCATCACGTTTGTACAATATACTCACTAATGAGAGCGATTTTCACCCCTCCCGCTCCCCATGAGATTTATGAGATTTGAACCTATGATGTGGTACGGACTAAACCCCACACAAATCAATTGGTCTACACCTCATATATATATATATATATATATATATATATATATATATATATATATATATATATATATATATATATATATATATATATAATGTTAAAACTTTGTAAGTAATATCACTATTTTACATTGTGGCCTTTTTTAGTATATTTTTGGTCAATTTTGTTTAAAATGGAGCAAAGATGTGTTGAAATTTCAAATTTAACTAGTGTAGTGTATACAATCCAAGTGCCCAATTTTTTTTTGAAAATGTTGATCAATCTTAATCATAGATCCATCAAGCTTCAACAAGGATCCCTTTAAGCTCTTGCAAGATTCATGGTGAAAATAGATAATACAAAATTAGTCATCCAAAATTTTAATATTATAACCTTTTTTTGAAAAGAATTACAATTTTTTTTTAGAAATGAATTTATATCTTCTTACCTTTTGAGTGATTAATAAGTTTTAGTATTTCCATCCTAATGGATTTTTTTTTGAAATGAAGCAATTGATATTACTTGAAAAAGAGATTACATGACAATGACATCCATAGCCATAGTGTCTAGAGAGCAGAAATCAAAGATAGAGGAACCTATATTTCCTCCAGACAACAAGAGAACTTAAACCAAATGCCATGCATTTGTGGACTAGAGCTTTCCATAGAGCAAAAGTTACATAATAATTTTGACCAAATTCCTTGCATCCAATAGCCAGAGGCAACAACAAAGTCTACATAAATAGGCTTCATATATAAGACACAAGTTAAAGATTGCAATTTGCACCAATCACAAGCATAATCTATATCATTACCAAAGGTCAACCACCGTCGCCGATTGATGAAGCCGATATGGTAGGGCCATCTGACGCATATGGAAAACAAAGAGCTGTTGATTTGAACAAATTGTGACGAATTATGAGTATAAAAAACAACAGGTGTAATGTATTGTAAGTCCCTGCTCACACCAAAATAAATACAAAACTAAGGGGACCACGAATATGACCAAAAATCTCCACAAGTCCCTTTTGTTGAGAGTGAGAAAACTGTGAGCATCACTAGAACAAACTTGTCGAAAAAAGACAATAACTTTGATACTATTTTCTAGTCTTGATTTGAAGAGATGATAGTAAGGTCTTGAGCACCGTCAACTTATAGATCAATAAGATCTCGAGGAGTATCTTTGAGAACACTCAAAGGTGAGTCCGACACCAAAAAACTCTCCACCCGAATCAAACGAAAGTTAATGTTGTTAAGACAAAATCGGTGGTTCCTTAACATACATTTGATGTCCTCCAACCCAGGAAAAACATTATAATTTTCAACTCGTTTGTCCTTGAAAATTAAACGCAATAGATTGTCCATTTGTTGATATAAGGGACAGAATGCAGGAAATAAAGTCTATGGTTCCAAAATCTACCTGTATTTGGAATCCATTTCATACCACCACCAACAATTTCCAAATCACAATGATAAAGATGACCCCCCTAATTCTTTTGACTCTAACAACATAATTTTTGTCTTCACTGCATGAGGGACAACATCAAAGAAAGTTGCCACTGAGACGTAGGAAAAAGGCCGAAATCGTTCGACTCTGACACTACCTACACCACCCCTTATGCTCACCATTCTATGATGATGAGGCATAATGGTAGATGCAAGAGAATAATGTAGACAACCACTTAGAGCATCATGAAAAAAAGCAAGGAAATGGACGAACCCCCACCCCTTCGATGCCAAATCGAAAAACGACTAGGTCGTCTCCCAATTTCCACACCAGAGATCCAAATTCGAGTAAGGTTTGAAATTCACCACACTTTAAAGAATAATACACCTAAAACTGCAACACCATACCAAAACTTGAAGATTGCAAATATCCAAACGAACAACAAGAACATTCCCATGCCGAAAGAAAATAACAACATAAACAAAGTGATTCCCAAGCTAAATAAGCAATTTAGCTACTCAATTGACTTAACGATGCCCCGATTCACAAACCCAAAGAACTCCCGACCCGTAAACCAGAGAGGTCTAAGCAAACCCTAGATATAAGCCAACCCTCGGGTCTATATAGAGAGAGCTAGAATTCGTTCTGCTTCAATACCACATAGAAAAATGTCTTGGGTACCAACATCCACAAACAAGAACGGGATAGGGATAAGAAATACTTCTGAATTCACTATACACAATGGGAAAAGTTGAGTATATGACCACCAGATCAAATATAGGCCTAAGCTCTGTAACATGAAGATAAAGAACTAAGAATATCGTGTTAGAAAATTATATATTATAGAGCAATGGAACACATATAATTTGCAGAAACACAAACACAGAAATAACATATAAAATAAGAGAGACATAGATATATGTGGTTCACCCAATTTGGGCTACGTTCACGGAAACAACCAGTCATTCCTTTAATATTATCTAGCAAAATGAAGAGACACAACCTACAAAAAATCTGCTGTAATATCTGCTACTTTCTCACACCGTCCTCCTTTCTATTTCTCGCTTAGAATATACACCCAATACACAACCGAAATACAATACCCTCATATGAACTGAGGTGTTGTCTTCTAGGGCCAAAAACTCTAAATTAAACATAACTTCTACTATCAGATCATCCGCCTAATGAATGGCCTAGATCGACTACAAAATTACAATATTTTACAAGGCAATTTTACATCTGTTTTTAGCTTTGAGGACGTTGCCCCTGAAACCCCCTGCCATTAAACTCATAAAATCGTCGTCGCCCCCGTGGACCCCCTTGACAGTGATTAAATGATAGGTGGCGTTGCCACCCCGTTAAGAACAAAAGATCCAACACAACGATACATCTAAATAAAAAAGAGAATGAGACTCCAAACCCAACATATAGATTCCACACTATCCAAAATAAACGAAATCACAAATATAGAACTACGACCTCACGAGCAAACCCCAACTCATGGAAATGCAAACTAAAAACTAAAAAATTCACTACCAAATAAAACCATTTGATTCATCCTCACCTCCACTCCCTTGCTCAACTTAATTTGAACGAATAATTAATAAAACCAAAGCAACATGATAATTTAAACCAAATTATTCACCCCTTGCAAGATCTTTTCATTAATTTCCTCTTTGGGTGATGGCATTTGATTTGTCACGTATCTACGAACTTCTCATACCCTTCTCGTTTCTAACGGTTCTCCGAATTGGTTACAGTTAAATCTTGAGTTTTTTTTCAGTACGATTCTTACAAAATTTTGGTCCTCTTCAATAGCAACGAAAATTGAGTGATAAAGTCGGTGGGGTTGCGGTACTTGCAATTAAAATCTTTGAATGACTTTACACAACCTTCACTGCAACGACTAAAGATAACCTGAATCGAGGGATCCACTGTCGTCGACTCGAAGTTTGAAGATAAAAAAACATGTTTGAAGGCATCATCCAGTCACGCCCAGCGGTGCCCCCAATCAATGAAGCTTGCCGGTGTTTCACGAGTTGCTTTGCGTTCCTTATTTACCCCTCCACCCCTTCACACGCTTCCTTGCCCTCTCCCAATTTATGGCCAAACATCACCTTGTCTCTCTCTACCGGCTTCCTCTATATATGTGTGTGTTTGTACACACAGACTCAGTGCCCATTGGTTATACCAGTTGACAAGCATTCTTGAGATTGAAAATCTGTGGAGTCCTCCAGCTATGGCAATGCAAATATTTTCTGTTACCTATATGAAGGCTCTTCCATTGATTTTAATTCTTGCGCTTACAATTAGGCGAGCGAAGTGCGCAGATCCGGATCCTCTGCAAGATTTCTGCGTTGCAGACACGACCTCTAAGTTCTTTCTCAATGGCTTCCCCTGCGTGAATCCAAGCACGGTGGTGGCGTCCCACTTCAAGACATCGGCTCTGGGTGTCCCGGGGAACACCAGGGCCAACCCCTTCGGCTTCAACGTGACGCTCACCACTCCCAAAAACCTGCCAGGATTCAACACGCAGGGAATAGCCATAGCTCGCACTGACTTCGCTAAGGGAGGGCTGGTTCCTCCTCACGTCCATCCCAGAGCCTCCGAGATTGTGTTCGTGGTTAAAGGAGAGTTGCTGGTGGGGTTTGTGGACACGTCGAACAAGCTCTTCACTCAGATTTTGGGGGCCGGGGATGTGTTTGTGTTCCCCAGGGCGCAACTGCACTTTCTCTTCAATGTGGGGAAATGCACTGCTCTTACCATTTCGGGGCTCAATAGTCAAAGCCCCGGCGCTCAGATCGTGCCGCTCGCGACTTTTGGGTCGAAGCCAGAGGTCCCTCCCGCTGTTCTGGAGAAGGCGTTCCAAATTAGCAGTGAAGAAGTTGAGAAAATCCGAAAGAATCTCATTGGAGGGTGAGCCACCTTTGACGTGCAGGGCGTTGTTCAGGTTAAAAAAAATAGAGATGATATCATCAAAATATAGTGTGTAATAAATTTATATGACTTTATGATATGCGTGCTTCTCTTCAAATATTAACAAATCCATGATATATTACGATATGACTTCTGAAATACATGATATACAAAATCAAACTCTCTTGGGTAGTATCATGTGGGAGACAGCCATGCGTAAATGTTGATAAACCACATGTCGTAATTGTTATATATTATATATATAGTACTGGAATTTCAAAATAGAGCTGTCTGTTTAAATTTATGGTTTTCACCCTAACTTGATTAGTTTTCACAATTTTAATTTTTAAAAAAATAAAAATTTTGTAATTTTTAAAAAATTCACCAAATTTTCCTATCAAATTTTATTTCTACATATATAACAATATAAGTAAATAAATTTGGCTGCCCAACAAAGGGAAACCAGCCCTGCCACCTCAGAATCTTGAGAGTTGTGCTTATCATCAGAGGCACAAAAATATATAGTGCTTAGAAACATAGGGTTAAGTCCCAAAACAGAGTAACAAACAAACATAAAAAACCTGCTAAGAGCTAGCATCAATGGGGGTTTCCTCCTCAATCTAACAAGCATACGGAGAGGAAGGCGGCGTTGGATGAGCGTTGTCTATTATGGTCTTTGTTTTGGCCTTGTCCTCCCACTGAGTGCCTTTCCGAGGAGGGGTGATTGCTAGAGGCTGATTGGAAATCTAAGTAGGGGTGACCACTGGAGGCTGAGGGGTTGTAGCTCGATCCCCATCCGACGAGGAGTCGGCCTGATATCCTTTAGGGGGATTGGTGTTGGTTCTACGCGCTGAGAGGACGAGATGTTTCCCATAGCCACCACGAATCTTGAAGTATGGATGGGTTGGGTGTCTCGAGATGGTGGATTTGCGCCAAGCCTAGTTGCTGGGCTTGACCACGTCCTCGCGTACCTCCCGACTTATATTTCGACTTGATAAGGGGGAGGGTTTCCAAATTTCCTACGACAAGCCTTGTAGAAGCTCAACCTCCTTCCTACCACCAATTGGGAAAGCAATTTCCCTATCATGGGCCATGGTATCCCAGATCTGTGTGGTTGTGAGTAAGGCAAAGTGGCCTTTAAGAGTGAGATCATTAATGCGTTTCATTGCCAGCTGCCTTTACGAGAGCGACCGGGCAAAAATATTTTTCATGTTCTAGTACCTAGCTGCTGCCAACAAAAAGAAACTCTGTATTTTTTGTACCATTAATAAATGAATAGACTACCACTTTTTAAATATATATATATATATTTACAAATTTAAAAAAATTCAAATTTTATATTTATAAGTATATGTTGTTGGATTTTATCATGCATTATTCACACAATGTATATTGATTAAATATTGTTATGATAGCAAAAATCAGGATAATAAGAAGTAGCCTTATTTAATTCATGTTATACATATTTCATTAGATTAATAAATTTATTTTATATTTTGAGTATTGATATGTTATATATTTCATTTAACATATTAATATATTTATTATGAGAGAGGTATTTTAAAGTTTAGTATGGGTTGGGTGGCTGGCCTTGCTAATAAGGCCAAATCTCAACTAATTGTGCTAGTGGAACTTGACTTAGTATATAGTTACCTTGTAATGATGTAAATATTTATAAATTGAGCTAACTTTAGGGACTATAATTTTTCTTTTATTAATAAAATTACACACAAATTTGTATATAAAAGAAAATCATAAGATGCATATACATTAAAATATATAACACATACATAGTATCTATAACTTAAGACCTATTTTACCATATTTAACCATATTTACATAGTTAGGATTATGTAACCATATTTAATTTAATTAATAAGCACATAAAAACTTAATACTTATAATAAACTTACAATATAACAATATTCTTAATTATGTGTATTCACTCCACTTTACCATAAAAATTATTAACTTATAAATAAGTTTTGTTACACTACCATGGGCGGTGACTTATCAACACCTTATTCCCAAAACCATAATTCATTTCACAATCAAAATATTTTATAAATATTTTATTTTAATTTAATTTTATAACTATTTGTCAATTCAATCTAAAAAAAAGATAATTACTTTTGAGATATATCTAAATCCTAAATTCTCACTGTTAGTAAAAATATTCCATGGATATTCCATAGAGATTAAATTATGTTTTAATAAAATAAAAAATGATAATACTTTATACATAGAGATGTGAAATTAGATAATATAAATAATATTTTTAGTAACCAACATAGATCCATCGTAATTAAAGATCTACCAAGCTATGAGAGGAATCAAATTTCTTAAGGTGCAAACCTTTGTGTAATGTACCTCAAAATTCATGTAAAAGTTTACGTAATTACACATACAACCATACCCTCAACTTGATTCATTTTCGTGAATGTGCACAACCATTTATATCATCTTTGCTTAAATGTTTAAATGTTGGGCAAGCGAAGATTAACAAACACTATATTTTACTAAACTCTTTGTTCTATCGTAAAATATATGATTAATAGCTAAAAGTGATACAATGGCTAAACCACCACACGCCCACACCATGTATCCACAATTGAATTTTCTAAAATAATGCACAATATAAATTGATCTTTTGATCTGATAATTACTTTCCAATGATTTTCAATTTAGTTATCTTATGTCACATATATCATTAAGAAATTACATACAAAAAATATTAAAAATAATGCAATGAAAGCAGTAGGATCATAAAAGAGACAACCAAGCACAATAAAGACAAAAAATTTACTCTGGGAAAAACCAACCTTACGAAAAACCCAACAAGTTTTCTTGTAAGGAAAAATTATTCTTTAACTCAGTTTTGCGACAAAGATGTTACAATAAATGTGACGAAAGAAGATGTTGGGCAAGATCACACCAATACGAGGTGTTAAAAAACTAATACTTGGGGTTCCCAATAGGCACATGTGGGCAACTTGGTGGCATGATGGATGTGAGTGACCGAGCACCCAATTTGGCCTAGAAATGGGTGATAAGGCCCAAGACAATAGAGGCAACATGGATTTCCCAAGGTGAAGGCGAAAAGGCCCCTAGACAAGCAACCAAAATTCTAGTGGGGTTGTGAAAATATAACACTAAAATAAGAGTAAAGTAATAAAAGTTCAATGTCACTTGTGTATATGGTATTTTTTAATTAATTTAAAAAGCTTAAAATGCATAATTATTTTTAAGAAAAATATTAACCCTTTATCTTAAATATTATTAAAAATATTCCATAAATATTTTCTAAAGATCAAATCCCTACCATCCATTTAAGAATTATTAATAATTAAATTAAAATTCTAAAAATGATATTCCAAAATAAACACAATTAATATAAATAGAACATGAATCATGGGAAAGAAACATCATTATCTAAATTTACAAATTTACATAGTTGATAATGAAAATATTCGTAGTTGTCAAGATCTCTAGTTTCAACCCAAAGTGGACCATTCATGCTTCATTTGAGGAAAAAATTGGTCACATGCCTATGATAATATTTCAAAGCGATTTTTTAGTGAAAAATTAATGAATTTGAATTATATGAAATATCTAACAAATAACCCTTTTCCTGTTGGGATTATTGACATATAAATCCAATTTTTCTATAAAGAAACAACTAACCATCTAAAATGACTACATTCAGCTCTATCGTCAGCCACTTCTCCAATAAAAAGAACGACTAGCCTTGGGAGACAATTTCTAGAATGACCAGAGCATATCTTCACATTTGGAGATAAGAGATTCAAAACTAAAATTTTACAATTTTGTATATTATTATTATTATCTAATTTTAAGGTCATATTCAAGCCAGACACCAAATTGGTGTATGAGACCCCCTTGTTTGTGGGACAAGGGACCCACCTCCATGCAACGATTTGATTTGTAAGTCTATGAAGGAATACATAATCTACCCCCTTATGGTTTTTAACCTATGCCCTCTTAGGAGGAAACACATGCTCTTAACCATTAGGCCCACTCAAGTTGTATAATTTTTTTTTAATTCATTATATAGGAGAGATAGGTATATAATATTTAAATAGCTAAAAATTATGAAATTTATATTAATAGTTTTAAAATTAAATTAAATAAATGTTAAATTTAAATAAGTAGTGATTGGAATTGACCCCATATCACACGAATACAAAATCGTCCCAGTTGTTGATTCCTCTAGTCACCAAAAAAATTAAAAAAATTAAAAATACCTATGGGGCTTGATTGTTATACCATAGAGGCTACTGACTCTATAGTTGATTAGCTCAGTAGTGAACAAAGACGAGAAAGGCTAAATGATGAATCAAGGTCAAATTGTGACTGTGTGGTGAACAAAGAGAAGATATGCTTGCAACCAAAATGTGGATGAAACCCATGACCATGACCATACTTTGGATGAAACACTCAATCACAACTAGACTGTGGATAATACTGCCTATGACGCCTGTAACTGCGACTAGGATGGATCATTCAACTATGGACGGACTACGGATGTAGGGGGCCTAGACCATGTGTGACCAAAGTGCATACAATCTTGAGTGGTGAACAAAGAGATGAGGTCAAGTGTGAATGATGGTAGACAAAAAAGTGACAAAGAAGGATGAGAGGGTAGAGTTTAGAAAACACATGTGATTATTTTACTAGCACAAAAACATTAATAAAGTGGTTGATATATGCCTATCAATTTAATTTCTCACCTTTTAAAATTAATGTTTCCAATTGATATGTGAAAGGTGGAAAATGACGTCAATTGACATATATCAACCACTTTATTAATGTGGTTGTGCTAGTCGATGGTGGAATATGGGTGGGGAAAATTAGTAGAAAATGGTTGACATTTACTCACTATGGTTAAAAATAATTGATGGGGATTGACCATGGTTTCCAAGAGTTGATGATGGTTGACCATGTTAAAGAGGATCAATGAGGTTAACCATGCTTGACTAAGGTTGATGATGGTTGAACAAGGTTTACCATGGATTTCCATGGTCAACCATTAATATAATAATGTTACAATGTTACATTAATGTTAACCATTAATATATTGTCATATTAATGTTACATTTATGTTTACCATTAATACATTGTTACATTAATGTTACATTAATTTTAACCATGTTTGACCATGGTTGTAGTCTTGTTTGTGTTGAAAATGTTGACAAGTGTGGTAGTCCATGTTAACCATGTCTGTCCATCTTGATTGTGTTTGACCATGGTTAACAATAGATGACCATGTTTGACTAAGTATAAAATGTTTAACATAGGTTGGCCATGTATGACGAGTTGTTTATGGTTTACTATGATTGACCATGGTTGAAACCATTTAATTATTGTTGATGGTGAAAGATTATGGTTGACTATGGTTGATAACCGATGACCATGCTTGACCATGTCTAACCATGTTAACCATGGTTGGCCATGGATGGCCATGGTTTGACCATGCTAGCCATGTTTAATCATTATAGACCATGAAGTTTATGGTTGGCCATGGCTAAACATTTTTTACCATGATACCCATGGTTTTCCATAGTAAAATATGGCTAACTGAGGTTTATCATGGTTGACCATATATTATAATTTTGATCATGTTAACCATGGTTGACCAAGTTGACTATGGTTGAGAATGTTTACCATATTGATAGTGGTTTGACCTAGTTGACCATGGTTGAACATGTTGACCATAACGATAATGGTTAGCATTTTTTTAACCATGATGTACATGGTTGATAATGTTTTCTATTGTAACCTATGGCTGGCCATTGATGACCATGCTTGTCCATGTTGCTAATGGTTGACCATGGTTGTCCATGGGTGACCATGTTCATTATGATTTATTATAGTTGACCTTGTTTGACCAAGTTGTCTTTGGTAAAACACATTCGACCATGTTTGAACATGTAGATTATTTATGATCACATTTAACCATTGTTCCCTATGGTTTCCCATGAAAGGCTAAAATAAATTGTGGTTGATCATGGCCAATAATGCTTTCCGTAGTTGACCTTGGTTGATTATTAATGCCCATGGTTGACCATTGTTGAATGTGACACGAGGGTATGTTCATCACATTGCAATGTTAAGATACATTCATCTCATAATGGGTTCTTTTAATCACATTATGACATCAAACAATGTTTGTTACATTGCAACATCTAGATTTTTTCAACGCATTGTAACATTGGGTTATGTTCGTCACATTGTAACATTGGATTATGTTCATCACATTGTGACATGGATGTCATACGATGATGTCAAATTTTGTTCATCAATTTCTTAACCATATTATTTAACCATGGTTGGCTATAGTTAACAAATGGTTAACTATCATTGAATGCGACATGGGGGGTTTGCCACATTGCAATGTTAAGCTATATTCGTCACATTGTGACGTCAATTTTTATTCACTGCATTGTGATGTTCAATAATGTTTGTCACATTGTGGCATTGGGAAATGTTCATCACAATGAAACATCTAGATATGTTCGTCACATTATGTTGAGCAGGCAAATCCCCTCTGCGGATAAAGGTGATCCCTCTAGCCCTAGGTTGGGTCTAGCAACAAGGGAACATGAGACTCCTGAATTCCTATCTTATAAATGAAATATGAACTGGAAAAGATATCCTACCTCGGTCAAATTCTTTTATCGTGGCACGTGGTAGCGATACTTCGATCTTTGTCTTCACGCCTTGCGCTCCATGCTGGTGGCAATGTTCACGTGTTTTCAGAAATATCAAACAAACGATGACATCATAAAATCATATGCATTCATCTAAAACTATTCAGATAGTCAAGGAGAGATTAAAACTTTGCATATTAATGGAAACAAAGTTGGAACCATAAACCAATAATGTATTATTGATAGAGAAAAAGAATTTCACAACCTTATTCCTTGACATTGCGGATCTCCTTCGATGGGTTCAGTCGGGCGCATCTCAAGCTTTCATTCGGGATTGGACTCGATGAGGCAATGGGCCTAAAATCTTTGTCAACAATGGATTCTTCTTTTCCTTCTTCTACACCAGCTATAGTAACGCTTGTTCAACTATTTGAATCAATGTGAGAAGGAAGAATTTATAGGAGAGGAGGAGGTGGTTTGGGATCCCACATGAGGTGGAGGAGAGTTCTATCCCTTTGGGGAGTTGCAAAATTGTAGGAAAAAATGGGCCAAAGGGAGTATTCAGTCGAATAAACCATGATGACTCCACTCACGAAGTTTTTAAGCATGGAAAATTCATTTCTATTTTTTTTAAATTCCAAAAACAACTTGCCGCGGGTGCCCTTCCGAGACAGGGCGCCAAAGGGTGTGGGGCCCAGTGTTAATTTCTCCATGGGTGCGAGGCCATAACTGACTACCAACGCCGACCCAAAATCATATGTTTTTGAATGCCTGCTCGAGGAATGAGCAAAAATAATATGTTCTTGACATGCCAAAGGATGCAATGAAATTTATAGCAAAGTTTGACAATACACAGAAGTAACTGAAATGGTCCTCCAATGTTTGGGATGGGGATTGATCAGTGCAGGGACGGTGACAAAATACTTTGTAACAAATACCCCCTAAAGCATGAGGTCCAAGAGAGAGAGAGGGGTGAAATTCTTTATAAGAACATGCCCAAACCAAAACACTGCCGTCGGAAGACCTGCAAGAACAAGTACAACTGATATCTATGATACATGAATATGTGGTATGGGTGCAACCATCCATAGTAGAGTACATATAAAAATAAGATCCGCAGTATGGACACAACCATCTAGTAAGAAGGATCATCAAATAGACTTAGGTATGGTCGCAGTCATCCAATTAGAAGAGTCATGCATATAGTCATGATAAACCAAATAATCTCACAGCCTAGATTTTATCAGACAAAACCCAGGGTCTTGCGCTCCTCTCGACCCGAACAAGTACAAATTCAAGCATGCGAATAAATGAACTGAAGTCAAACAGGCGAGAAAATCACCTGATTACCACCAATGATGAAAGTTGTTAACCAGTGCGAGAGAAACCACCAATAATGACAATGGTCCTCAAGGTACCACTAGTACAATTCACGGTATGTGAACAGTGATCTGAAGTCGAACACCCGCGAAATCAATCGATCGAAGGCCAATGATGAGAACTTATCGTCGAATGCGAAGAAATTTCCATTAAGGCATGAAAGCTCTAAGGTACCAGAAGGGAGTCTCTGGATCAGTTTCCTGGATAATGAACTGAAGTCGACAGGTAGTGACCAGTCGAAGGAGGACCATAATGTTTCCCACATCATGGAAATGAGACATAGGAATAAGATGATAGTGAATCAGGACCAAACAGAGGATCAGGGGTTGAAAACTGCAGAAGGAAACTTATCTTGAACATATTAGCGACACGACTCCAAAATTTGGAAGCATTTGACATCAAGGGATATGAGGTCATGATGATGTGGCAAAGAGCGGATGAGAGGTCAAAACAGATAACCCAAACCCATGGAGGCAAAATGACGAATGGGGGATATCCCCAACCCGACACGAATTGCAGACAAGTGTCATGTTCAAGAGCGACATATTGCTGACATGATTGAAAGTTGGTTCCATTTCCCCCACCATTTCTGGTGAGTATGCCAATTATTTTTGGAACAAGCTTGAGGGGGATAACATATTCTTGTCGTATAATTTTTTCCTTTGGACAAATCCATCCTAGTACATTTTACGAGCCCTAGGAAGGAGGAACTCGGTAACGTCATGGTGATGGTTTCTAATGTCATTTAGGTTTAACGAGTTTGAAAAAGGAATAACTCGACATATTTTCATGTTTAGAGAGTTTGAAAAGAAGCGAAAAGAAAACTCTAGTAGGTCCCTTTTCGTAGGTAGTCTCACAAAGCCGAAAAGGTAAAAAACAATATCTGGGAGAACCTCTTAGTCGTGATTGGCTAAGGTATTCCTTTTTTGTAAATAATCTGTCCCAACCCGGAAAAAGGGGTAAACTTATACTGGGAAGATGACGTTTTTCAGCCTTTAATGAGTTCAAAATGACAAGAGTCTCGAAAATATTTTCAATTTTTGAGAGTCAGAAAAGAGCTGAAAGAAGACTCCAAGGGGTGACTTTTTCATGTTTTTACCGAGTTTGAAAAAGTAATAAAATACAACTTGTCACTTCATCATCATCATGTTTAGGACCTGTTGCTGCACACAAAATGTATGTAAAACCCATTTCTCAAGATAAAACATTAAAATAATAAAAAATAAGCTTAAAAACCTAAATAGGGTTTCAAAAAGGTTATAAAATGATAGAAATAGTAAAAACAAATTACTTTTCACCTTTTCACCTTCTTGTGAGCATTTTACCATTTTTAACTGTGATCTTGTGGAGTTGGCAGTGGGCAATTCAGGAGGCCATTCACAAATCCGATTTCTCCAAGTAAGAGCTCTCATCTTTTCCTACATTTATACTATGTTTCATTTCCTGCATTCTTAATTTTTGATGCATTTGGGGGATTTTTGTCAAATATTGGGCGCGACGGTTGACGCAGGTTCCAAGCACAGAGTCGTGCCAACCCTCCTAACATTCTAAAGGGGAGGCACCAATCGGCACCGCTTTTTGTAAAACAACAGCTCCAATCGTTGCGGCTACAATTGCATGAAAATTCTCCTGAATAGTCCAATTTAAATAGGTCAAATGTTAATTATGTGACTAATGGAAGCCCCAATGACGGCTTTGCAGGTAATTAAAAGTAAAAATGGTTATTGAATGGAAAACGAGAACATGGGGAAGAAGATGAACAATCCATGGGAAATGAGAGATGCATGGATGCCCTGAGAGACTGTGGGGTCTTGAAATTCTTCCTAGCACTGTGTATACGAGCTCAACTATAATTATTACAGTATCTAATCAGTGTGTGGGACACTGACCAAGAAAGGTTTATGATTCATGATCAAGAGTTGGAGATAGAATTCTTTGACATATATTTCATCACTGGATTATCACGGAGGGGAGAAAAACTGATCCTGACAGGTACCCGGCCCATGAGTGAGATAATGGGTATGCTAATAGATAGAGTGTGCCCAGGAGAAAAGAAAGGATCGAAGAGCTGGAAAATAGATATTCAGATAATACCTTATTTGGCACTAAAGGTAGTGCTACACACTATAACACGAGCCGTTGGATCTCAGGCACCTCACAAATCTACAAAAACTTCAACTTGCCGTGGATTGTATGACTCCAACCATTTTAAACTAGGCGGAAGCCGTAATAATCAACCTGAAGTGCCAGTTAACAAAGTGCAAGAATGACAAGCTAAAACAATTTGGATACAAGTCCATCTTGATACCGTTCATCCTAGAACGGTTGCCGATATTTCAACGCCAGGAGGTGATAGTATCTGCATCACTAGCATGAGAGCCACGGATGGTCCATTGGGCGAAGTTTATGCCTTGATCGGGAGGTGGTAAACACATGTCATGGAAGCCAGAATTCTTCGACTCGCTCTGTTGACAACTCATCGTCGTAGAGGACTGGTTGTATACCGGCACCGATTTCATGGGTGATCTGGACCTTCCACTCCCGGAAGGAGAGGATTGGGATAGAGCATTGGGTAAAAACTCATTTTTTGATTTTGATGAGTATTATGATTTTTTTGTTTATATATGTTCTAATATTTATCCATGCATTACAGATGTTGGCCCAGAGAGACCTGCAGGGATGTCCACCATAGCACGGAGGGTCCCATGCAATTTCGAGGTAGCCCCTCAAGGTGAGGGGAGCGAGGAAGAGGAGATTGCGTGAAACTTGGAATGACTCACAAGCGGGATCCCAGATTACATGAGATTCGAGGATGTTCCTCATGCGTATCATAGGCACATTGTAGGGGTGTCTAATCACATCCACCGTTTACTGAGGTGGCTTGTGTGTGCAGTGACATGCTATCATGAGCAACATGCTGATTAGATGCCTAAGATTTATTTCTGCATATTTTTTGAGAGACATGATGTCTCGGGATGTAACCAAAACACACATATTTTTTGAACTTATGATGCACGTGGATGCAAACAATATATATATGTGTGTGTGTGTGTGTTTATTTTCCTATCTAAATATTATTATGTGATGATGATTCTCCTACAAATTACGCAAATGTCTATCTAATACAATATTGGCTATTGCATCATTCAACGCATTTAGTCTTCTAGGAATATGCTGATATATGATATAATCAAAATTCATTTATAATAAATGAACACACAAATACAACCTTAAAATCTGAGGATTTCTAACAGAGTAATGCCCATTAAGCTAGAGAACAACAAGCTAAGATTCTAGGTTAAAAATTAATTCACGATTGTCGAGAGAAATGGCCTCGGTTAAGAGCTCAATGACGTCACCGTATTCAGTGACATTGTTTGTTGTTCATCCTAGACAGATACCTTGAAGGTCTATCAACTCACCATTAGGATTACAAATCACCCATGTTGCAGAAGACAGATTTCGGGTACTGCGGGAGGCATCACCCGTGAAACCAACATAAGGAGTGGAAGACATCTACACAGTAAGCGACGACATAATAAGCAGGAAAAACTGCTTGTAAAGCACACCAAGCTAAAAAATGTACAAAAATGAAAAACACACTTATGTACAAAAGGACATGCACGAGAAACTCATGCATAGTATTTTTTGAGGTACAACCCATTCCTGGGCTGATTCAAAGGATAACCTTCATATTCAATTAGCTCATAAGCCCCGTTCTGCAAAACACACTTAATGATATAGGGCCCATGACACATAGGTTAAAATTTTCCTTCCCCCAGCTTATCATGAGCTTGGTCATACAAAAGGACTAGGTCTCCTTCTACAAAGGTACAAGGGGAAATTGGCTGATCAAAATGAGCTTTGACCCGCTTTTTCTGTGCTTCTATGACTAGAGCATCAAAGTGGTGAGTATCATCTAACCTCTCAAAATATAGAAGACGCTCTTCCTCCAGCGAGGTATTAGGCAGTAATTCAACAACTATTATGAGAGAAGGGATTTCACATTCAATCAGAAGGGTAGCTTCCAGACCAAACAAGCTGGAATGGAGTGAATCCGGTTGCATTCTTCACCGAGGTTCGATAAGCCCAGAGAGCTGAAAAAAACATGAGATGCCAGTTGGACTTGTACATCCTAATCGTGCACTGAAGAATAGTGACTAGAACCTTGTTCACAGATTCAACCTGGCCATTGCCCTAAGGATAGTATGGCATTAAGCTGTCATGACACAGACCCAACGTAGAAGTCAACTCATCCATGATGTAATGGTGGAAATGAGAGCCATGATCGGTGACAATGGCTTGAGGGACACCGAATATGGTAATCACGTGATTGAACAGAAATTATGCAGTCGTCTTACCGTCAATTATGAGTGTAGGTATTGCTTCGGCCCATTTAGTGAAGTATTCCATGACTACGATAATATAAGCATGCCCCCCCGGCCGAGTGAGGGTTACACGACATAAAATCAATGCCCCACTTTGTAAAGGGACCAAGGGTAATGACAAGATG
Source organism: Pinus albicaulis (assembly GCA_034641835.2). Lineage (NCBI taxonomy): Eukaryota > Viridiplantae > Streptophyta > Pinopsida > Pinales > Pinaceae > Pinus > Pinus albicaulis. Next base: position 470,455,814 of record CM076580.1, on the reverse strand, counting down.
GAGGTGTATGGCTGGCCCGCTCATCTTATTACACCATTTTTTGGTCATCTAATCTATTATCATTAGATGAACCCAAGTACACCATGTAAGACCAATTTTACCCTAAGTAAAATTTCTTTCACCATGTGAAATAACATTTGTTTATATTTCCTAGTCATATTTAACCCAAAACAAGGAAATTAATTAAATAAATCATTATTTATTTGATTATTTCCTAGGAATAAGTTATTTAAATCATTATTTAAATAATATTCCTAGTTAAATTTGACTAAATCATTTTTAAATAATTAAATAAATCATCATTTATTTAATTATATTCCCACCATCTCCCTAAAATAATAAATAAATCATTTATTTATTTATTGTTTATAAATAAAGGAATTGACCCAAGTCAAAAGACCTTTTCCCTCCAACAAATATAATAAAATATTCCTAAAGGGCAGTTCTAGAATTTGATTAATAATATTTTATTCATGCACCAAGTTCTAGATAACCCTAATATTTTGTTATAAATAGAAGGGTTTTCCCCATTCATTAGTCACCTTCATTGCATTAGATCACTCTGGATCTACTCTTGGTCACCATTTTCCATTTTGCTTTATGAACTCCCATTGAGTTCCATGTTTGTTTTTCTACACCAATAAGAGAGAGGAATTTTAGATCTGAAACATTGAGGACTTCCAAGAACCCATCCCACTGAGGAGAACCGAAAAACACCTTTCTTGTTTTCCTCTCAGGTGCCCCATTCTTTAATATAATACAAATCATTATTTTAAACACTTTGTTCTTGTCTTGTCTATTGGATGCATGGAGCCATATTATATTTTATCTGCTTAATGTCTTTTGTGCTTAGATCTGAATTTGTGCAGCAAACTTAAAGATATTTTGCATCCATAATCGATGTTAGGGCTATTTGTTATGCGTAGCTAAAGTGATCTTTTACGACGAAAGATTCATACTAACACATCTGCGTTGGTAAATATGACAATCGTGACATTTACTAAAATACACTAATTATTTGAGTATGGTAGGCCGTAAATATCTGGAAGACGAAGAATTTTTGTGCAAAGAGCATACCTGCATATGTGATTTCCACATGCACTGTATCGGCGGGGCCACCGAGGACTTTTTCTGCCTTCCTCGAGGGTTAAACACCTAGGCAGAGAAATCGAATCAACTCGATGGTCAGGGCAAATCGCCTTTCTAGGGTGTTGGAGTTCCTATGTTTTGCAGAGCCCTGCAATACCAAAAGATAAGACAATATCAAACCACTTTGGGACCTCAGAATCTAGCCCTCCTGGGTCCAGAGAGGGATCTCTCTAATAAAACAAAGAATTATATATCTTTGAAGCTCAAAATAAGGTATTAGGCTAGCTATGAAGCACAAAGGGAGTTTTAAAAATGATTTGGTTGTCTGGTTGTTGGGTTGGTCATGAGATCATAGACTGGGAAAGTGATGGGAGAAAAGGAACAAAGCAGCAGGATGTTTCAGCAAAGAGGATAGGTCAAGAAAGTGCCATCCATTGGGCTATGGAGTCATGAAAGGTAATTACATGCAACAACTAGCCAAGGCTTTCATAGGGCAAGTCATTTACACTAAAGGATCTTTTTAGATAGATGGTGGGATGGACATTAAGGGTTGAAAGTGAAAGAAGGAAAGCAACCCAATTTCTGTCTATAGATCAGGTCAGAGGCCATTTAACTCCAGACCTACTTGGACATACTCACAGGCAACTCTCAAAGGAGGGACAAAGGGGCAGCTTATATATCGGACTAGAGGTCATTTAACTCCAGGTCAGCTTTAACATGCTCCAAGGGAAAACAGAGATAAGTTTAACAGAGCCGGGGTCTATAGATCAGAGAAGGAATTTGAACCTTCAATGCTTTGACACCAGCAAGGGATCTTAGAAAGGCCAGCTGGTCGCACAAGGATCCTAGTGGACAGGGCTAACAAGAACAACAAATAACAGATTCATTTAATTCATACATCAGCTAGCAGGCAATGACATCCACTACACTGGTTAAAATTAACTGAAATCAACCCTTAGATAACACATTTAGCAGAAAAAATTGAAGGAAAGGAGAGCAGAGACATAGGGTACCTAACAAGGGTAAATCCTATGCCATATTTCTGATGCAAGGCAGCAGAAAATGAAACAGTATGAAAATGTAATAAACAATGTTAGAAAAACATCACCAATAGTAATAGACCAGGATCCTGTGAAATGTGCTTGATTAATTGATGCAAAACCAGTCACATACACCGAGCTCAATGGCTGATTACAATCCAAAATTTCTCCTCCCAGCCTACTACATTACAAACTACTCTGCTACTCCATCCCAAGACTTTTCTAACAGTCAAAATGAATCCCTCTAACAGCAATCAGCAACAACCGAACAAAAACCTTTTACAATATGTTCTCGGGAATTCTTATAGGAGAAGAGAATAACAATGGTCGGTGATATTCATTAAATGAATTTCATTAAGACAGAGGAGAGGTAGGTCGAATTCCCATTCTGCAAAATGGCTCTTCATTAACTGTGTGTACTCTGGAGCATGGTCGAGAAGTCTGTTAATAACTTCAAGTATGTTATTCTGAAGAAATCTGACTGATGGTACTCTGTGGTAGCTTTCTGAAATAAGTGACGTGGCGAAAAGGTCTGCGGGTCTCTCCATACCTCATAACTATGGTCCTGACAGTAACAGAAACTTCTGTTAGTTTACTTAGCTTCTTGAGGGCTCAAGGGGGCATGGAGAACGCTGAAAGGCAATCTTTCGGGAGAAAAGTACTCTGCTGATATAGAACACATATATAGATTTGTTTCGTGTGCTTCTTTAATCTTCAACTGCGCCTTAATTCCTTGAATGAGGATTAGAGCATTTGATCTTGAATTTTTGGGCTCTAACACCTTGATCTATGTTGTTGATACGTTTTGTTACTGTAACGACATCTATGTGCTTTGAATCGCATTGACTGCGATTATGACAGGCAGAGCGAAATACCAGTCTGGTGAAAAACCCTGCACAATGAAAACAAATCAATTAAAACATCCAGGGTGGTGGTGGGAGAATGCTTCAGAGGCCGGAGGAATGATGGAAATGGTGGAGGCGAATGGAAAAACTGCAATAGAACGGTGAAAACAGGAAAAATAATGAAAAAATGGTGGAGGGTTAGACAGGTGGTGGCACGGTGGAGAAAGAGCATGCTGACCATTCGATCCTGCATGGGGGCAATGATCGATGGAGGAAAATGCACGATGAAGGGTTTTGGAAATCGGGCAAAAAACCGATGAAATGAGAAAATTCCGTGAAGGGAGGTGACGTGGAGCTCTGCCGGTGGGACCGGTCAACGGTGGGACATGCAATCAAATCTGGACCGTTCGATCTCAGGAGGAGATTGACAGATGAAACTGTAGCGAAGGGCGACAGATGGTGGGCCAGGGGTACGGATGCCTTGGGTTATCTTCCGCGCATCTTCGGGGTGCGATGACTGTTGGATGGAGAGCTCTGGATCAGACGGTGTACGTGGATATCGTGCCGAGTTTTCTGCTGAACGATAATGCACAATGGGGAGGTGGTTTTCAAAAAGTTTCGATGCCACGTGTCATGCGATGAGTGGAATCGTTGGCTAAACGAAAATTACCGCCCACCCCTCAAAGGTGGTGCGATAGAAACTGCCGGATTTTGAACAGTGACCGTGGCATGGGGACCACCGAGGCGGGCAGATTCCAGACCGTCGGATCTGCGGGCAAATGAACAATTATGATGCGACAAACCAGTGGTGAAAGGGTAGGGTAATGGATGCTGCGGAGCTCGTGATGACCGTCCGATCGGTGCAGATCGACGGCTCACAACGCCCCCGATACATATTTGAGATAAGAACTTTTCGGGCTGGCGGGTGGTTCTAGCGCCCAGATCACATGGTGGAAAAAGGCTAAGGGGGCTGGCCGAAAATGGGCTAGGCCCCATATAGCTGGAAAATGGATTTTGGCCCATTTTAATGAAATTCGAGGGCAGAAATAGGAAACGATAGAGGAAAAAAGGGGAAAATAGGCCAAACAAGGGGTGTGTGCAGGATGTAAAGGGGATTTTGGGAGGATTTAGGGGATCAAAGGGGAATTTGACAAGGGGAAAAAAAAGGTTAAAATGGGGCGTTCTACAGGGGTACAAGGAGCAGAAGTAGGCCTTTAGGAGCACAATGTTTTCAATCAGTGAGACCTTATAATGGGAGTCAGCAGAGGGATTTTATCAGAGGAGAAGGCATAGGAGACTTCAAGGATGATGTGTTTTCAGAGGAAATGCATTCCTTGAAGACTCGGAAACATTTTAGCCCCCTTTTTGCTTGTCAAAAATTTATAGGGGGGCTAACATTGGCTCCACATGGGGATGGCTTCTTCTTGAAGGAATCAAGAATTCAGAGAATATATCTTTGGAGTAGGCCAGATGCCTGGTACCTTGAGCCATCTTTCTTCCTTGATTTTCAGCTGCCACAAATATGATAGATCAGGAGAAACATTCCCAAACAATCTACCTACCCATCCTACAATCCTAGCATTTTTTCTTCTTCTAGGGTGCATTTGGACTAGCAGACCCTTTACATCATTTTTATTTTTTACAAACAAGAAAATAAACCTATTCTATTTCTACCCTTATTACTCCATGAGACCAGATTAGACTGTTGGCCTCATAGTTTCTCTACCTAAACCATATCTGCTAGGATTAAACTGTCTAGCAGATTTCTTCTCTATATTCTAAGACATAAATTGAAAAATAGTTTAGCCAGGATTAGACTGTCTGGCTTGCTGGAATTTGCAGAAATTAAAACAACTAACTACATGCTCACAGGCTGAGCTTATTTCAAACTTCCTACCTACCTTACTCTACTTGGAAATCTCTGATGTTCTAGGTGATACAATAATGCCAATATAGCCAGTCAAGCAGTAACAAAAAAGGATTTGAGCACTGACTGCCTGTCAAAGATAACCACAGGGTGCTCTACATGTGGTTCTTCAAAACTGAGGTCACAATCAGTAGTGACCACTCATGATGAATTTGGCCCGTGTTAAAGATCACTGCTGGAGTATTTGAGCAAATCAGGGCCTCTATATATTCTGCCACAGGATCAATGAACACATGATGTACAAGTTCTTCTTTTAGGCCCTCCATTATTGGTAGGTTGTCTTTATCCTGGGTAGCTTTGATTACTACATCCTCCAATGCATCTTCAAAGTGGCTCTTGAAAGCCCATTCATCTTCTTCTTGCACATCAAAAAGCAGTGGAATTTATTCTTTTTTAGGAGGAGGGAGACTTTCCAAAAATGCTCTCGGGTCTCTGAACTGGTATGATTTTTCTTGTGAGTTCAAAATTTCAATCTCAGCTTCATACCTTTCAACCACCAATTCTAGAAAAATTTTCTTAAGAAGGGGTTTGAATTTTGAGCTGAGAAGAATAACCCCTGGAAGTTCCTCCAACTTCAATTCTGCCAAGTCACTAGAAATTGTATCACGACACACTGCTATGAAATCTGGAAACATTTCTGCAAACCGTTCAGGGTCTTCCATTAGTGAAGTGACTTAGTCTTTGGCATGGATGATGTTGTACTGCGACATGGTCTCCCAGTGGAGTCTTGTGAACACACAGATAATCAGCGGCCTAATGATCACTAGTGGAGTCCTTTAATCATTCCAGAATTGTGGAGTCGCCACGTGGATGCTTTACAATTTTACTGTCCACCATAGTGATTTACCAAATCAATATTTTGGTCTCTTCCCCAGCGAAGTCGCCATTATGTTGGAGTTCCTATGTTTTGGTAGATTTGGCAATACCAAAAGATAAGACAACATCAAACCACTTTGGGACCTTAGGATCTAGCCCTCCTGGGTCCAGAGAGGGATCTCTCTAATAAAACAAAGAATGATATATCTTTGAAGCTCAAAATAAGGTATTAGGATAGCTATGAAGCACAAAGGGGGGTTTTGAATGATTTGGTTGGTGAGTTGCTAGGTTGGTCATGAGATCATAGACTGATAAAGTAATGGGAGAAAGGAAAAAAACAGCTGGATGTTTCAACAAAGAGAATAGGTCAAGAAAGTGCCATCCATTGGGCTATGGAGTCATGAAAGGAAATTACTTGCAACAACTAGCTCAGGCTTTCAGAGGCCAAGTCATCTACACTAAAGGATCTTTTTAGATAGATGATGGAATGGAACATTAAGGATTGAAAGTGAAAGAAGGAAAGCAACCCAATTTCTTTCTATAGATCAGGTCAGAGGTCATTTAACTCCAGACCTGCTTGGACATACTCATAGGAAACTCTCAAAGGAGGGACAAAGGGGCAGCTTATAGATCGTACCAGAGGTCATTTAACTCCAGGTCAGCTTTAGCATGCTCCAAGGGAAAACAGAGATAAGTTTAACAGAGCCAGGGTCTATAGATCAGAGAAGGAATTTGAACCTTCAATGCTTTGACACCAGCAAGAGATCTTAGAAAGGCCAGCTGGTCGCACAAGGATCCTAGTGAACAGGGCTAACTCTAATTCCCAGTGTTCCCAAATCTTCCAGCTTAAACCCAACAAGAACAACTAAAGATAGATTTCATTAATTCATACATCAGCTAGCAGGCAATGACATCCACTACACTGCTTAAATTAACTAAAATCAACCCTTAGATAACACATTTAGCAAAAAACATTGAAGGCGAGGAGAGCAGAGACATAGGGTACCTAAAAGGGTAAATCCTATGCCAGATTTCTCATGCAAGCCAGCAGAAAATGAAACAGTATGAACCTGTAATAACTTGATGTTAGAAAAACATCACCAATAGTAATAGACCAGGATCCTGTGAAATGTGCTTGATTAATTGATGCAAAACCAGTCACATACACCGAGCTCAATGGTTGATTACAATCCAAACTTTCTCCTCCCAGCCTACTAGATTACAAACTACTCTGCTACTCCCTCCCAAGACTTTTCTAACAGTCAAAATGAATCCCTCTAACAGCAATTGGCAACAACCGAACAACAAACTTTTACAATATGTTCTCGGGAATTCTTATAGGAGAAGAAAATAACAATGGTAGGTGATATTCATTAAATGAATTTCATTAAGACAGAGGAGAGGTAGGTCGAATGCCCATTCTGTGAAATGGCTCTTCATTAACTGTGTGTACTCTGGAGCATGGTCCAGAAGTCTGTTAATAACTTCAAGTATGTTCTTCTAAAGAAATCCGATTGATGGTACTCTGTGGTAGCTTTCTGAAATAAGTGACACGACGAAAATTTATGTGGGTCTCTCCATACCTCATAACTGTGGTCTTGATAGTAACAGAAACTTCTGTCAGTGTACTTAGCTTCTTGAGGGCTCGAGGGGGTATGGAGAACGCTGAAAGGCAGTCTTTCTGGAGAAAAGTACTCTGCTGATATAGAACACAGATATAGCTTTGTTTCATGTGCTTCTTTAATCTTCAACTACGCCTTAATTCCTTGAATGAGGATTAGAGCATTTGATCTTGAATTTTTGGGCTCTAACACCTTGATCTCTACTACTGATACTTTTTGTTACTGTAACGGCATCTCTGTGCTTTGAATCGCATTGACTGTGATTATGACAGGCAGAGCGAAATACCTGGCTGGTGAAAAACCCTGCACAATGAAAACAAATCAATTACAACATCCAAGGTGGTGGCGGGAGAATGCTTCAGAGGCCGGAGGAATGGTGGAAATGGTGGAGGCGAATGGAAAAACTGCAGTAGAACAGTGAAAACAGGAAAAATAATGCAAAAATGGTGGAGGGTTAGACAGGTGGTGGCGCGGTGGAGAAAGAGCATGATGACCGTTCAATCCTGCATGGGGGTAATGATCGATGGAGGAAAATTCACGATGAAGGGTTTTGGAAATCGGGCAAAAAACCGATGAAATGAGAAAATTCCGTGAAGGGAGGTGACGTGGAGCTCTGCCGGTGGGACCGGTCAACGGCTGGACATGCAATCAAATCTAGACCGTCCGATCTCAGGAGGAGATCGACGATTGAAACTGTAGCGGAGGGCGACGGATGGTGGGCCAGGGGTACAGATGCCTTGGGTTATCTTCCGCGCATCTTCGGGGTGCGATGACTGTTGGATGGAGAGCTCTGGATCTGACGGCGTACATGCATATCGCGCCGGGTTTTCCGCCGAACGATAACACGCGATGGGGAGGTGGTTTTCAAACAGTGTCAGTGCCACGCGTCATGCGATGAGTGGAATCGTTGGCCAAACAAAAATTACCGCCCACCCCTCAAAGGCGGTGCGATAGAAACTGCCAGATTTTGAACAGTGACCATGGTGTGGGGACCACCGAGGCGGGCGGATTCCGGACCGTCAGATCTGCGGGCAAATGAACGATTATGATGCGACGAACTGGTGGTGAAAGGGTAGGGTAATGGGCGCTACGGAGCTCGCGATGACCGTCTGATCGGTGCAGATCGACGGCTCACGACGCCCCCGATCATATTTGAGATAAGCACTTTTCAGGCTGGCGGGTGGTTCTAGAGCCCAGATCACATGGTGGAAAAAGGCTAAGGGGGCTAGCCGAAAAGGGGCTAGGCCCTATATAGGTGGAAAATGGATTTTGGCCCATTTTAATGAAATTTGAGGGCAGAAATAGGTAACGATAAAGGAAAAAAGGGGAAAATAGGCCAAACAAGGGGTGTGTGCAGGATGTAAAGGGGATTTTGGGAGGATTTAGGGGATCAGAGGGGAATTTGACAAGGAGAAAAAAAAGGTTAAAATGGGGCGTTCTACAGGGGTACAAGGGGCAGAAGTAGGCCTTTAGGAGCACAATTTTTTCAATCAGTGAGACCTTATAATGGGAGTCAGCAGAGGGAATTAATTAGAGGTGAAGGCACAGGAGACTTCAATGATGATGTGTTTTCAGAGGAAATGCATTCCTTGAAGACTCGGAAACATTTAGCCCCCTGTTTTCTTGTCAAAAATTTATAGGGGGGCTAACATAGGGTGCACGGGATGAAGATGTTGGCGAACAGGCTTTGCATCAGGATAAGTAGGGATCTCATGCACAACTATACTCGGATCGATGCCAGGAATTTCTTCATAGAACCAAGTGAAAACATCTCAAAACTATCGAAAGAGACTAGTATAGACCTCGATCTCATTAGGAGAACAAGTCACCCCAATATGAATGTTCTCGACAACCCCCAGTTTAACGGAGATGTCAATAGGCATCGTTTGCGTAATGTTTCCTATGTTACCTTCCGCAAAAACTTCATGTGTCAAGATAGGTGTCTGAAGCAGATGGGAAGGAGATTGGGAAGCGAATTTCTCAAGACAAGTAGACATGGCCCCAGGGCCAGGAATAAAGGAGGAACGATGATGACTATCATCCCAGGGAGGATCCTCGAGAGACATGGTTTCCACAATGGCCTCATCAGTGGGAAACGTCTCATTCAAAGGATCGGGAGAATCCAAAGCGCCGAGCCAAGGGGATTAAGAATATGTGTCAAGAGACACACTCAAAGGAGTATGATCAGAGGGAGGAGGAGCCGAAGCTAAGATAAATTCACAATAAGCAAGTTCTATTGGGCTTAACGGCATCACGTCACCAAATGAATCAACCTGCTTGGGCAAAGGGATGATCCACATATCAGAAGACGTGGAGATCATGTTGACCTAAGCATTGTTAGGTGGAGGAAGAGAAAAAAGACCCATATGGGCAGGATCTTTGAAAATTCTCAGCCCTATGCTCTCATAAGGCATAGGAATATGATATACATATGGAACATTGCTCTCAGAGGACGTGGAAGTGAAAAAGGACAACTAACTGACAGTGATGATCTTTCCTTCGTGCTGAAATTGAAGAACACGAAAGAGAGTGGACAAGATGCATAGCATGGCGTGAGTCCAACTATGACTGAGGAGAAGATTATAATTGAGCTTGGCATCAATGACTTCAATCTAAACATTAACCATTTTTCCTTCCAACGTTATAGGTAAGCTAGCGAGAACACCAAGAGGGCAAGATTCCCTTCTGTCAAAAGCTTCTAAAGCGTTTGGAGACTGATTGAGGGTTGGAGAACCAATGGATTTCCAACATGCAGAAGACATGATGGAAGTAGATGCACCCTCGTCCATGACCGATCGATGGTTATTCTTTCCATTAATCCCAACTTGGATAATTAGTGCAAGCTAGTGAGGGAGACGCGAAACAGAATCTTCCAAATCAAAACTGATAACAATGGAATCGACAGGGTCAACCCATCCAATAGTAGATAACAAAGCCTTCTGTTGTGACAGACATCTCTAAATTAGTTCCAACGAAGACATAGCGGACGATGCCTTAGAAAAATACTCAACAATACTGTAATGCTGAGTGACACGGGAGTTTGGGTTATAGGAAGACTTACGGAGTACGCCTTTAGAAGGTGGTCGTACAACGGGCTTAGGACTGGGCTTTTCAATGTGAAGAGGGCTAGAATCAGGCAGGGGAGGAGGACCATATGTGATCTCTTTATCTGCTGCCTAACACGATTCAATATAATTTTTCAATATGGTAGAAATAGAGAAGGGTGCAACACCATTTATCATGAAAACCTCAGAGCCAAAAGGGGTGGAGGACTAAGGTTGCTCCACCATCTGAGTTTGTTGCGATGGGAATGGTTCTTTAAGAACAACCAGAGTGCCTTGAGTGCCTTTGAGAGGTCGACTAACCTCAGCCCGTCGTAGACGGTCCTTGGTATAATGCTCATCGTCACAAATCATACAAGGGTACTTCGTTTATGTTTATAACTATCATAAACGTTAGGTTTCGGAGAATCCTGTTTCGGGGCATCGATTTTGGCCTTAACTTTACCCTTTTTCTTACCTTTGGAAGTTTTATCCGTCGGAGTGGACTGGGCGAAATTCACTTCCGCAGTCTTACCAGGATTCAGAGGTGGCTGAGAAGAAGTATCAGTGGAAGAAGTATATTTTTTCTTCACAGGAATTGGAGAAGACTTACGAGAAGTCTAAGACACAGAACCAATGATATCGTTGACAGATGGCATCTCCGGTGCTTTGGTAGTTCCATGTCGCAGAGCATCGGGAAAGAGTTCACACAATATGCCAGATTGAGAGTACACGAGATCAAGGTATAGGGCACGAGTGATGGCTTGTTCCTTAGTAACACATGCTCCCATAGCGATGTCCTTAGAAATTAGACCGATAAAAAAGGTAGTGGACCAATCAGTCAGAAGTTGATCGGAAATCTCAAACTTGATCAAATGACGACGCCATCTCCATTCAAGAATATGATCGTGGATATGAGTAGCTCTATCCCGTTTCAAGGATGTTAGGAGGTGCATACTAGTTTCATAAAGTGCGTGATAAATTCCATGGAAAGAGATTTGAAATCTCGAAAGACGCCGCGGGAGATTTCAATGTACCACTTTGCAGCGGCACTAGTGAGATTCCTTTGGAAAAGACGTAGTCGAATTGAATTTTCAACCCAAGACTTAGAGGAGCACTAAATATGGTATGTCATAACATGTGCTTGAGGGTCTTTTGCGGACTTGCCTTCAAATTTGGGAAAATCTCCAAGGATTTTAGTCAGTACTGGGGGCGAATATGGATTATGAAGGATAGGATCATTTGTCAACTTCGACACATCAGGCAGTTCCAACGTATCAAGAAAGGGAAATTGTGGACTGAAAGGCATTGCAAGCCTTTGATAGAGACTAGTATTGGGATTCCAACCAGGTTGGGAGAAGTTATGACCCCATATGTTCTGTCCCAGAGGATTTTTTCCATAGGGTTTATAATTTTGATAATTATGTCCATACACCTGTTGAAGGCCAGGATATTGATTCAGAGCGAAACACTGAGGTCCTGTCTGAGCAACATACGGATTTTGTTGCGGAATGTAAGCAGTGCCTTGGGGCAGACCTTGTACCATCAAATATTGACCTTGAGGAATAAAAGGTGGGCCCTGAGGCTGTACAGGCAACCCCTAGGGTGTAGGTTGACCTAGATACCACAGTTGAACACGTTGTCCCTAGGGTGCAGTTTGGCCTGGATGGTGAGATCCACCGAGATTTCTCTGAGGTACAGGTTGGCCTGATGGTTAAGATGGTTTCCCCTGAAGACCAGGTTGGCTCAGCTGAGTAGTAGAGGGTTGACCTTGCTATACAAAAGTTGGGCCTTGTTGAACGTAAGGCTAGTTCTGTTGCACAAAGGTTGTCCCTAAGATGGATAGGTTTTCCCTTGGGGAACATAAGACACTCCCTGTTGAATATGAGGTCGAACAGTAGGACCGTAGGGTTGCCCTTGTTGGACCGAAGGTTTTCCTTGAAAGGGTTGTCCTTGTGGACCATAGGGTTTTCCCTGTAGGTATGTAAACTGGTTGGTGTAAATCAGTATTTGAGGCGTTTGAACTTACAATGGACCCTGCGGGAGAGGCCCATGGTAATAGACGTGAGTTCCATGATCATCATAGTAGTGTGGTCGATTAATGGGAGCTTGAACCTGCTAACAACCTTAGGGGAAGTAATTATGTTGCTGAATGGCCATCATATACTAATCGTATGTCAAACCTCCAGGAATCAGATTGGAGGAGATAGGTGTACTACCAGTAGGTTGATGGACTCCCAATACGTGAGGATGTGATCCATTCACAACGGTTCCAACAAGTAACGCGAAAGCAATAGGAATTGTCCCATGACCAACAAAAGATGGCGGTAATGACGGAATCACACTAATAGATGGTGCAGATGAAGCCACACAAACAGTGGGCTGGGTTGGGACAAATGTAACGATCATCGATGTGATAGGAGTCGAAGGGGATGGACCTGATATAAACGACCCCTCCGAAGGAGCCTATGTACCCGACCATATTGGATTTCGATACAAAGATGTAGCACCGAAAATCATATGACTCAATGAATTATAACCAGCCAGGAGAGTTAAAGGTTGTGAGGAAGGTTGACCTGAGACATAAGGAAAATTTTTCGGAGGCAAATGATATTCTCATGTAGAAACATAAGTCTCTTCAATACTAATAGGACTCGTGGCATGCATGTCAAATGAAGACATGTTGTTAGTGAAAAGGCGACGAGCAGTGGCAAGTAAATCATATGTTAATGGCGATGCAAGAAGTTACGACGGTAAAGGGGGATCTTCCCTAAAAGAGGCCCGAACGTCCAGATATTTCCAATTGATATCAAATGGTTCCTTAGGAGGAGATCGAGTGGAAAGAGGTTGAACACTCAGAATAATAGAATTCCAGTAGCTGAGCGTCCTAACAGACTGAGATGTCTCTGAAGAAAATTCGGGAGAAGGATCTTCACTACCAAGTAATGAAGGGGATGACGAAACTGGCGGTTCCGCCACTGTGACTTTGTCTAAAAAACATGAGAGAAAAGACATGATCAATTCGAGGCTTCAAGGCCAATCACTAAGGAATTACTTATGAACAAGAAAAGAAAATAACTTTAATGGGTGTGCGATTGTAGGTAATCAATTTTATGACAGTGAAACAAAACTCTACCTTTTCATATTTTAAGAGTCAAGAAAAGGAAAAAATATGAATCTAGTCACTTTCAGGTTGAACGAGCTTGAAAGGAAAAATGCTCGATGATATTTTCAAATTTTAGAGAGTCACGGAAAGATCAAAATGACTACTCAGGAAATATAATCAAGAGGGTGTACCAAGCTCCTGTGAAATGAAATATACACCTTGGTGATCAAATGAAAGAGAAATGACCAAGGACTTAACATACGTGTAGGAAGTCTCCCTGAATGATGTGTTCGATGTATCACGGTTACATGGCGGTAGACTCGGCTTCCTATGGATACATATTGCAACCTATGAGGGTCTCCCTTTATATACTTGACAGTATGGGGAGCACAAGTCCATGCTAGCACTGTCTAATGCCATATGGTGAACGACAAATACTAGGTTTAACAATGTTGAAACACATCACTAGCCTAGACCTCTAAATATGAGCATTAAGTTTCAATGCTTCCTTAGATTGATTGAGCTCATTTTAAAGTTTATCTTGAAATTATGTTTTAGTTTCAAGGCCTTATCGAATGTAATCTCAAATCTCCAATGCACAACTATATGAGAAATAATATCATTCCAATTCGATGAACAACTAGCTAAGAGAGGGATAGAAGTTCACAACGAAGCAACAAGAAATCAAATGCAAGAAGAACTTTTCCTAATACTCCTAACACAACCAAAGTAGAAATGAAAATATTTTCTCTTCTTGTTCACTTTTTAATGAGAAAGCTACTAATGCAAAAGACTACTTTTCATTTTAAAATCATGAGAAAAAATGAAAATTTTGTTCTTTTAGATGAATCAAAAGCAATAATGCACTGTTACACTAAAAGGAAAAAATGAATACTAGTTTTGAACAACTCGAATGAAATGATAAAAAATGAAGAGACCAATCCAACACGAATATAAAACACACTCAAAACAGATATACATTCCTTTATGCAGAAAGATGACTTTCAAATCGACTAAGTGAGAAATGTGATCTATGCTCAGGGTGACAGATGGAAGGTCAAACAGACACCAGGATGACAGTTCAATGACCCAACAACACATAGAATCGAGAGAAAAGACCAAACAATCAGTCCACAAGATGAAAAGACAAGAGACTAGACTGACTCATACACAACCCAGAAGATCAATGAACATGTGGCCAAACAAGCAATGGAAGACTCCTAGAAACCCTAGGATGAGAAACCACACCGATCATATGAGAGCCAATCAACTAAAAATAATGATACATGGAGGTAAAAAACAACCCAAGTGGACAAATCCAGGGGGGAAAAACCAATCCAGAGGGCAAGATGCACTAGAAAACTCAGGAAAAGGCCCAAATCCAAACCTACAGGATTCGGCGCGACATTTCAGTTGTAATATGTGCTGAACAGGGGAAATCGCACCTATAAAATAGGCAACAGCTGCCAATCGGCACGACTATCGATGAAACAACAGCGCCGAGCTAGGAAACCAAGGAAAGGAGAAAAAGCAGCTGAGGAGAGTCCATGATTAACACTTTGAGAATAGGTAATATGGCTTGAAACATTCAAACAAGAAAAATAAAGCAGAGAAATGGAAATATGACCAAAGTCGGATAGACAAGAAAAACCCTAAATGAATCAACAAGAGACGATAGACACATAGATTCCCCAGTGGAGTCGCCAACTTGTTGAGAAGAAAAATCCCCTCTGCGAATAGAGGCGGTCCCTCTAGCCCTAGGGCGGGTCTAGCAACAAGGGAACATTCTAGACTCCTGAATTCGTAGCTTATAAATGAAATATGAACTGGAACAGATATCCTACCTTGGTCCAATGCTTTTGTCATGGCACATGGCAGCGATCCTTCGATATTTGTCTTGACACCTTGCGCTCCATGTTGGTGGCGATGTTCACGCGTCTGCACAAAGATCAAACAAATGATGAAAACATACAAACATATACATTAATCTATAGCTATTCAGCTAGTCAAGGAGAGCTAAACACTTTGCATGTAAATGGAAACAAAGTTGGAACCAAAAGCCAGTCATGTATTATTGATATAGAAAAATACGTTTACAACCTTATGCCTTGACGTTGCGGATCTCATTCGACGGGTTCAATCGGGTGCATCTCAAGCATTCGTTTGGGATTGGAATCGATGAGGCAATGGGCCTAAACTCTCTCTCAACAATGGATTCTTCTATGCCTTCTTCTACACACCAGCTATAGTAACGACTGTTCAGCTAGCTGAATCAATGTGAGAAAGAAGAATTTATAGGAGAGGAGGAAGTGGTCTGGGATCCCACATGAGGTGGAGGAGAGGTTTATCCCTTTGGGAAGTTGCACAATTGTAGGAAAAAATGGGCCAAAGGGAGAAAATTGACATTATTCAGTCAAAAAAACCATGATGACTTCGCTCACGTTGTTAAGCATGGGAATTTCGTTTCTATTTTAAAAAACTTTCCAAAAACAGCTCGGCATGGGTGCCCTTCTGAGACAGAGCGCCAGAGGGCACGGGGCCATTAGGGGAATTTTGAGGTCTAAAATGGGCCTCCTAAGGAAATCATAAAATAATAGTAGAAATAATAAAATAAGGTTTGATTACATCATCAAATTTTAGAGGAAAAAATGAAAAAACTATTTTTTCAACTCGTATTTTGAACTTATCTCCCTAAGGTTTTACTCAAATTTCGAGCAGGAATACTCGTTCGATGAAAAATTTAATTCCCCATCCAAGGATTACCCATGTTGCATACTTTTGATGACTCTTCTATACAAAAAATGAGAAATACATGAAAAATGTGATTGCAATCACATTTTTTCATGTATTTCTCATTTTTTGTGTAGCAGGGTCCATCAAAAGTATTTAACATGGGTACTCCTTGGATGAAGAATTAAATTTTTCATCCAATGAGTACTCTCACTCGAAATTTGAGTAAAACCTTAGGGAAATAAGTTCAAAATATGAGTTGAAAAGGTAGCTTTTATTATTTTATTATTTTTTAATCTTTTTACCTTTTTACTCCAAAAATAGTGAATCATCCCCCATGCTTGACATCATCATCTTGAATCCTATTGGTTCTCATAAATTTTATTTTGGTTGTACATTTTTCTTAGGAGGCCCATTTTAGACTTCAAAATTCCCCTAATGCCAGTGTTAATTTTTCCATGGGCACAAGGCCATAACTTCCTACCAGCACCGACCCAAAATCATATGTTTTTGAATGCCTGCTCGAGGAATGAGAAATAGAGAATATGTTCTTGACATGCCAAAGGATGTAATGAAATTTCTAGAAAAGTATGACAGTACACAGAAGTCACTAAAATGGTCCTCCAATGTTTGGGACGGGGATTGCAGGGATGGTGACAAAATACTATGTAAAACATTGTCATGTAAATTTATCTTCAACACATTATGAAATCGAGAAATGTTCATAACTTTGCAACATTAGGTTATGTTCAAATGTGAAATGGGGATATGTTCGAAAATTCTCATGTTGGGAAATGTTCATATGTGATGTGGGGATATGTTTGTCAAATTGTGATGTTGGGTTATGTTTGATACATTGCAACATTGAGCAATGTTCATCACATTGCAACATTAAGGTAATATTCATCACATTGTAACATTGGTTAACCATGGGTGGTCTTGGTTGGCATAGGTTGACCATGGTTGAATGGTTGACCAAGATTAACCATAATTGGTGATGGTTAACAATGGTTGACATTGGTTGCTAATGGTTCACCATTTTTTACAAGAGTTAGTGTTTGTTGACCATGGTTGACCAAGGTTGAGCTTGGTTAACATTGAGTGACCATGGTTTTCAACATTCTCTATGTTTGATTAAGGTTGATCACAATTGACAATGGTAGACTATGGTTGACTATCAATGTGATAGTTTTTTGTGTGATATGGACATCACATAACAAGCTTAATTTTTATGCATTAGATTGGTTGACCATATCATTTTTAATGACCATGGTTGAATATGGTCGACTAAGGTTGAATGAGACATGGGGGGTTTTCCACACTATGATGTTAAGCTACATTTGTCACATCATGACATCACCTTTTGTTGATTCACATTAGGATGTTGGGTTATTTTTTTTACGTTGTGACATTACGTAATGTTCATCACATTACAACTTCTATATTGTTTGTCACATTGTGATGTCAGGTTATCTTCGTCACAATGTTGATATAATTAATTAATGATGTCTGGGTGTGTTCGTCACATTGCGACAAAATGACATTGGGTCCTATACATCACATTTTGACATTGGGATATGCTCAAATGTGACATGGGTTATGTTTGGCACATTTTCATGTTGGGTCATGTTCATCACATTAGAACATTATGTGATGTCCATCACATTGCAATGTATGGATTTTTTCATCACATTGTGACTTGGGTTATTTTAATCATATTGTGACATTAGGAAATGTTTATAAACATCATGAAATTGTGTTATGTTCAAATGTGACATGTATATATGTTTTTCACATTGTGATATCGGTATATGTTTGATTGTGATGTTGGCATATGGTTGTCACATTGCAACATTTTTCATTGTTTGTCACATGTGATGTTGGGTCATGTTCATCCCAATGTAACAATGGGAAATACTCATCACATTGCGACATCTATATTTTTTTCGTCACATTGTAATGTTAGGCTACGTTCATCACATTGAAATGTTAATTACATTGTGATGTTAGGTTACATCAGATTACATCATAATGTGATGCTACTAAAGGGTTATGTTTGAATGCGACATGGGATATATTTATCACATTGGGGTGTTAGGTTATGTTTAACACATTAAAAATATGATTTTTTTTTGTGACATTATGATGTTGTGATATGTTTGTCACGATGTGAAATTGGGTTTGGTTCATCAAAATCACACCCCTACAAAATTCACATAGTTTTAGGCACCCTGTGATCTTTAGTCGTGTGGCACCAACATGTTTCAAACTGATGTCTCAACCACTGTGGTGGTAATTCACTTGGACTATGCCTCACCAATAAAATACTTAGCTATAATGTCTTATTTAATAATGTAGTAGAAAAATTCTTAACTAAAACCCAAGTAATATTTGTCTTCACTTGTAACATCAATAATGTACAATTACATTCATCTCATTAACATAGTTCTTCATAAATGATGATATAACATGATTAATGCATAAGCATTTAATATACCATAAATATGGCCTAAAAATCCTCAAAATTAAAATATAATCAAATATACAATGTGTTACATAGAAATTTGAGGTTTGGGTCACCACTAAAATCAACTTATATCAATACAACATATAATGGGGTGTTGTCAGTTCCTGCCACCAACATACAATAACCCTCAGATCAAACCACACAACTCACACCAATAGCCACAACCTTTTGACTCATCCCAACAAACTTATAGTTGAACTCATCCTAGCCACAACCTTTTGTCCAACCTACAGACCTACGATTCATTTGTATTAGTTGCAACCTTGGCCCATCTCACATCGTGCAACTAAATTGCAGTGGTGCTATCTGTCCCATCCCATAACTCAAGTAGGGAGTTTATCATTAATGCATCCACTTCCCAAAGAGATAAACCTATACTTTGGTTTTACGGATCAGACTCATCTTATGTCCTCACTTTGTAGTATGGAGAATATGCAATGTGATCTTTTGATCTCTCCTCCACTCGTTTCATAGTCAACACACACACACACACACACACACACACTCACATATATATATAATGTGTGTGTGTGTGTGTGTGCTTGGGGAATGCCAAGGGTTGCGACCGTTCGACATACCCTATTGCATGAAGACCTTGTGCCAAATCATCTCACCATAACCTGTCTCATCCAGTCAACTTAGGCTTCATATTTCCTATTCATGGGCAATCTTTCCTCGCCAAAGTGCGTTAGCTCATCCTACTTGCATGTCATCTCATACTACTTGCACATCAACTTGTCCCTATTATGCATCATCTCATCTTGTTTGCATGTTAGCTTTTCTGTATGTGTGGGGCACACAACCACTTGTTGCGCTCAAAACCAAACTCCTCATGCCATCCCACAATGCATGTGCCCCCTAGCCATGTGTTTAACCGAAATTTCCAAATATACATGTCTTGATCCAAATCATGTTGTCCAACATAATGTGTTCCCATCATGCACTCAAGTAATCGACCTTTCCATGCCATATTAGTGTGCTCGTGCACCCATGAATTGTCTCATGTACGCCCTCACATGGAAACCCTAAGTTTCCATTGAACATTACAACAAATGTCAAAAAAAAAGTGATGTTAATGTCGTCATGATATCCATCTCAGTCATGGATGGTATTAATGTGCGATTTTTCCTATGGGTTTGACATCCTCCCCCATTCAAAATAAATGTCGTCATTAGTAATGCCCCAATCCATAACTGCCAAAGTCACAAAATGTAGTCTCCCATCATGAAGTATCACTACTTTGGATGATGTATCTGAATTTCATATCTTGAAATCACACTTGCATGCCTCCCTAAAGTAGATCCCCCTATGGATCCTAGATAATCAAGTAGCTAATCTAATCATCATGCTAAAATCCATAAGAATTCATGTCACTCACACAAGTGCAATAATGTGAAACTAAGATCATCCAAGAAATTCATCAATCATATACTCCACAAAAAAAGTACCCATAAGGAACCCATTACACGACTCGCCATCCATACTACAACAACAAGCCAAGCTCCTTATGTTTCAACACATTTTTAATGTATATGCAATTTTTATCAATGCGGGTCTTCTCAAAAGTATGCATAATGGGTACTCATTGGATGTGGAATTTAATTCCGCATCTAATGAGTGTCTACACATGAAATTTTAGTAAACCTATAAGGCGATAATCTGAAAAAACAATTAAAAAACTAGCTTTTTTTCTTTTCCCTCCAAAATTCATAAATCTTATTTTATTATATTAACTATTATTTTATTGTTTTTCCTTAGGAGGCCACCTTTAGGCTGCAATTTCCTCTAATGAATACTCCTCTATACTTCTATGTAAGATATATATACAGAGGTGGATGTGAACCAATCCTACTTTCTGCTTCTTCAATAATATGCTCCAACTCTTGATCATAAGGCCAACCTCCTCCTAAGTCCTCCATGGCTAAACTAATATCCTCCTTGGCTCATTGTACCAAGGACCATCTCTTTGGTCATATTCCTGGATCAAAGGTGTTATCCCCATGTCCTCATTGGACTCATCAGATAATATCAATACATCCTCCTCCACATGATTTAATCTCAAATCACAACTCTCAATCCTATTAATCAAGCCCATCATAATATTTTCATGTTGCAAGAGAAGAGCATCTATCTCAAATATCCTCACATGAACATCACGACTCAATTGTTTTTCTACACAGTTAGCCATTTAAATAAAGGTTATATTAAAGGTCGAATATGTGGTTCCTCTCAAATTATTCACTCTAATCAAATCTATTCTTGATAGAACAAACAAACATGTCATGTGTGGATTAATAACTCTCGTCCCAATACCAACACATAATCATCTATATGCACAGTTCAGAAAAGGTGCCCCTGAACTGTAGAACAAGGGGAAAAGCCAAAGCGGGGTGACTAATAAAAACACCACAAAGACAAAGAAGGACATGGGGAAGTGGTGTGAATTTCATAACAACCCCACTGACAACACAAGTGAGTGTCAGGCCAAACGGTCGTCGGTGGCTGAACTGAAGGCATCTGAATTAGATGCATGTTCTGATTTTGAGTCAAAACCGGACAAGCGACATGATAAAGGGAAGAAAATCATTGATGCAGAACCCAGTGCCACTGTTTCCACCACCGAGATGCAGACAGAGGATCCAGAGGAAGGGGAGTGCCTCTTCCATTCACAGATGTGGATGAAGGGCTCTCCATTACAATTCCTTGTCGACAGTGGAAGCAAAAAGAACCTCATTTTAGAAGAGGTCATGAAGAGGCTCGAACTACCAACCATAGCATACCCACAGGCGTATACCATTGGGTGGCTTCACCAAGGAAGAGATCTATGCGTCATCCAACAGTATCACCTTTCGTACAACATCAAGCCCTTCGTGAATGAGGTATCATGTGATGTTGCTCCTATTGACGAGTATGATGTATTATTGGGCCAACCATACTTGTGGAAGAGACATGCTATGTATGAGTCTAGGCCTCGTTCTATTATTATTACTTTGGGAAATAATTTGTACATGATAACGGAGGTAGAACCACCTCCCTCCATCTCTTTGATTACTACAAAACAACGAAGTAATATTATTTCCTAAACCATGAAATTTGTTTTCATTATAATTCTCCTACAGGGAAAGAAGAAGATTGTGTCCAAAACCTCCAAATAGGGATCCCTTGCATGACAAAAACAGATGGAAAAATTCATGGAGGAATACAAGCACATTTTCTCCTCACCCACAAAGGTTCCTCTACACTATCATGTCAGGCACTCCATTGATCTGACCCCAGGCGCCCCGCTGCCTGATGTTTCCATACCTCATGCGACCACACAGACAAAATCCACACGTGTACTGTCTAAGGTTGATAAAGAAACCAAATTTATTGAATGCATACAACACATATTCCACTAGTTCTACGCCATCTTGGAGAAATCCAACACCAAGTACAAGCATCGGCATGATTAACATCAGGTGCCACACAAGTTCCAGGTGGGTGACACCATTTGGCTACATTTGCAAAAGGAATGCCTTGTTGGGCCCCACCGCAAGCTTCACTCACTCTGATATGGGCCATACAACATGAACAAGGCAGTAGGGGACAATGCATTTGAGCTCAGCATTCCCCCATTCCTTTTCCTTTACCTAGGGTTCAATGTGGATCACTTTCGGCCATACTTTCCACCATTACTAGACACATCCGACATTGTATACCAGCTCATACCGACATAGTTAAACCTAGATTGAATGGAACAAGCCACAACTGATCATGTCATGGACACACAGATAAAAAGCACCCAACACAAAGGATCTAGCTATATCGAGTTGTCAAAGCAGGCTAACTCCTTCACCAAGGTAAGTGGCTCACTAGGGATCAAGTCCAGCAGAAGTTTCCTCATCTCATGGAGGAACTCAATGCAATGGGGACTATTGCTTCCTAAGGGGGGAGGAATGATCCAAGTGGATATTTTTGGGCACCCACCTATTCCCCTTGGGGCTCGACCATTGTTTCTTTCAGTTTTTCAGTTTTTTTGATTGTAGCACAATTTACTATTTTTATCATTTTTCGAGTCTTGAACTTCCAGAGCCGTTTTGAGGCCCTAAACGAAGTTTTTTTGGGAAAAATGGCACCAAAAAGGGTTATCAATCAATTTTTCTCACTCAAAATTTGTAGTGCTAGGATATATATTTATAACGAGGTATTTTGAGCGTCAAATGAAGATCGTATGCCAAATTTACGTCCCTAGTAAGTTGATGTACCAATTTACCCAAACGGGGCCCATAGTTTTGGCGCTTCATCTCCTAGGGTTAGGTTTTTGGATGTTTAGGGTTTTTAATTATTTATCAATAATAAATAGGCCTTCGAGCCTCATTATAAGATAGTTCAGAGGCCTATAGCCACCACATCTCTTCTCAGAGATAAGCTACCAATGCCCTAGGTAATTTTTTCCATTATGTCTATGAGCATATTTTTGTTATTTGATGTTAATGAAATGAAATGTTATTTCCGCTACATCTCTATGTTTATGTTTATTTATGTTTTTTTTGTGTTCCTGCATAAATCCAGATCAGTGGTGTCAGAGCGGTTTTCTCTTTCTCTATTTTTATTTGCATGTCCCCAACGAGGTCAGGGTAGAAGGAGTTAGGGCTCGATCAAGTTGAGCCCTTGCAAGATCAGCCTCGCAAACTCCAACGACCTCCCATGGAAGAAATAAAGAAAGATGAGGGAGCATGATATCTTATAAAATTATTTCTTGAGGAGGCCCTCGAGAAACAAAGGAATGCGATGATGGATAACGTTTCCCAGATCCTTCAACGACTGCCCACCGACATCACATCTGCATCCAACAACCACTTTGGAGGCACCACTCCTTTCAAGGTACAAGTCAACTTCGACATTTTTGTATTTGAAGGCCAGATAGATGAAAACACCATAGATAGATGGTTTAATTTGTTGGAAGGGTATTTCTCGGTCCATGATTTATCCGACCGCGAAAAAATTACTTTTTCACTCCTCAAAGTCGCCCCCCATGTCAAATATTGGTGGGAAACCTACTGTGAGAAAAAGGACGAGAGGGAACCCTCTTTGTTCTCGGCTGAACCCACTTGGAATTCGTTACAAGACAACATCAAGGAAAAATATTACCCTGTGGGGAGCTATGAGGACAAGTACATCCAATGGAGCATGTTGCGACAGCAAAGGGATCAAGATGTGTACGAGCTGACAAATTTGTTCCATACCCTACACACAAAGTTGGGTATTAAATATTTGGAGAAATTTTTGGTACTCAAGTACCGTAGGCGTTTACACAGATACATTTAGGAGGAAATGGATTTCCTCGAAATTACCTTTCTTGGCACGACATATCAATATGCCGCCAAGATTAAGCATAAATTTAAGCAGAAGAAGCGAGACTTTGGATCCGCAAATCCAAAGCTAGGGAAAGGTGCCCCCGAACTGTAGAACAAGGGGCAAAGACAAATCGGGTGACTCAGAACGACACCACAAAGCCAAAGAAGGACACGGGGAAGTGTGAATTTCATAACAACCCCACTCACAACACAAGCAAGTGTCAAGCCAAACAGTCGCTGGTGGCCGAACTGAAGGCATATAAATCAGATGCATGTTCTGGTTCTGAGTCGAAACCGAACAAGGGAAATGAAAAAGGGAAGAAAATAATTGATATAGAACCCACTGCCACCGTTTCCACCACAAAGCTTTAGAGGGAGGATCCCAAGGATCGAGAGGAGGGAGAGCGCCTCTTCCATTCACAAATGTGGGTGAAGGGTTCTCCTTGTCGATAGTGGAAGCCAAAAGAACCTCATTTCAGCAGAGGTCATTAAGAGGTTCGGCTTATCAACCATAGCACACCCGCAACCATATACCATTGGGTGGCTTCATCAAGGAAGAGATCTCTGCGACAGCCAACAGTGGCACCTTCCATACAACATCAAGCCCTTCATGGATGAGGTATTGTGTGATGTTTCTCATATTGATGTGTCTGATGTATTATTGGGCCAACCATACTTGTGGAAGAAAAATGCTGTGTATGAGTCTAGGCCTCATTCTGTTATTATTACTTTGGGAAATAATTTGTGCATGATACCGAAGGTAGTACCACTTCCCTCCATCCCTTTGATTACAGCAAAATAATGTAGTAAGATTATTTCCCAAACCAGGAAATTTATTTTCGTTACAATTTTCCCATTGGGAAAGAAGAAGATTGTGGCCACAACCTCGAAACCTGGCTCCTTTGCACGACAATAACAGATGGAAAAATTCATGGAGGAATACAATCATGTTGTATCCTCACCCACAAAGATTCCTCTATGCTATCATGTCAAGCACTCCATTGATCTTACCCCAGGCACGACGCTGCCTAATGTTGCCATACCTCATGCGACCACACAGAAAAAATCCACACATGTACTATCTAAGGCTGATAAAGCAACCAGATTTATTGAACGCATCCAACAAGTCTGCCATTAGGTCCATGATATCTTGGAGAAATCCAATGCAAATTTCAAGCAATGCGATGATCAACATGAGGTGTTGTTGGTGAGGTAAATCCCCTTTGCGGACAAAGGCGATCCCACTAGCCCTAGATTGGGTCTAGCCACAAACAAGACACGCTATAACATCGATTCCTAATTAGTGAATGGACAGAGATTCGATAGATAACTTACCAGAGGTCCTACACTGTTGTTGTCGTCGGAAAGAGTGGTTGCCTCTCGCTCCTAGTTTGACAGATCACGATCCGCTCGTTCTCACGCTCAGATACTTGCACATACACAAGAAACAACGACGATATACAACATACTATTTCACATTCGTAACTATTAGTCAGTCGAAGAAGACTAAATCAATTGCATCAGTAAACATAACACAATGATGGAGCCAATACCATAGTTGAGTATATTAATGAAATGAAGGAAGAGTACAACCAAGCTTCGATGTTGCGGTCTCCTCCAACAGGGTTCCAGTGAAGCGCATCTCACAAAGGCTCGTCAGGAATTCGGACGGGGATCTCTCTACGGAATTATCCTTGGTTTTACCTTCTCAATAGAGATTACTCAGCTATAATCATAGCCTATTTATATAGAGGGAGAGGGAGAGGTTAGGATCCCTATACTCATGGAAGGGAGACCTATCTTCAAGGAGTGTTCCATGGAAGGAGGAGCCACTACCTAAAGAGGGAGATCCGTGGCTCATCAAGTTAACCACTTCCTGTGACTCATCCTTGAGGTGGTTAAAGGAAACTTCCGCCTCTAGTTTGTTAAAAAACATTCCCAAAAAGGCTGGCGCGGGCACAACAAAGAGATAGAGTGCCAGGTGGCGCGAGCCCTAGTGTACATCCTCCACATTAGTGTGAGGGATGAATTAGTTACCTGTGCCAAGGCAAAAACATAGGTTTTTGTGGGATTTTTTAGGAAATGTTCAACAGGAGAAATGATGTCCTTATGCAGAAGGATGCAAAGAAGGTGTTTTCAGAGTATGACACTGCTCACAGGTCACGGGAAAGACCCTCCAATATGTGGGGCGAGGGATTGCAGGGACGGTGACAAAATTCTATGTAACATATGCCCCCTAAAGCATGAGGTATGAGAGAGAGGGAGGGGTGAAATGCTTTATTCTAACGTGGTCGACCCAAACACTACTGTAAGAAAACATGCAAGTACAAATACAACTGATACATATGATACATGACATGTGGCATGGGTGCAACCATCCATAATAGAGTACATAAATAGTGAGATCCAAGGTATGGACACAGCCATCCAGCAGTAGGGATCAACAAACAGACTTAGGTATGGTCACAGCCATCCAATCAGAAGAGTCATATAACAAGTCATAGTAATCCAAAAAGAACCCGTAGCCTATATTTCATCAGATAAAACCCAGGGTCTTGCGCTCCATCTTGACCCGGACAAAGTAAAAATTTGAGCATGTGAATATGTGAGCTGAAGTTGAACATGCAAGAAAATCGTTTGATTACCAGCCAATGATGAAAGCTGTTACTAGACGTGAGAGAAACCACCAAAAATGACAATGGCTCTCAAGGTGCGAAAGGTACAATCCACAGAATGTGAATAGTGATCTGATGTCGAACACCTGCAGAGTCAGTCGATCGAAGGCCAATGATGTGGACCTTACGTCGAATGCGAAAAACCTGCCATTGAGGCATGCAGGCTCCAAGGTACCTGAAGGGAGTCTCGAGATCAACTTCCTGGATAACGAGCTGGAGTCGACAGGAAGTAACTTGACCGAAGGTGGGCCATAATGTTTCCCACATCATCGATACGAGACAAATGAATATGATGCTTATGAATCAAGACCAACACAGAATCAGAGGGAGGTTTAAAACTTCATAGGCAAACTTCTATTGAACATATCGATGACACGACATTAGATTTGGTAGTATTTGACATAAAGGGATCTGAGGTCATGGTGACATGGAAAAGAGAAAATGAGCGGTCAAAAGAGATTACCCAAACCCATTGAGGCAAAAAAATAACGATATGAGATGTCCCCAACCTGACACAAATGCAGACAAGTGCCATTTTCAAGAGCGACATACTGCCAACACAACTATAATTTGGTTCCATTTTCCCCCACCATTCCTGGTGATTACCCCAATTATTTTTGAAAACAAGCTTGAAGGGGATAGCATATGCTTGCGGTGTAAATTTTTCCTTCGGACAAATCCAACCTAGTACATTTTACGAGCCCTATGAAGGAGGAACTCGGGTAATGTCATGATGACGGGGTCCGATGTCATCAGTTTTAACGAGTCTGAAAAAGGAAGAACTCAACATCTTTTCATATTTAGAGAGTTTGAAAAGAAAGCGGAAAAGAAAACTCCAGCAGTCTCTTTTCGTAGGTAGTCTCACAGATCCAAAAAGGTAGAAAACTGTGTCTGAGAGAACCTCTTAGTCGTGATCGGCTAAGGTATTCCTTTTTCGTAAATAATCTATCCCAGCCCGAAAAAGGGGTAAACGTATACTGGGTAGATATCGTTTTGCAGCCAATTTAACGAGTTCACAACGACAATCGACTCGGCAATATTTTTAGTTTTAGAGAGTCAGAAAAGAGTTGAAATATGACTCCTCCTAGAGGAACGAGTGGTATTAAGGGTAGCTACTGGTTCTGGTAATGGTGGAACTGCTCAGAACAAATAAAGGTCAAGAGGCTGGCTAACAAGACCACTCATTGTAGCGGTTCCTCAGGAATGGGTGGAACAACCAAATGAAGGCATATGAACGGCCAAGAAAATGGTGACAATGGAATGAGAAAACCAAGGCTCATCTGGCAAAACAGGCTGATAAAATGACAATCACAAGAGGTAAAATGGGAATGGTTTCATTTTTACACAAGCTTGAAATCAAGAAAATTTGCTTGAAGTTGGTTTCATTTCTACACAAGCTTGAAATGGAAACAAACTACGCTTGAAGAAGTAAGCATGCCCCCATAATGGTGACTCAATTAAAGGTACATGCCCCCCAAGCTTCAGTCCATATGAAAGGCAGATGGAGTGAAGGTTTAAATTACGAGATCAAGAGAAAGACTCGACTGGGATTTTACGAGATCTTATCAAAGACTCGAATTGAACGGGAACATGTTTCATTGTTTTAACGAGGTTGACACATTAAAATAACTATCCTCATGAGCTAATTCATTTTTTAATGAGGTTGACATAGAAGACGAACCATCCTCATGACACCTTGTTTCATTTTTTAAGGAGCTTGACACAAGAAGATGAACTATGCTCCAAAGAGCTTGTTTCATTTTTTTAGGAGCTTGACACAGGAAAATGAACTATGCTCCGACGAACTTTCATTATGACGAATAAGAGGTCATAGATTCCAAGAGGTTCACATCTGATGGGAGAACAACATCTTGAAAATTAGGACCCAATGCCCCCAGCACACGATGCACAATGGCACCATCACTAACTGCGGGGCATAAGACAGGTAGCCACATAATTAACCTACGGTAGGGAAGATACAACCGATAGATAAAGACCCGAAAGGGACGATGGTAGACCAAATGTCACATCAAGACCAAAGAATTAAAGTTGATCAATTGTCACGATCTGACCTTTGTGTGGAAAATAGATCACACGCAAGAGGGAAGAGACAACTACCCCCATGACATAAATATAGTCGCGCCCCAAGAGTAAATTTAAATCTAAGGGGCTCGAAACAACCATCACGTCTATATGGACAGTTTTCCTTCCCAAAGTAACAGGCAACTTCGGAAGGATCCCTAATGGTTTACTGGTTCCTCTGTTAAAAGCCAATAGATTCTGGGTAACAGGCATAAGCGGTGGAGAACCAAAATCTTGCCAAGTAGTTGAAGACAGAATACTAACATATGTGCCTTCATCTATACTAGTGCTAGGTACGACCAGATCAAAGGTTTGTACCGTTATCTCTAAAGGCACATAAGACGGAAGGCGGTATCCGGAAATTGACTCCAATCAAAGGAAGCGACCAAAATACTTGGACGGGATACCATCGAACTGAGATGGTTTTCCCCCGGTGTTACTGAAGCAAGAGGAGCACTCTCTTGAACTTCCATCATGGGAGTAGGAGGAGAAACTTCTTGAACTATAGGGATGGAAGAATATTTCTCCAAGTTCGAAGAATCTGATGAAACAAGAAGAACGTGGGGGGGATGATATCCACTCTCAACGGAAAAGACCTGATGAACCATAGGCGGAATCAAGTCAATCAATTCCACATCCAATGGTTGGTCGGGAACGTATTCCTGAATCTGAATTTATGAGGGAATGGGATCAAGCAAGGATGACGCTTGATCGATCGTGGAATAAATTAGCAGAGGATTCGAAGAAAGCTTCTGGTAAGTAGTCGGAAGATAGGGTTCAGAAACAATAGAGTTATCCAACACTCTCTTGGCTTAATCCATGTACGGACAAAGGTGAATGGGGTGATGCCCTTCACACAACTTACAGGGATTAGTAACCTTGCCCTGGTTTTTATGAGTCTTACCAAATCTATTCGAAGATGTGTTATCAATATGACTTCTAGAAGCCAAAAGCAATGGTGGACGACCATCAAACCATGCGTCAAGTACCTTGGGAATGCCAAGGCAGTCTCGAAGTAGATGGTTACCTTTGCAGAGTTTGCAAGGGAATTTGACTTTCTGTGGAAGTTTGGATGATTCCCCAATGGACAGCTTCTTAAGTGAAATAGCTACAACATTAACCTCTCGCTTATATGGCTTCTTCTTCTTTGTCTTCTTCTTCTTCTTCTTATCCACCTGGTTACTGGAATCTAGACTTTCACTAGGCAAAGTAGAAGAGGAGGAAAAAGAAATAGGCGAAGAAGGGGAGAGGTCCACCTTAGAAGCAATATGATGTTGTTCTAGCGGAGGAGATGGCTGTACAGTGGACGGAACACTTGGGACCACCGAGGTTGAAAATAACCATACAGGCAACCCAACAGTTAACCCAGGCAGGGACAATGTTTCCATATAAGGAGCACCAACATTCCCAAAAGCAGGAAAAGGACCAGGATTCCCTTCAGAAGACATTCCTGGGTTAGTGAACTCCAGAAATGTTGCCATCAGAAACAACTTTAAAACAACACCCTAAGGAAACTAACTTTAACCAAGAATATTTTATGGGCAGTTAATTTTCAAGACACTGAAACAAAACTCTGTCGTTTCATATTTTAAGAGTCGAGAAATAGGCAAAAGGTGACTCTATCACTTTCAAGTTGAAACGAGCATGAAAGGACAAGTGCTCAATGATCTTTTAAATTTATGGAGTCAGTAAAGATCAAAAATGACTGCTCAGGTAGTCTAGGTAAAAGGGTGTACCAGGTTCCCGTGAACTGCCATATACACCTTGGTTATAAAATGAAAGAAGAATCAAAAAATGACTTGGCGTATGTGCAGGTAGTCTCCCCGAATGTTGTGTTCGGTGTATCACAGTTACAAGGCGGCAGACTCGGCTTCCTATGGATAAAAGGATTGCAACCTAGAGGGGTCTCCCTTTATATACTTGACGGTACGGGGAGCACAAGTCCGTACTAGCATTGTCTGAAGCTAGCTGGCGAGCGACAGCTGCTAGGTTTAAAGACACCGGAACACGTCTCTAACTTAGACCACTAAATTTTTTGTTAAGTTTCAATGTTGCCTTAGGTTAATTGAATAAATTTTAAGTTTATGTTGTATTTATGTTTCAATTCCAAGGTCCTACCGAATGTTGGATCTCACAAATCCCTGAATGCAAGCTACATACCATAAAATACCATTTCGTTCGATGAAAAGCTATCTACAAGAAATTTAGGTGTTTTCAAGCGATAGCAAATAATGAGAACACACAGAAGCATCCACTACAGAATCTGATGAAAGCTAATGAAAATGAGAAATCTTTCCTAGAATGTCCAATGCTAGTTATGCGAAAGATTTTCCAATTCCACAAAGCAAACAAGAATGCAAGCACAATATATATATATATATATATTTCAATGTAATAGAGCAAACAATGCACTAAATGACATGAAAAAAAAACCTTCACACTAGTTCGAGAATGTCAATGTGAGAGTCAAAACAGAACAATTCAATCAACTCAAAAGAAAACAAAACAAAAACTCAAACAAATTTTGCAATCTCTCAAATCGAAGAAAGATGTCGGAACAAACCCATACAAGTAGTGTAAGCTATGCTTGAAGTGATAAGAAGCACAACTGAATGAAAAGAGGCAAGACTCAGTCAAGACTCATTCCCACCAAATGTAGTCACTCAAATGGATCAAGAGAGCTGAATTCAATCAAGCAAATAATGAAGGTGACCACGAAACAAAAGACTGAAGCTCCTACAGGAGGCTCAGCATACCAAAGCACTAGAAAACTCTAAGACCCTGATGCTGACAGGAAAAGGACAAACAACCAAAGGAAGGAGGCTTTTCACAGTCACAAACAATCCAAAAGCACTCAAATCATGCCAAAAAAAACCCAAAAGCACAGGAACTGACCAAAAACTCTAAAACAAGGAAAACCCTAACACCTACAGGAAATGGCGCGACTGTCTGGCTGTAATCAGTGCCAAAGAAGGGATGGTGCAGGTGCTGAACTAGCAACAAGCGCCATTGGGTGCGACTGTCAGGCTGGAAACCGCGCCAATCAAGCCAACCCTAGAAAAAGGAAAATTTTGGAAAAAAAGAGGTCAGATATGATCCTCTAGGGTTGAACAGGGGTCTTAGACTCAGCAAGAATAACTAGAAAAGGAAAGCTAAGCAAGCAAAGACCAAGAAGAAGACCTAATGGACGAAAGACAAACTCGCACTGATCCCCAGCGGATTCGCCAATTTGTTGGTGAGGTAAATCCCCTCTGCGGACAGAGGCGATCCCACTAGCCCTAGAGTGGGTCTAGCCATAAACAAGACACGCTATAACATCGATTTCTAGTTAACAAATGGATGGAGATTCGATAGATAACTTACCGGAGGTCCTACGCTATTGTTGTCATCAGAAAGAGTGGCTGCCTCTCGCTCCTGGTTTGACAGATCACGATTCGCTCGTTCTCATGCTCAGATACCTGCACATATACAAGAAACAACGACGATATACAACATAATATTTCACATTCGTAACTATCAGTCAGTTGAAGAAGACTAAATCAATTGCATCAGTGAACATAACACAATGATGGAACCAATACCATATTCGAGTATCTTAATGAAAGGAAGGAAGAGTACAACCAAGCTTCGATATTGCGGTCTCCTCCAACAGGGTTCTATCGGAGCGCGTCTCACAAAGGCTCGTCAGGAATTCGGACAGGGCTCTCTCTATGAAATTATACTTGGTTCTACCTTATCAATAGCGATTACTCAGCTATAGTATCTATTCTCCAAGTTCAGCTTCTTGGCTATATGTTCAGCTAGCTTTCATAAAGGGATAATTCCTGTTTATATAGAGGGAGAGGGAGAGGGAGAGGTTATGATCCCTATAATCATGGAAGGGAGACCTATCTTCAAGGAGTGTTCCATGGGAGGAGGAACCACTACCTAAAGAGGGAGATCCATGGCTCATTGTTAGGTCCCTATATTACTAGTATAGTCCCTTATTGTTGTTAGTGTAACCCCCTTATTGTTATTATTGTACCCTTATAAACCCCATATTGTTATTATTGTGCCCTTAAATTATTATTGTTAGGTCGGCTAGGATTACATTGTAGCCCCATGGACTCCTATATATAGAAAGGAAGTTTTGTAATTTGTATCATCCAAGAATTGTTCTTTCATGTAATGTATTGAAGGTTTCCCCCTCTAAGTGGCTTATTTCTAAGGCATTGATATCTCTTTTCTTCTATTTTTGGAGCTGGTTTCACAACATTTGGTATCAGAGCTTTGAGATTCTAGGGTTTCGCTGCTCCAAAAAGGTCATCATGGAATTTTTGGTATAATTTTTCCTGAGGAACATTGTCGCAAAATTTCAGATCTTGCTTCGCAATATTTTTGGAGATATGATCTGTGCAAGTTAGGTCATTTTGCAGGTTCCTGAATTTAACCTAAAAAGGTCATCGTGGTAGTTTCATAATAACTTTTTTTCTAAGAAGGTTCAGAAGCTGAAATTTTTAGAGTGAAAAGCCAAAATCCCGAGGAACATCTTCAAAAAACTTTAGATATTGGTTCGCAACATTTTTGGAGATATGATTTGTGGAAGTTAGGGCTTTTTCAGGCTTCTGAATTTCATCTCAAAGAGGTGATCGTAGGAAAATCTTCATAGCTCTCTCTCTGAGCATCGGATTGGGATGCTGTAAAAAGTGGTCACGAGTAAACGAACTATAGTTTTTGTTCTATCAATTTTAGAGCCAAAAGAGGTGATAATGACACGTGGAAATTCGTACAATTTCGCTCTACTGAACTAGTCCAAAATTGGGTCATTGTGGGAGATTGGACATAACTTTGCCTTGAAGATTACGAATCAAATAAGACCTATGGAATTTGAAAGAAGCTTTAGAGGGCTACTACAGGGCTGAATTTTAGATATGATAACTCAATTTCAATATCGAGCTCCTCAAAATCAAGTAAAAGGTGTGTATTTTTATTTTTATTTTTTCCGAATTGCATAAGTCTTGTTTGAAGAATCAAGTCGAATTGATTCCAAGGGAATATTGTAGAATAGATATAAGTATTGGATTCTAAAATGGCCCATAAAAAGAATTCAACACCCATTAAGCCTTTAGAAGGCTCTACTATGACTCATGAAGGAAAAGAATGGAAACATGACATATCAAAATTACAAGAATAAGTGCAACAAATTTCGCTCTCGCAAAGAACAACAAAAAATGAAATGGAAGTTTTGAAGAAAGGCATGGAAACTACTATGGATGGTTTGAAAAAAGGCGTGGAAGCTAAGATGAATGGTTTGGAAGCTAATATGGATGGCATGGAAGTGGGCATGAAAGCTAAGATGGATGACATGAAAGCTAATATTGATGAAAAAATGAAAGACAACATGGAAAACATGAAGAAGGATCTAAAAGTATACATCGAAGGTTTGCCAAAGTTGATACAAGAAATGTTTCCTAATGGTGAAAAGATAGTAGAGGAAACTCATGATGAGAACAATATAAATGTTAATCGTGATTTCATAAACTCTAATGTTGGAGGCAAGAACCACCATATTCCAAAAATGGATATGAGGAAGTTTGATGGAAAGGATACTGTAACATAGATACTACAGATGGAGCAATATTTTGATCTCAATAATGTGCAAAATACACAAAAGGTATGCATTGCAACTTTACATTTAGAACAAAATACATTTGTATGGTATCGATGGCTTTGCTCCCGTAAAAAAATTGTCACTTGGTCAATTTTTAAGGAGGAAATGATAGCACATTATGAGGATACAAAGAGAAACGCTTTCTTTAGCCAATTGATAAATCTCAAACAAAAGTGTTCAGTGGGGGAGCACATTGAGGAATTCCAAAAATAGAAAATAAGGGTAACTGATCTTTCAAAGGAACACAGGATTGATCTCTTCATAGGTACTTTAAAGGATAACATCCAACATGAAGTTCGTGTTTTGGAACCTGATTCATTGGAGAAGGCATTCAGGTTGGCAAGAAAAAATGAATGTAAAATTATGGCGACAAGGAAGCCTACCACTCACTTCTATAAATATGGAAGTGTTGCTACTCCTAGATTTCCACAACCTACAAGGTTGACACCAAAACAATTGGAAGAAAAAAGAGCAAAAGGGCTTTGCTACAGGTGTGATAGCAAATACACTAAAGGTCATAATTGTGTTGAGAAGAAATCATTTTACATAGATTGTGAAGAGGAAGAAGAAAATGAACAAGAAGAGGATATACACCAGGAGCTAGCCCTAGAAGAGGAAGAAATGAGTCTGACCATATCATGTAATATGCATTGGCAGGAATTACCACTCCTCAAACTCTCAATATAGAAGGACATATCAAGAAGAAAAAGGTAATAGTGTTGATTGATTCAGGTAGCACCCATAATTTTATTCATTGTAAGGTAGCCAAGGAATTGAATCCCTTCCTATACCCAACACCAGAATGTCAAGTGATGGTTGCAAATGGAGGAACTATAAATTACTCTGGAAAATGCCATAATATCAAGCTAACCATGGGGGAATATGTATTGAAAATTCCAATGCTTTCCAGTCCTATGGGAGGTGTTGATGTTGTACTAGGAGTACAATGGTTACAATCTTTGGGGACGATAGCTTTTAATTTTCAAGAACTTTTCTTTAAATTTTTTTCAGAAGGAAAGGAAGTCTAATTACGGGGTATTGTAGGGAAGCGAGGAAAGATAATAAGCTCTAATTTCATGACACAACTTCTAAAGAAAGGACAATGAGGCGTAATTGCACAACTATGCTCACTAGAAGTTCCAACATCAAAATCATCTATTTCTGCAGATCTCCAAAAAGTCTTGGACAATCATTCCAAGGTGTTTGAAACTCCCAAAAGACTCCCACCTATTCGTGATCATGATCATGCTATTCATTTGATTCCAGGAAGTGTTCCTCCAAATATCGAGCCTTATATATATCCTTATGTCAAAAAGATAGAAATTGAACGTATGATTGCAGAAATGTTAGAGGCATGTATAATTCAACCTAGTCAAAGTTCTTTCTCTGCTCCTGTAGTATTGCTACACAAGAAGGATGGATCATGGTGCATGTGTCTAGATTATAGGGAGCTCAATAAGCTCACCATTAAAGATAACTTTCCCATTCCTGTGATTGATGAATTATTGGATGAATTACATGGAGCAATTTATTTTACCAAGTTAGATCTTCGTTCAGGATATCATCAAATTAGAATGAAGACTGAAGATATTCCAAAAATAGCATTTTGAACTCATGAGGGTCATTATGAATTTTTGGTCATGCCTTTTGGCCTTACCAATGCACCTTCTACATTTCAAGGGTTGATGAATTCCATTTTAAAACCCTTCCTTAGAAAATTTGTGCTAGTATTTTTTGATGATATACTAATCTACAACAGATCTTGGAAGGATCATGTTCAACATGTTGACAAGGTGCTCAAACTATTGCAGGAGAAACAATTATATGCAAAACATCCAATTGTTTCTTTGGAGTACAAGAGGTGGAATATCTGGGTCATATTGTATCTCACGAGGGTTGTTGGGTGAAAATATTTTCGTTTAATTCTGTTGTAGTACTTTCCCAACTATTTAATTTGTCAATCCGAGGTTCGTAGGCTTACAAGGCACATGCACTATATATGCAGGACTGAAGTGGAACTAATTTAATCTAAATTACTGAAATCAAATTAATCTGGGAAGGCATTGAAACACTAACTAGGAAAGCAGGAAATTGCATAAGGGAAAAGAAATACAACATGTGAAGAGTTGAATGAAAAACAACATATGTGAGCTCACATCAATAAAGCTATTTCAAATTACATTACAAGAATCAAATGACAGATCATGAAAGTGTAACAATAAAAGAATATGAATCAAAGCTAAGAATCCCCTTCTCCTAATTACAAGACTATCTCTCCAAACTCAAAACTTATCAACTTATATCACTCTGAAATGAAGAGAGAGCACTCTCTTATATACATGAAGAAGATAACCATCTCATAATGACATATCCACTATTCTCTCAAGCACTCTTAACTACTTTCCCATTATTACAAGATATTATCCCTTCAAATCCTCCACACATCTCTCACATATCTTGGATAAGATATGCCAACCAAATCCTCCATGATCTTCTCCTTAGGAATATGCTTGAATAACTATCTCCTTAAAATGGTGGATGAGATATTTGAGAAGTTTCTTGGAATTAATCCTTCACATATTTCCTACACATTACAAAGCTCACATATTCTTGAGATATATATAAAAACATGTATATTTTCTAATTTTTAATCATAAATTCACTTATAATACAAAAATGAATAAAGTGGAAAATAAGAAGGTGAAACCCAAATGTATTTATGAAAATGATATGATAAAAGGTTAATGGGATGATGAAATGTAAGGAATAGTGAAGGGAAAGGTGGATGAAAATATGGCATTTTTGAGTCCCAACATTCCCCCCAACTGAACTTGTTGCATGTCCTCATGCAACCATGCATGGATCTCTTTAAGAACATTTGGCATCTGAACTTTGGCTTTACATGATGATGTCTTTTTAATAATTAATGTTTCCAGGATATGTGAAAGACATGAGTAACAACTTACATTTTATTATGGTTGGTACTTGTGTGACAACCATGAATACAAAGAATGTTGGTTCTTGTGTTAGCAACATTCATTTCGTTTTCTGTTCTCTTGCTGCAATAATAATGTAAACACTCACTGGAAATCATAATGTGCATAAGAAAGCCCTTTTGTAATATTAATGAAGCATGCCAATATGTATGAAGCAAAGTGCAACAAAGTATCATTGGAAAATAAATGTTGGTGAATGGTAAATGAGAAAAAAAATGGAGTGATAGTGGTGAAGAAATGGAATCATGGTAGTGAATATGTAGCGAATATAGTTCCCCCTCCCCAACTGAATTAGTTGCATGTCCTCATGCAACTTGGCATTGATCATGAAAGGAAATGGAGCATGATGAGGGAATTTTCCAAAATATTCAAGTTAGCGTATAAGGAATTGCATGATTAAAGATTAGAAAACAACATACCTCTACTTAACCAAGAATGATGAACTATGCAATAGGAATGTAGCTGTTGCTGCTGCTGCTGCTGCTGGATCATGAAAACGTGACTGGTGTTGTAGCTGCAACTGTTGTAACTGCTAGATCAGAGAATATGTGACTGTGGCTGTTAGAACATGGAAGGTTTTACTGCAGCAGGATCATGCAAATGTAACTGTGAATGTTGATGTTGCTGTAAATGGATCCTGGGAAATGAAGGAATCTGAACTGCTGATGCTGAATCATGGAAAAGATAAAGGCTGAAAGTGGAACTGTGGTACTCTCGTCGATCAGAATTCATGCTGCGGTAACTGCTGAGGGAGTCGTGAAAAAAAATGTATAGTCGTCACCCGCTACGAAACTTGATGGTACAAGTCTAATCATGCGAAAGAATGTGTCGGTGTCGAGCATGAAAATAAATCATTGGATTACCGGCCATTGATGCATGTCATTAACCAATGCGAGGCAAACTCACCATTGATGTCAATGAGTGCCAAGGTACCCGAGTACATCTTGCGAAATGCGAATAAAACGGTTGACGTCGAGCCATTTGCAAGATCTGACGATCAAGGGACATTGATGTATTCCCATGATTGTTAGCGAGAGAACTTGCCATTGAGGCATGCAAGTCTCAAGGTACCCAAAAGGAACTCTAGTCTATTTCCCATATAAGGTGCTGATGTCGATGGGGCAAGACTTGTTGAAAGGTGGGCCTTAAGGAATCCCACATCAGTCAACGCGAGTTTGTACAAAGAGATTTGGTAGGACTATAAATGGAAAGAACTCACAGGCAAGCAGTGTGGATCAGCATGGTGAGGAAAACAAGGCAATGTAATCATGGAAAGGGAATAAGTTTTATTCAGAAGGCAAACTAGAAGGCAATAAACTGAAAAGGATAAAGGAATGTATGCGATTCAGAAAAATAACTGTGCATGAAGTCGTGAAAGATAAGGTAATGGAAAATTGGCTTCAACACAAGGATGGTCTAGGCGTTTGGAAGGAAAAAGGTGAGTAATCACGACGCAAAAGGATTTTTGTGTAGTGGAAAATGTCATGATATGTGCTGTGAAGAATTAATTCCTTCAAGCGTCCAATGATGCATGTTTCATCACTTTTGCATTAGATTGTCTTCAACTCTGAAAAAATTAGCACCATTCCTGCATAAAAATTGTCACCTTTGTGTGCCATCTCCATCGATCATTCCTGTATGAAGTGACTCAAAAACAAATTAGCTCATTTTCAAGAATTTATGAAATGTCCATTTTTTTTAATTATTTTTCGAAGTTACACTAATTGTGGATGAAAAGGGTGTCGCATCGTAATGTTGAGCTTTCTGCATAAGCTTCTTGTTGACCTACATATAACACCAATCTCATTTCACTTGTTAGTATATGCATCCTAACTCTTTCCCACAAATTCACTTTAAATTAAATGATAAAATCCAACATACTTTTATTTCCCCCCAATCTAGAAATATTGCATGTCCTCATGCAATGTACTCATTGATTGTGCAATACTTTTTCAAAATGTTTTTATTGGTTTGCAGCAAAATTGATTTAAAACATTTGAAAAGGCTTTTGTATTTGTTAGGGAACAAGTAGTTAGTTTATGAATGAATGAGGGCAATTTTTTTTATTTATTTATTTATTTTTTAACAAAATTAAAATAAAAATTTTATTTTATCATTTATTTTTGGTGTTGAATTAAACAACAAATTAAAAAGAAAATTTATATTTACATGCAATGCTTTCTGGTGCTAACCTCACGAATTCCAACATTCTAACCATATTTCTTGTCAAAAAGCGACCAAGGGTTGTGAGACGAAAACTACTCAGAGAGAAACGAATTGGATCTAGTGGTGCATACCACGTAACTGTTGATGAGACTATAAGGTTCTCTTCAAAGAGCACCTCAAATCCGGCAGATTTAAGAGCTTCAATACACTGGTTTGTAGTACGGATGTCAGGAAGCCCATATCCAAGTTCAATTTCTACCTTAATCTTCTGGTGTTCTTCATTCTTTGGGTCAAAAGAGTCAGTCATGCACCATTCATATGCCGCAAACAGTTGGCCAGGTTTCAATACTCTTTTTATCTCTTTGTAGCAGCCAACTGCATCTGGTGCATGACAGGTAGCCTCAATTGCATAAACTGCATCAAAAGTATCGCTGGAGAAAGGCATCTTCATGAAGTCTCCCTTGACAAAATCACAGCTTTTGTCTAGCCCACATTGCCTGTTAAGCTCTTTTCCTTTTGATATCTGATACACATTATTATTCAATCCTGTGATCGAAGTCCGGCTGAACCTAGAAATTTCTCTCAATGGACCTCCAATCCCACATCCAACATCCAATACCTTCATTGTAGGCTTTAAACAAAGATGAAGAGAAAGAAAATGTTCATGGTGCTTTATACTTTCTCGGAGGGACTCCCCTTTCCATCTGTGAGAAAAATGAAAAGACTCCCCCCATCCATACTCATAGAAACTAGGCACCAGATCATAATATTTATTCACCATGTCTGTGTAGTTAGATTTTCTTGAGTCTTCATCTCCACCATAGTACATGTGATATTTTTCGTACTCTGCAACAACAGTCAGCATTTCTTCTTTCTCAATGCTGCCTCCCATTCCTGAGGCCAGATCCATCGCTCCTCCTCCTGTCGCCATTCCTGAAACAGAGCTTTAATAAGCGATTCAGTGAATCTTTTTGAACCCGCAAAAATCGTTAATGGCCTCACTGTTAGGATTTAGGGGTTATGGGATTATAGGGAGCAGAAGGAATCCCTCCATGCAGCGTTGGCTATCCGGCGGAAACTAAAGTGGTGAGTAATTCCATGCAATCTGTGTTAACGATAAAGCCTATTATGGACACTGTGGGTTCCATCTGTCCATGTAATCACACCAAATGTGCATTTCCAAATGGTTGACCAAAAGCATCCCTCTGCCTTCTACGCCCAGATCATGCTTTCAATTATGTATCAAATCTGTGCATGCAGAGAAATCGGGAGTTAGTTGCTGAAATCTGGCTAAACTGCCGCCTCCATTCTTCGATTAAAAATCAAATTGTTATCTCCTCCTCACTTCATGGCGTGGGAAATTTGTAGTTATCGATGACAGAAATTGTGTCAATGTTATCCAGCAATTCGAGCATGGAGCTGATCGAGCAATTTAGCTGCAGTTTGGATGCACACATCGAAGTCCACTTCATAAATTCTTGAGCTCAAGCTTCCATCGTTGTTTTGCCAGCGCCTACAACTTGCAAATATTTTTCTGCAACCCAACAAGAAAATCAGTGTTTACTCATTTATTTTAGCATTACCGGGCGTGCCAAGGTCATTGTCAGAATGGTGTTGCTAAATCTGCAGTCTCGGGCCTGCAATCTACAGTGCGTTTTTTTTTTTTTTTCTTGGCCCTTTATATGATGCGTTATTTATAAATTGTTTTATGTTTTGTTTTTTTTTGTTTTTTTTAATTATGAGTGCGTTGGTTGACTGTTTTATTTTTTATATATATTTTTTATTTTTATTTTTTTATGATTTGTTTTTATTTTGTTGTTTTAATTTTTTTTATTAAAATTGTTTTGTGTTTTTTTTTGTGTTTTTTTTTTTTTTTTTTTTAAATGAAATTGTATCCTTTCCTAGAAAAATTGTTAGTTTTCAAAATCAAAATTTTTATTTTTTTTAATTTTTTTTAAAACTAAAATCTAAAAAGAAACGAAATTTTATTAAATTCCCAATCTCAGAAGATTTTATTGAAAATGGACATAAAGTGAAAAGTTGTCTTTTGATAAATCGCAATTTATTCATTCTTGAAAATGTGTATTGACAACTTATTTTCTGATCCTCAAGATCATGTAAAAACGCAGGAGGAGAGCATACTTATTGAAAACTGAAGAAAATAATATCCTACCTACTCTATACTAAAGAGAATTTAAAAAAAAAATTAGTTACGTGTAATTAAACTTCCAATGAAGCCATTCACGTAGCAGTAACAACAATATATTCAGTAGCAATTTTTTAAATGAAAAATGAAAATATTCGAGAGTGAATGAGTCTAGTTGCTATAACTGCAAATCAACTAAATAAAAATAAAAAGACGAATCTAATCGAGTACTTACCTGGAACCATTGTTCGATAAGGCTTCGATAAGCACAATTTCTCTCACTTAGATCATGTTGTAACTCCTCTTCTTCTTCCCTGATCTGTTGTTCTTCTTCCTCGATCTCCTGTTCAAATGATTGTTCGCCATCAGATATGCAGGATTCTTCATATGTTGAATCTTGGTTTATTTCTTGGGGAGTAGTTGAACCTTTAATTCTTGTCAAGATCTCCTTTTCGAGGGAAGAGGAGATTCCGACTTCTGCAAGAATCTGAGTGAGTAGTTCCAAGCTGACACTCATTATAAAACCACGTTGAAAAAAAAAAAGGATTCTAAAAACAAAGTGCTAATAATTGTCCGAGTTTTTAATCCTTTTACAAGGTTTTAGTTCACAAAAACTCTTTCAAATCAGTACACTAAAAATTGAATTAAAAACAGAGACCACAGAGATAACCTTGAATTCAATACTCAATTAAACCCTCTTACAAGGACTGTTCATTAATTCATTAATTTAATTCTTCAATTATAACACTCTTCACAGTTGCGGAAATCAAACACACTTGCAGAAATTGAAATTCACACTTTGCATAAATGTAAACACACCCTACATGCCCTGATCCATATGAGGCCGAGCCCGTTACAGTATCTCGAACGCGACGCGTAGGCTGTTCCCCACGTCTTACCACCTTGACACCTCAGAGTTAGGAACATGTCTAAACACACTTGCATGAAAAATCAACTAAACTCCCCGGCAACGGCGCCTCCCCGGCAACGGCGACAAAATGTTGGGTGAAAATATTTTCGTTTAATTCTGTTGTAGTACTTGCCCAACTATTTAATTTGTCAATCCGAGGTTCGTAGGCTTATGAGGCACATGCACTATATATGCAGGACTGAAGTGGAACTAATTTAATCTAAATTACTGAAATCAAATTAATCTGGGAAGGCATTGAAACACTAACTAGGAAAGCAGGAAATTGCATAAGGGAAAAGCAATACAACATGTGAAGATTTGAATGACAAACAACATATGTGAGCTCACAGCAATAAAGCTATTTCAAATTACATTACAAGAATCAAATGACAAATCATGAAAGTGTAACAATAAAAGAATATGAATCAAAGCTAAGAATCCCCTTCTCCTAATTACAAGACTATCTCTCCAAACTAAAAAATTATCAACTTATATCACTCTGAAATGAAGAGAGAGCACTCTCTTATATACATGAAGAATATAACCATCTCATAATGACATATCCACTATTCTCTAAAGCACTCTTAACTACTTTCCCATTATTACAAGATATTATCCCTTCAAATCCTCCACACATCTCTCACATATCTTGGATAAGATATGCCAACCAAATCCTCCATGATCTTCTCCTTAGGAATAGGCTTGAATAATTATCTCCTTAAAATGGTGGAGGAGATATTCGAGAAGTCTCTTGGAATTAATCCTTAACATATCTCCTACACATTACAAAGCTCACATATTCTTGAGATATATATAAAAACATGTATATTTTCTAATATTTAATCATAAATTCACTTATAATACAAAAATGAATAAAGTGGAAAATAAGAAGGTGAAACCCAAATGTATTTATGAAAATGATATGATAAAAGGTTAATGGGATGATGAAATGTAAGGAATAGTGAAGGGAAAGGTGGATGAAAATATGACATTTCTGAGTCCCAACAAGGGTTTTAATGTAGACCCTAACAAAATTAAATCCATTAAGGAATGGAAAGTCCCCAAAACCATAAAGAAGTTGCGAGGATTTATCGGGTTAACAGGGTATTATCGCAAGTTTGTTAAGAATTATGGGAGAATAGAAGCACCTCTAAAAACATTATTGAAGAAAGATGCATTTTCATGGACTCTTGAAGCAACTAAGGCCTTTGAACATCTTAAAGAGGCAATGTGCCTAGCACCGGTCTTAGCTAGGCCAGAATTCACAAAAACCTTTACTGTGGAATGTGATGCCTCAGGAAATGGAATTGGAGTTTTTTTAATGCAAGAAGGAAGACCCATTGCTTTTAAAAGTCATCCAATCAAAGGAAAGTATTTACAGAAACCTATTTATGAGAAGGAAATGTTAGAAATATTGCATGCACTAAAGAAATGGAGAACTTACCTAATGGGAAGGCACTTCAAGGTAAAAATTGATCATGATAGTCTTAAACACTTTTTGGAACAAAGACTATCTTCAGAAGAGCAGCAACAATGGTTCACAAAGATGTTGGGTTATGACTTTGAAATAATCTACAAAAAGGGAAGCTAAATGTTGTTGCAGATGCACTCTCAAGAAAGAATGAA
Source organism: Pinus albicaulis (assembly GCA_034641835.2). NCBI lineage: Eukaryota > Viridiplantae > Streptophyta > Pinopsida > Pinales > Pinaceae > Pinus > Pinus albicaulis. Next base: position 470,411,484 of record CM076580.1, on the reverse strand, counting down.
GAGGTGGAAGCATTTCTTGGTGCTATTTCTATTATCCAACCAGATTGGATAACCGAAGCAAGAGATGAATGGAAGAAGGACGAAGAAGTGTGGACACTCATTCAAAATTTGCAGCGATATCCAAGTACATCTGATACATTTAGTTGGAAAAATGATTCCTTATGGTACAAAGATCGCTTATATCTTTGTAAGAATTCCCAACTAAAAAAAAAGATTCTTTTGGAACTGCACACTTCTCCTTTAGGAGGACACTCAGGATTTTTAAAAACTTACCACAGGGTGAAGAAAGAATTTTTTTGGGATGGCCTTAAATCTGATATTCAAAATTTTGTGGTAGAATGTTTGGTTTGCCAGCAGAATAAAGTGGAAACAATTAAGACCCCAGGACTTCTACAACCTTTATCCATTCCAAGTCAACGTTGGGAGGAGATTTCAATGGATTTTATCACGGGTTTACCTAAGTCCGAAGGAAAGAGTGTCATCATGGTGGTAGTTGATAGACTTACCAAGTATGCACACTTTTGTGCATTATCTCATCCATTTAAAGCAAGTACAGTTGCTACTACATTTATGGACACAATTCAAAAACTACATGGAAACCCAAGGGTTATTGTGAGCGACAGAGATCCCATTTTTACTATAAATTTTTGGACGGAGTTATTTTCTTGTTTGGGTACTCAATTAGCTCATAGCTCATCTTATCATCCTCAATCCGATGGTCAAACTGAGATAGTAAATAAATTTTGGAAGGATATCTTCGTTGTTTTGTATCTGATAAACAAACACAATGGGTCAAGTGGTTACCTCTCGCAGAATGGTGGTATAACACTTCCTTCCATACTGCAGCAAAAATGACCCCATTTATGGCACTTTATGGATATCATCCACCATCCATCACATCATCTTTAAGAAAAAATTCGAAGGTTCAAGCAGTGGAAGATCACATCGAGCATCAGCAAGAAGTTCTCCAACTCTTAAAGGATAACCTGAATTTGGCACAAAATCGAATGAAACAACAGGCAGATCAACATCGCAGCGAGAGAAGTTTTGATGTAGGAGATTGGGTATTTTACGGCTACAACCATACAAACAAATGTCCCTCAAGCAAGCTAAGAAGGATAATAAATTATCGCCAAAGTACTATGGTCCTTACAAGGTGTTGCAAAAGATTGGTACTATGGCATACAAATTGGAGCTTCCTGCTTCTTCACGAGTGCATCCGGTTTTCCATGTTTCATGCTTAAAGAAGGTTATAGGTGAAAATATTCCAGTTCAAACAATATTGCCAGAACTTGATAAGGAAGGAAAAATCATATTGGAACCTGAAGCGGTCATGGAAACAAGAACTCAACAACTATGGAATCGATCAATTTCAGAGTATCTCATCAAGTGGAAGAACTTACCCACTGAAGATTCTACATGGGAGGATGAGAATTTTATACAGAAGCACCCAGAGCTACTCAAGTGTTGAGGACAACACTTTTTTGAAGGAGAGGGGCATGTTAGGTTCCTATATTACTAGTATAGTCCCTTATTGTTGTTAGTGTAACCCCCTTATTGTTATTATTGTACCCCTTTAACCCCCATATTGTTATTATTGTGCCCTTAAATTGTTATTGTTAGGTTGGCTAGGATTACATTGTGGCCCCATGGACTCCTATATATAGAAAGGAGGTTTTGTAATTTGTATCATCCAAGAATTTTTCATTCATGTAATGTATTGGAGGTTGCCCCCTCGAAGTGGCTTATTTCTAAGGCATCGATATCTCTTTTCTTCTATTTTTGGAGCTGGTTTCACAACACTCATCAAGTTAACCACTTCTTGTGACTCATCCCTGAGGTGGTTAAAGGAAAATTACACCTATAATTTTCTAAAAAACATTCCCAAAAAGGCTGGCGTGGGCGCAACAAAGAGACAGAGCGCCAGGTGGCGCAAGCCCTAGTGTACATCCTTCACATTGGCGCAAGGGATGAATTAGCTACCCACGCCAAGGCCAAAACATAGGTTTTTGTGGGATTTTTGAGGAAATGTTCAACAGGAGAAATGATTTCCTTATGCAGAATGATGCAAAGAAGGTGTTTGCCGAGTATGACACTGCTCACAGGTCACGAGAAAGACCCTCCAATATGCGGGGCGAGGGATTGCAGGGACGGTGACAAAATGCTATGTAACAGGTGCCACACAAGTTCGAGGTGGGTGACATAGTTTGGCTACATTTTCAAAATGAGCACCTTGCTGTGCCTCACTGCAAGTAATGTCCAATCCGATATGGGCCATACAACATCACCAAGGCAGTTGGGTACAATGCCTTTGAGCTCAAGATGCCCCCATTCCTTGGCCTACACCCAGTGTTCAATGCAAATCACCTTGGGCCATAAATTCCACCATTACTGGACACATTTGACATTGCAAAACAACTCAATCCAACAGAGGTAAACCCAGGCTGCATGGAATAAGCCACAACTGATCGAATCATGGACACAAAGATAAAAAAATACCAGACAACAAATGATTCAGCTATATTGAGTTGTCAAAGCGGGCCAACTCCTTCACCAAGGAAAGTGGCTCACTAGGGATCAAGTTCTGCAGAAGTTTCCTCATCTAATGGAGGAACTCAACGCAATGGGGACGATTGCTTCCTAAGGGGGGAGGAATGATCCAGGTCGATATTGGTGGCATTAGGGGAATTTTGAGGTCTAAAATGGGCCTCCTAAGAAAAATGTACAACCAAAATAAACTTTATAAGAACCAATAGGATTCAAGATGATGATGTCAACCATGGGGTATGATTCGCCATTTTTTAAGTAAAAGAGTAAAATAATTAAAAAATAATAAAATAATAAAACTACTTTTTCAACTTATCTCCCAAAGTTTTTACTCAAATTTCGAGCGGGAGTACTCGTTGGATGCAAAATTTAATTCCTCATCCAAGGAGTACCCATGTTGCATACTTTTGATGGACACTACTAAGCGACAAATGAGAAATACATGAAAAAACGTGATTGTAATCATGTTTTCCATGTATTTCTCATTTTTCATGTAGAAGGGTCCATCGAAAGTATGAAACGTGGGCACTCCTTGGATGAAGAATTCAATTTTGCATCCAACGAGTACCCCCGCTTGAAATTTGACTAAGAACTTTGGGAGATAAGTTGAAAATACGAGTTGAAAAAGTAGTTTTTTATTTTTTCCCTCTAAAATTTGATGATGTCATCAAATCTTATTTTATTATTTTATAATTTCCTTAGGAGGCCCATTTTAGACCTCAAAATTCCTCTAATGCCACTCGCTTATTCCACTTGGGGCCCCACCATTGTTTCTTTCAGTTTTTTAGTTTCCTTAATTGTAGCATAATTTACTATTTTTAGTAGTTTTTCGGGTCCTGAACTTCTATAGTCGTTTTGAGGCCCTAGCCGACGTTTTTTTGGGGAAAAACGAGAGCAACATGGGTCTTCAACTAATTTCGCTCACTCAAAAGTTGTATACCTCGGATATATATTTCTAACGAGGTATTGTGTGTCTCAAACGAAGAATGTATGCCAAAGTTACATCCATGGGAAGTTGATGTACCAATTTACTCAAACAGGGCCCATAGTTTTGGTGCTTCATATCATAGGGTTAGGTTTTTGGATGTTTATGGTTTTCCATTGTTTCATAATAATAAATAGGCCCCTGAGCCTCATTATAAGACAATTCAGAGGCCTGTAGTCGCCACATCTCTTCTCAGAGATAAGCTACCAATGACCTAGCTAATTTATTTCGATTATGTCTGTAAGCATATTTCTATTATTTGATATTAATGAAATGAAGTGTTATTTTTGCTGCATATCTATGTTGATGTTTATTTATATATTTCATTGCATTCCTGCATAAATCCAGATCACAATTATTGCATGCCAATCATCTGAGTGCCACATCATCTCTTTCCCCTTACTTACCACCTATTAGCCTCTATGGATGCCACCAAACAAGTCCACATCCGAAGCAAATTTCCCCCTCAACTCTACAATCTGTGTCCCCAAATCAACCCATTTAACTTAATTAAATTTACAATGCTTAAATTATGCGGAAAATGTAACCGAGGTTATTACAAACCCCTCCTTTTTGGGGGAACACGGTCCTTGGTGTTCAATGATCATATACAACATAAAAATGATTGATTAAAAGACACAATACAACCGATATGGAACTTTATATATACACAAACTTGTTTAAGATTTTATAATCCATATTTTATGTATAGTGGCCTACTTGACCACTTGGTAAATATTAATTCATAATTTAATCATCTTCCCATGGATCTCTTTGTAGTCTTTTGATGCTTTAGATGTGTTCAATCCAAGTTGGATTTTTTTCCCTTCCTCTAGAGTGTTGCTTTCCTCTAATGTATAGCATTGTTATCCTTGTGCTTCTTGTTCGTTCAACGAATAGTTATCGACTCATTTTTTTTCAGGCACACTCTCAATTTTTTTTCGATTTCGACCTGATATTCTCATGACCAAAACCAATTTATTTTCCGGACCTCCCTTCCATGTTTCCCAGTCCCTTGAGAAATTAGGTCGCCCCCCCTTTCGTGCTTCCTCGCATCGGTGGGGTCTCAAAACCAAGGAATATCCCTACCTCAAAACTATAATACCGATCATAACATGCCTTATGGAAATCAATTTTCACCATTGGTGCTAGTGTCCCACAATGGCCCCGTTCCTGAAATATCTAGCTTTTGCACACTGTTGTTGTTCCATCTTGTGGCCATATTTGTTCATCTGAAGTGAGTAATCTCATGTATATTCTTGTATCATATACTCATAGATCCCATGACACTTATTATGAATAAAATGTAATGAATGTAAATTATACCTTATTAGCAGTTTTTCCTGGTAGTGAACTTGGAATTTTTCATAATTCCTACAACAAACCAAGTTAGTACATAAATGAAATCATCATAAACTAAAACATATCATCAAACATGGTAAAGATGACACCAGAGTTTCAAATGTATGAGACTTCTAATGACATCATGATCATGTCATAGAAGATGACATGGTAATGCCGCATTTAGAACATGTGTCGGCTAGATATGACAACTTCAGACCCCAAAATATATGGAAATGAGTGCCACATGGACACATTAACAATTGTCATGTGTCAAGTTTCAATTGGGTATTAGAGAATGATGCAACATGCTGAATGGTCATATCAAGATTTTCTTGAAGATTGTATTATGGAAAATCCCTCATATCCCAACATTCTGATATACATGTTAGCAATGCCATGTTTCCAACATGTCAACAACCACCATGTGTTAGATGTCAATCGAGTGTTAAATAAAAGAGGTGGCATGTTGAGTTGTCTTACTAGCCACCGAGATATTATGATTTTGTAAAGAATGACAATTATCGAGAATCACCAATATCCTGATATCCCATGTTGGGATATTGCTATATCAACAAATCAGAGAATTTTAAGTAAGGTACATCAACATATTGATGTTTATATCCAAGGCATATCGACATATTGGTGGTTTATACCCAAGGGATATCAACATATTACAATTTATAAGAATGGTTTTAATAGAATATTGGGTTACAAGAACACCAAAGAAGTTGGACAAATCCATTTTTAAAAACAACGTTGATATGCCGAGGCATCAGTATGTTAGTTTTTAGCAGATGTGCACTGGTGTGGGAGTGATGCATGACCAAGGGATACCAAATTTTATCCACGTGGTTCATATGAATGTTGATGTGGCCTAAGGGGTAAATCTTCAATTGGGCATAACTTTGTGCCTAAGCTTAGAATGACATGGAATTTATAGAATTAGAAAGCTCTAGACTAGCATAATACAATGATTATATTAGAATTGTGATGTGATATTTTGGAAGAAATAGGAAAGTTGATAACCTCATATTCATAATAAAACTTGAAGGTTGGGTTTAATCATGCCCCACACCCGTAATATGACATTGTGGAATTGGGTGATGCTACAAACAATTTCAATTTTAAAGATAATATTATTAATCTTTGTTAAATATTTTCATTGTGATATATTTTGAAATAAAGAATATATATATATATATATATATATATATATATATATATATATATATATATATATATATATATATAATTTTAAACTAATATTTGATATCCTAATTTTATTATTATTATTTTTCTTCTTTCTCTATATAATAAATTAATTTTATTATTTAATATTAATCAACATAGATCCATCTTAATTTCATATATACCAAGTGTCTAGATGAATCAAATCTCTCAAGGTGCAAACATTTTTTTGAGTGAAAAAATTGAGGAAATGTTTGCACTTTGAAAGATTTAATTCCTCTAGACTCTTTGTAAATCTAGAGTTAATGAATCTATGCTAGTGTTGAGAAAGACACTAATAAAATGTTTTAAGTATAAACAATTTTTTTATTTTCACTATATATATATATATTTCCAGAGAAAAAAATATTTATTTTTATTAAAAACAATAGATCGGCCCCAAGGGGTTTACATTTTCTCCTTGAGCTGTATATCCTTGATTTTCTATAGCTTTCTGTATCTAGAGATCATCATAATTTTAAAACTTTTTTCATTCCTAAAAAAAATTTCTATCAAAAATCCTGCAGGCCTTTGCCATATACTTCCTTAGTGTTGTGCATATTTTCTTACAAAATTTTTTCATTATGTTTCCCATCTATCCACCTTATGTAATCGGTCCCTTCTGGGCTATCGTTGTCGCGTATCCGGTTAAAAAACTGCCTAGCTTCCAGCGCTTAGTCTTTTCTCCTCCTATTCACAACTGGATCATTTCCTCAGAAGAAGAGGAAATGTATACAATCGTCATAGTGCCTGGTGTAAATGTTAGGGCCTGTTTTGATAAGGCATCTACTTCTGAGTTCAACTTTCGGTAGACATGCTTGAAGGATAGCTGTTGGAAGTTTGGGAAGAGGCCGTGAATTGAGTGTAGGATCGCTTGCAAGTGAGGGGCCATAATCTGTGAGAGCTGAAGTTCCCAATCTACAACTGTCTTTGAATTGATGAAACACTAAATTTTGTCGATTCCTCTGCTTCTTGCTACTTTTAAAACTACCCATAACGCCACCAGATCAAATTTGTTGTTTGAGCCATGTCCGGGCACAAATTTCAATCTAAAGTTTTTTTCTGGACTGTGATGGAGAGTGGCCCCAACTCCTACTAGTGGGGGATTTCCTTGGCTGGCTCCATCAAAAAAACCCCAAGGGATTTCGTAATTAATTTCCGGTGGTTGAATAATCTGATTATTGTGTGGTTTGGGTGGACGTTTATTCTCATTTTTCCACTGCATAATTAAGGCCTATGTCAATTCTTCCAGAATGGCTTTCCTATGAAATAATGTCATATTTCAAGCCCACCAAATTCCATATATGTAGAAGGAGGGGAAGGCTATAAAGGTGCTTACCCTGGGATCAATTCACCATTGTTTCATCTGGGAGAGGACAGTGTCGACCACGCCCTGATGTGCTGAATAGAAGGTGGAAGCGACCACGTTCCAGACCGACTCTGCATAAGAGCACAAAAGAAAGAGGTGAGGTCCAAATTCTAAGTCCAAACCACATAAAGTACAATGACTTGGCCCTTCCCAGCCTCGTCGTTGAAGGTTTTCCCATGTGAGGATCATGTTGTGTAGAGCCAACCATAACACAATTTTGGCCTTTAATGGGCCAGGGGATTTCCAAAGAAGTTTCCACCAAGCCTCATTTCCCCCTATTGTTGCCTCTTAAATCGTTGTTTTGTATCCTTTGCTCACTATATAGGTCTCAGATACCAATTTTTTTGTCCACACCAAAGTGTCATCCGCCTCCTGGTCCAAATGTATGAAATTGTTTACAAATAAGAGAAAAAGGATGACCATTCCTGTGCTTCCACATTGGTTAGCCCCAGAGCCGAAGCCACTTTCCATCCTGGGGCTCCCCACTCCTATGGGGAGGTTGTCACTACATCCGCAATTGTGTGGATATGATTTGTTCTAAGTTTTCCCCCAAGCCCCTCAGATATTTTATATTCTTCCCCTGCACCAACCCATGGGTCTAGGCCAATTCTTGCTTGCGACCCAATGTCGATATTCCAAGCTACACACTTTCCATTCAGCGGGAATGCTTTTACTAGTGCCTTCCATCCAATAGATCCATTTTAAAATGATTTGTTTTGTGTTCTGAACCAGGTCGTGAATGTGGTACTCGGTAAGTATTTGGAGCAAATTATCCATCCCCATAGGGAGCCCGGGCTCTCAGCCAGCCTCCATAGCGATTTTGTAGATAGGGATAGGCAAAAGATAGGGAGATGTTTTATACCCCAACCTCCAAGCTCCTTCTCTAAGGCTAGGGTAGTCCATTTTTTTAGAGGGATTCCTTTAGTCTTTTTGCTAGCAGTCCAAAGAAAGGAGAAGCATTTTTTCTAGATTTTATGTAAGATCCCCTTTGGAATATAAACAAGTGTAGCCCAATAAACTAGGATACTTTGTAAGACTGATTTCAAGAGCACCAATCTTCCCCCCTAGAGAGAAAGTGATTAGTCCAATGCATAATTATTTTCTCAACCTTCTGGTAGAGCCAGAGGCAGTCAACGAACCCATAGGATTTTGGCTTGAGCACAAACCTAAGGTATTTGAATCTTGTCACCCAATCCATGGATGGGAACGAAAGGGATGCTCTGATTTGTGCCAATAGCCCCTCTGAGGTGTTGTTAAGAGCAAGGCATGATTTGTCTACATTTATTTGCATACACATTGCCTTCTGGAAGAGGTCTAGGAGCCCTTATAAATTCCTAGAATTTTCATCTGTAGCTTCAGCAAACAAGAGGATGTCATCCATGAATAGAATATGTGTGAGGTTTTCATTACCTACAATGTGGATTCCTTTCAACTTCCCCGATTCACGAGCATGTTTGCAAAGGTGACTCAGGGCTTCTGCCACTAGCAGAAACATGAATGGTGACAAGGGACATCCTTGTCGAAGCCCCCTGGAGGGATGGAAGAAACTAGATGGAGAGCCATTGATGATAACTGCAAAGGATACAGATTGGATACACCCAATGATCCATTCCACTACCTCTACTACCACCCCGATTTGTATTAAAAAAATTCGTAGGAAGGTCCAACTTACTCTATCATATGCCTTTGATAAATCTATTTTTAAAGCAAAGGATGCTTTTCTGTTGCGACGCACTAAGTGAAGGGTTTCTTGCACCAGAGAGACCGCATCATGGATCTGAATTTTGTGCAGGAAACCAAACTGTTCTTCTGAAAAAATGTTTCTTAAGATGGGCTTCAACTATTGGGCTATGATTTTTGAAATCAGCTTGTAAATCAGGTTACAGTAGGATATGGGGCGAAAGTCCTCGAAGGAAATAGGGTTTTGATTCTTTGGAATTAGGGCGATGAAAGTCGAATTTATAGATCCCAAGACTTTCTCAGATCTATGTGACTCCCTGAACACCTTTAGCATATCATCTTTCACCAGATCGAAGAAACCCAGAAAAAATTATATAGTCAAATAGTCAGGACCTGGGCTTTTACCTTTCTGGAAAGAGTGCAAGATTTGTTCCAATTCATCAGCATCCACCTCTTTTTGTAGTGCTTCATTCATCTCTTCTGTGATCATCCTAGGAAAAAGTTGTAAAACCTAAAGTACTTCCTGAATAGGGCATCCCCCTGGTGCAGTGAAAGCGGACTTAAAATTTTCAACTCCTGCCTTGGCTTTTTCTTCAAAGGAGCGTATCCTCTCTCCATTGGGTGCTTGAATTTCCCGGATGGTGTTCTGGTTGCGTCTATGGGACATGAAATAGTGAAAATAATTTGTATTTTTTTCTCCCTCCTCGATCCAAATTGCACGGCTCTTTAGATTCCATATTTGTTCCTCCTCCCGTAGGTGGTCGTGTCGCTTCGACTCCAAATATTTCAAGGATTCCAACTCAGCCTCAGTAAGAATTCCTGTGCAATTCCTTTTATAGAGCTCTGTAATTTCTGCTTCGGTGGTTTTGAGTAGTTCCCATTGTCTGGCCCAAATTTTGTTTTCCCACGCCTTGGTCACCTTCATAATTTTTGCAATATTTTCTGCTCATTGTCGCATAAATGTATGAGACTGTGAGGGGGCTAGAGGGGTCCAGGAATTGGTCACCAGGGTCTTATAATCCTCCTCAAGTAGCCAAATCGAATTGAATTTGAGAGGGGAGGGGGGGGATTTTGTTCCGGAAGATTCAAGTTTATAACTATATGGCGGTGATCCGATAAACCACTTGACTCCACCAATGAATGAATTCTGAGGTGGCCAACCAGGAGGCCATCTGTAATAAGAAAATTTTCCAATCTCTTTGCAAAAACATTTCCATTTTTGCAATTGTTCTACCAGGTGGGAACAAGTTTTAGAGGTTGAACATCCACCAACCCATGAGCTTCCATAAGAGAATATATGAAAGGGACCAATGGATCTGATTTGGCCAAAACTTCCCAGACCTCCTGTTGTGACAGGGTGAGATTTAGATCGCCCCCCAGAATCAGGTTCCGTGTGTTCGCAACTTCAGAAGAGAAAAGAGTCGTCCAAAAGTTTCTCTTTTCTATACTAGGGCCATAAACATTTAGTAAAGAGAAGGTAACACCTGTCTTTGGGTCAAAAAATGAGGACCTTATAAAATTTGGGTGGTTGTCAGAAGAGAGGACCGGTAAATATGGGCTCCAAGCAGTAACAAGGCCCCCCACCAAACCCAAGGCATCACTTGTAGAGAAAGTCCAATCCTTTAACTATTTTGATAATGTCTCATGTACACGAGTACCAACCAATTTTGTTTCTTATAAGAGTAAGACGTTAGGGGAAACGGTTTGAAATAACCATTTGAGGGCTAGCTCGGAAGGGGCACCCCCAATACCCCACACATTCAGGGAGAGGGTAATCATGAGGGACCCTTCCATTAGGGGAATTTTGAGGTCTAAAATGGGCCTTCTAAGAAAAATGTACAAAAAAAATAAACTTTATAAGAGCCAATAGGATTCAAGATGATGATGTCAATCATGGGGGATGATTCACCATTTTTAAAGTAAAAGGGTAAAAATATTAAAACATAATAAAATAATAAAATAATAAAACTACTTTTCAACTCGTATTTTTAACTTATCTCCCAAAGTTTTTACTCAAATTTCGAGCGGGAGAACTCGTTGGATGAAAAATTTAATTCCTCATCCAAAGAGTACCCATGTTTCATACTTTCGATAGACCCCGCTACACGCAAAATGATAAATACATAAAAAAACGTTATTACAATCACATTTTTCATGTATTTCTCATTTTTCGTGTATCGGGACCTATCAAAAGTATGCAACATGGGTACTCCTTGGATGAGTGTTGGCTTGAGGGGTCCTCACCTAGGTTCGGAGGTTAAAGTTTTCCAACAAACCCCTATACTACTGGCCCTTTCGGCAGTGACCTGCTTGCGCAAGCCAAAGTCTCACCCGAAGCAGTATGGGAAGGTGCTAGAACTAGGTTTCCGCACCCTGGGAAAGGGCAAGTAAGTTAGGCAGAGCTGCGTTCGACTTCACAAATATAAAATCACATATTATAGAACCCAGATCTAACAGTTCCTTCGCATCCACATGCGTAATAACATGTATAATCGCAACAAATAACAGATATAGGCCAACAAAGCAACTATCGCAACTTATAAATTCTAACAAACAGATTCAGATCAATTTTCAACACATCTTAAGTACTTAGCACAGTTACTTCCGAAGCTCAATATAGACATATGCATAACAAAACAGATCCAGATCGCAGTATAAACAAGTAACACAAGTACTTTCGCAACTTAAATCAATGACATAGAGCATACATAATCAGACATCACAGATCAGATATTTCAACAACCTTTCGCATTCATTAATCTTTCAGATCCTTTTACAATACCCAAAACCCAACTTGTGCACACAGTAGTAGGGTCCACACACAGCAGGACTAAGGATCTCCACGCACACAGCCAGCAGGAGTCCTTTGCCAAAAAACCAAAAACAGATCTACTAATTCATAATTCGCACCAATCTTAGTTCAAGTCTGTCTTACAACTAAAAAAGTTTCAACTACTTATACTACTTTATCCTACGCATCCAATGGTCCGCAAACTGTGGTTTGCGGACTCTTGATCTACCCTTGACCCATTTACAATGCAATAGGGGCTTTGACCCACCCCAAAACCCCTGTGTTAGACTAAATATAGTAAAAAATATACAAAAATGGACCAAATTCGCAGCTCTTGTAGGAGACCATGTTCCAAAAGTCCCCCAACACAATCTTGTGACTCGTCCCGAGTCACTGTGGTGGTGGGGTCTCCACCTGCACGCGCAGTTCATTAACAGCTGCGACCAACGGGGGCAGCACTTCTTGACTCTAAGAAGTAGCGCTCTGCGCAATATCTACAAGCTTCTGTGAGGTCGGTCCCTCTATCGCAGCCGTGACACTCTCCAGTGTCTAGTTGAGTCGCTTTACAGCACCATCAACATCCTGTGAAATTTGGAGGGCTGCAGCAGCCCAAGTCCTCAAGAGTTCTCCAATAACATGCTTCTTATGGTAGAGTCCCTCGATCTCATATTGGAGGGTGTTGTTGGTTCGCAATCGCGCCAACCGTTATGCAGGGACCGAGGTAGGTAATGTAGCCTCGATCTGCTTGAAAGCTTCCTCCTTCTGTCACAAGTCCTGATTGATTTTTCAGAGGACCGGATCGCGCTGGAGCTTGGTCCAAAGCTACATGGCGTCCTCGAGTAACTGGGTGCCTTGAGAAATCTATCCTGTAATGGTGTTGGTAGCCTCGTTCACTAGCGCAGCGCACTGGGCTCGTACTTCCGGGGGTGTTTCGGGTTGTAGTTTGGCTTGTAAGTCAGAGATTTGCTGCTCCAACTGTGTCTTAATGACCTGAATTTCCGTCCTGGAAGCCTTCAATGCTGGACCAATCCTTACACTTTAGCCCAGGGAGTGGCTGCAGCTGAGATTTATTCTGTAACCTCTGTTCAGAGCTAGTGGATCAGAGTTTCAAGCTCTGCTTGTTGTGCGACAGCAAAGTGTACTTCTGCGTTCTGTTGTGTGATGGTCTATTCGGCCATACCAAGTTGTTGGTGTACTTTCTGGTCCTGGTGGTGAATCTCTTAAAACACTGCGGTATGGAGACCCTGTAATTCTGCGTGTGGTAGCTTGGCAAGATTCAGCTGCACCCCTACACTTGCTTGGAGCTGGATCTCTTGGTCCGGCGAACTGATCACAACGGTGGCGCTAGGTAAGGGACAGAGACGAATTTCTTCCGTGGCTAGCACTGTATTGCTAGATGCCAAGGTAATTCGTCCCTAAACCATGCTGGTCTGTATTGTGTCTGTCTTTAGCTACAAGGTTCGAAGCTCTTCCTGGATGGCGTTGATCACAGCCTTCTGGTGTTCCTATAAAGTGACCCATTTTTCTTTTGTGGCCAGTGTGACGACATCTGCGATTTGTTTGAGATTTCCATCCGTCAACGTAACCGTCTCATCTTGTTCCTTCCGCTGGGCGCACTGCTTCTTTTGAGGTCCCTTAATAGGCTCGCATGTTCGCTTCGTACCTCCGATGTTCACTTCCTCCATGCCTAGCTGCGAATCAACTTGGGTCTCAGCCTCGGTATTCTTCATGGTGGTCTGCGTAGGCTATGTGTCCTTTTTCATGGTTGTGACAGAGTCTTTCTCTGTGCTTCCAGTCTCCTTGGTGAGATGATCTAAAAATGGTCTGGATAACTTGTATGTATTTCAAGAACCTACCACTCAGTTTACATTAAAATGATCTAGCTTGTGCTTGACAATTTTGCATAATTATTTACTTGAAAGTGGTGTATGAATTTTTACTGTTTATGTGTCTTAAATTCATTTGTTCTTGCTATAATTTAACATATATGACAGCAACATAATGCATAAAATAATCAATCAAACACAACAACATTTTTAATCTAGGATTTCACCTGAAATCTTGTGGGCTATATCTCCTTTGAGCTTTGTCATCATGATTCAGCTCTTTGGGATTATGGTAAGTGCTTTTACAAGTAAATACTTAATTCCAATGAATACAACAATGATCCAAAGGACTGAAAATACCATATTTATCCCTCAATTGGCTGTCCAAATTCTCCAAACAACTTTAGGCTCCTGTTCACACAATTCCTTCTGTTGGTGCACTAAGCTAGTCTTAGCTTCCAAATGGTACAAACTTCCTCAGAATTCTATTTCTGTCACTGAAACCACTACTGCTGTATCCATTACACATCAGACATCAAATACCAACTGTTAAATTGCTCAAATAGAGCACTGCAATCCCAAAATAGGCTATCCTCCATGGTTTTCCCAGGGCTGCCCAGAACTTCACATCAGCTTTTCGAGCTCTAGAAGTTCTCAAAATGTTCTGAAACCACTTCCAAGGGCTGACCACAACTATAAATCAATTCACACTTCCCTTCCTCGATGCACTTGTCCTCCTGTCAAGAACTGTCTTTCTTGCACTCACTCATAAAATTTCTGGCGAGAAATTTGCAGAAGTAAACTATACATCGATGCCTTGATCAATGATCCAAGGTGGCTCAAACATAAATCATGCAACATGTGACATCAAAAACAAATCGTCATAAAATGTGCTATACAATTGACACAAAATCAATGTAAAAAGTGTGCAACATAATCGACACAAATCGACAAACATGTGTGACTGAATCGACACAAGTCGATAAACAACAAGATACATCTTGACAAACACATCTGCATGTATCAATGTACAATGAACCTATTTACAGTTCGCTATTTACACATACAACTTCCATGCACATGTACACCTTCAATTCTTCCTTTCAAGTACTAACAAGTACATAATCCCAAAAACATGTGGGTGACTAAAGAGCTGAACTAAAGATATTGTTGTAATATATGTGAGTATCATACTCATATTTTACACCTCCACGGCGAAATTTCGCAAGAACAAGGAAAATTCCTTCAACTGAACCACATTTATATGCAATCTTGCATCAGAATTTCAACAGAAATACATGCATACAACCGAAATGTGCATATGTACAAAGGAGTATTTCTTACTATGTTAAGAAGTCCATCCACTTCTTTCCAAGCCACCTCCATGGCGACTTTTGCTGCTGCAACACTTCTTCATGTGAATCTTCCATTTTCACATCGATAATGGAATCCTTAGTTCCACTTGCGCCAATCTTTCTATCCTCTTACTGCATGTGCTTTGGACGAATAGTTGGATGCAAAGTCCAACAATGGGAGACAACATGTCCCCTCTTTTGGAAAAATGTGCAAAACTTATGCACTTTCTTTGAAACTTGTCTTTGCCTCATCTGCTTCCTATATGCTTTCTTCCTCATCCAGCATCTCGAAACAACATGGTTAAATCCACCACAATATGTACAGCAAATCTTTCTTCCATTTAAGCATGTAAAATTATCATGCTTTGCATAAACACAATCAAATTGATCATGAGAATATTTATACCTCTTGTACTGCTTTGAATTTTCATCCTTTTTGTCTTCATGAGAAGATGAACTAGTAGAGGCTACAACTTTCATTTGCAGACTAACATCACCATTCTTGTCTTGAAAACTGTCTGAACTTGAATGCATGCCATAAGCTGCATGTCTACCATCTTCTTGCTACAACAAAGGATTAAAGCAATGAAAATCATCTTTGAAACAAATTTGACATATTTGCATCTTAGAACATGGAACAAAAGTTCTCTTTGAAATAGCCTCACATGCCTTCATGGCTTTGGAGTCTTCACCATTAAATTTCACATAACCGAGACCAAGATTCTTGGGTTGTTCCTCAACAAGAACAAGTTAAACCATGCCTTGTGCATGCTTTCCTAATCCCTTGCCTTCATAGCCCATTTTAATCATTAACTTGGACCCTATACCTCTTGTGTGCTTTTCGAAAGAACCATCACATCTTTCTAAAGAGGAAACTAAAGACAAATTAGAATGGATTACCTCTTCCTCACGCATTTTCTTGGTCAAAGCCTCTTGGGCTTGATGGAGTTGCCTCTCCATATCATGCAATATTTGAAGAATTTATTCCTTCTCTTCCTTCATGGCAAACAATTGTTCACGAAGTTCAGTGCTTTCTCATTTATCCTCAAACAAAATATGCACCATGTCCTTCAATATAATGAAGTCATGTTGCATATCATCATCGAAGAATATTGTGGAGGAAACTTCACTTGTAGAAGTTGTCATTATGATTTCAATGAACAAATTAACTTCAAAAAATTTCTCAAAGCTTTTCAAAACAAATGACAAAGATTTTTTAACCAAATGGCTGTAGATACAAACTCTTATTCAAGCAGCCAAACAATAAACATCTCCAAGAGCTTCTTAACAAAAAATCTTCAAGAGGCTTTGTTTTCCAAGGGTGACTTTGAGGTCCTTTGGGGTAAGGAATATTCCTTAATGCCTTTTCTTCCTTTTTTGTTCTCTCCAAGAATTAGCTACTCAGTAGCTAGCCCCAAATCTCAAGCAAACTCAAACAACAATCAATTTGCAAACAATAAAACATTCATCCTTTTACATTGTTTAAACACCTTTCAAGCTATACAATCAAGCAACCAAGTGCTCTTTCAAGCAAGAAACTATGCTTTGATACCATCCTGAGTCTAAAAATGGTCTGGATAACTTGTATGTATTTCAAGAGCCTACCATTCAGTTTAAATTAAAATGATCTAGCTTGTGCTTGAAAATTTTGCGGAATTATTTACTTGAAAGTGGTGTATGAATTTTTAATGTTTATGTGTCTTAAATTCATTTTTTCTTGCTGTAAATTAACATATATGATAGAAACATAATGCAGCAAATAATCATTCAAACACAACAACAATTTTAATCTAGGATTTCACTCGAAATCTCATGGGCTATGTCTCCTTTGAGCTTTGTCATCATGACTCAGCTCTTTGAGATTATGGTAAGTGTTTTTACAAGTAAATACTTAATTCAAATGAACATAACAATGATCCAAAGGACTGAAAATACCATAAATATCTCTCTTGGCTGTCCAAATTCTGCAAACAGCTTTAGGCTCTTGTTGACATGATTCCTTTTGTCGGTGCACTAAGCTACTATGAGCTTCCAAATGGCACAAACTCCCTCAGAATTTTGTTTCTAGAATTTAAGCCAATACTTCTGTATCCATTACACTTTATACATCAAATACCAACTGATAAATTTCTCAAATTGAGCACTGCAATCCCAAAATAGGCTATCCTCCATGGTTTGCCCAGGGTTGCCCATAACTTCACATCATATTTTCAAGCTTTATAAGTTTTAAAAATGTTCTGAAACCACTTCCATGGGTTCCAAAATGACTGAAATAGTCAATATAAAGTTTTGTTTCATCAAAAATAGCCTTCGGCTGCTCCGGTTTCGCCTCAATATCTATTGGCACCCCCTGACACTAGGGTCAAGGAAAACATCTCTATTGTGTTTTCGACCTCTAAAAGTATTTAAAACTTGTAGAAACCTCTGTAAATATATTCAAAATTATTTTTTCAGCCAATAATGACCACTGGTTCACTGCAAATGTTCTCAAACAGCTCTTTCTAAGCCCTGCACTAGTGCTGGCAAAATATGGCACTAATGACCCCTGGAACTTTACTGAAGATTTTTTGCCTTAAAACGCTCTCTAAAGGCTCTTTAAACCATCTTATCATAGTCAAAACATATTAATTATCCAATTTAGACTATTGGAACTCTATAAAAGGACTCTAACTCCCCTGGTTAGGCCTCAAACTGAATTTGTCTCATGGTGGCCCTGATGGCTCCTTCATCTTCCCTGAAGAAAACGCTGCTGAAAATCACCTCTATTCGACCTGAAACTTGTCCAAAAGTATTTATAAGGTAGAAGAGACCCAAAATGTACCAAAATTTCATCCAATTTCATTCAATTATGAGAGAGTTATGACCAAAACAACTTTGCCCCAATTTCCTCCACTAAATGTCGGGCAACTGCCAGTTAACTCCAGAATCTCCACCATATTAAACTCCACTTAACTGAAGCTTAATTAAATATTAAACCTGATATTAGGCTCCTTAAGCGCTCTTAATATTAAGCTCCCACACTGGTCATATGATGAGGTTCCATGGGAGGAGGGATGGCTCCTCCGTGCTCCGCCGGACCCACTCGGCAATCAAAGTGCAATAACTTCTTCATACGGCGTCCGTTTTTTGAACCATTTGTGGCACCGGAATCAGGAATACGAGACCTATGCAACCATATTAGTTTCAAATCGATCCTGTAACTTTGAATTTTGAGCTAATCCTTAGGACCTTGATCCAGTTCTGATAATGAGAACGGATGGGGGTACCTACGTCGTGCTAGTACCAGCAGTGCCCCGAGCGCTGGTTTTGAAGCTTATCTTCTAGGAAGGAGGCCATAACGCAATCACGTTGTCAATTTCCTCGTCTGCTACCATATAAGGAAGTGATGTCCAGGTTTTATCCTTGCAGCTGCGGATCTGAATGTTGTTCGTGGTAACCTGGAATGATGTGATACTCTTGTACTTGTCATATACTGTGGGGGAAAGCCGAGGTCGAGAATTGATGGCTGCGGCCACGCTACTCTAGAAGAGGACCTAGAATACATGGTTATATTCTATGCGTTGCACGTCCTTGGAATTCAAAAAATGGGCATATCGGGCCCCTTCGCACATATCTGGAGGGAGATCGGGGAGGACCGACTCCGCAGGGGTTTCCCAGGCAACAAGGGCTATAAGGAATTGAGTAGCCAGACATAGCAGAAGGCTTTCCCCTGCTCCTGCGATTCACGGACATTGGATAAGAACTCGTCGCATACGTATTGGGCCCAATTGAGGCAGACCCCCTTCGCATATTGACCGGCTAGACGAATGACATAGGCAGGGATGGTTGCGACCTTCCACTTCCACATTAACTTGCAAGCTAGTAATATAGTACCCATCTGCGTATCCGGGTCGCTGATGGATTTTATAACGAAGCCCCACATGTTCGTTTCCACATGGTAGGTCTTACACACATATTCAACGGTGTCCCCTTCATTTTCTTGCCCACACGCTCCAGAGGGTGTGGGCCGTTCATGGGAAGGCTTGTGATTCTGTGAATCAATGAAACATCTATGGGGACCCTATCTCGAATCCACAGGCAACCATTGTGAATTACGGCGAGCAGATTTTACACAAAATTTTGTCACCGTCCCTGCAATCCCTCACCCCACATATTGGAGGATCATTCCCGTGACTTGTGAGCAGTGTCATACTTTGCAAACACCTTCTTTTCATCCTTCTACATAAGGAAATCATTTCTCCTGTTGGAAATTTTCTCAAAAAAGCAC
Organism: Pinus albicaulis; assembly: GCA_034641835.2. NCBI lineage: Eukaryota > Viridiplantae > Streptophyta > Pinopsida > Pinales > Pinaceae > Pinus > Pinus albicaulis. Next base: position 470,392,093 of record CM076580.1, on the reverse strand, counting down.
ACAAAACCTATGTTTTGGCCTTGGTGCAGGTAGTCAGTTCACCCCTCGCGCCGATGTGGAAGATTTTCAATAGAGCTCACACCAGCTGACGCTCTATCTCAGTGTAGTGCTCGCACCAAGCTGTTTTAGGAATGTTTTTTAAAAATTAGAGGCATAAGTTTCCTTCTAACCACCTTAGGGATGAGTCACTAGAAGTGGTTAAGTTGATCAACCACGGATCTCCCTATTTAGGCAGTGGTTTCCAACTCCCATGAAACACTCCTTGAAGATAGGTCTCCCTTCCATAATTATAAGGATCCTAACCTCTCCCTCTCCCCCTATAAAAACAGGCCTTATCCCTTTATGAAAGCTAGTTGAACTTGGAGAAGAATACTATAGCTGAGTAATTGTTATTAAGAAGGTAGAACCAAGGAGAACTTCGTAGAGAGAGTCCTGTCCAAATTCCCAGCGAGCCTTTGTGAGACGCGCTCCGCTTGAACCCTATTGGAGGAGACCGCAACATCGAAGCTTGGTTGTACTCTTCCTTTCATTTATTAATATACTCGACTATGGTGTTGGTTCCATCATTGTGTTATGTTGGTTATTTAATGCAGTTGATTTAGTCCTCTTCAACTGAATAATAGTTACAAATGTGAATTAGTATGTTGTATATTGTCGTTGTTTCTTGTGTGTGTGCAGGTATCTGAGCGTGAAAGCAAGAAGACAGTGATCTGTCAAGCCAGGAGCAAGAGGCAGCCACTCTTTTCGAAAACAACAGCATAGGACCTCCGGTAAGTCATCTATCAAATCTCTGTCCATTCGTTAACTAGGAATCAATATTATAGCTTGTTTTGTTTGTTGCTAGACTCACCCTAGGGCTAGTGGGATTGCCTCTGTCCGCAGAGGGGATTTACCTCACCAACAAATTGGTGACTCCACTAGGGATCAGTGCGAGTTTGTCTTTCATCTATTAGGTCTTATTTTTGGTCTTTAGTTGCTTATTTTTCCTTTTCTAATTATTCTGCTAAGTCTAAGACCTTTGTTCAGCCCCAGAGGATCAGATCTAACCTTTGTCTTTCAAAAATTTTCCCTTTTTCCTAAGTGAAATGGCTTGGCGCGCTTTCTATTTAGACAGTCGCGTCGATTGGCGCTAGTTGCTAGTGTTGTGCCCGTGCCATCCCCTGTTTGGCGTTGTTTACAACCAAACATCCATGCCGACCCTTGTAGGTTTTAGGGTTTGGTCTATTTTGAAGAATTTTGGTCAGTACTTGTGCTTCTGGGTTATTTTTAGATATGTCTTGAGTGCTTTGGGATTGATTTTGATTGTGATCGACTTCCTTCCTTCATTTATTTGTCTGTTTCCTATCAGCATTGTAGCCTTAGGGTTTTTAAGTGCTTTGGTATGCTGAGCCTCCTGTAGGAGTTTGAGTCTTTTGTTTCGCAGTCAACTTCATTCCTTGTTTGCTTGCATTCAGCTCCCTTGATCTGTTTGAGCGATTGCATTGGTTGAATGATTCTTGCCTCTTTCGTTCAATTTTGATTCTTGTCACTCCAATCATAGATCACACTGCTTGCATAGGTATATTTGGAAATCTTTCTTCAATTTGAGAGATTGCAACGTTGGTTTGAATTTTGTTATGTTTGTTTTGGGTTGATTGAAATTATTTCGCTTCAACTCTCACATTAACGTTCTCGAACTAGTGTTTTGGTTTGTTTTTCATGTCATTTAGTGCACTGTTTGCTCTATTACATTGAAAAAAAAATGTGCTTGCATTCTTGTTTGCATTTTGAAATTGAAAGTCTTTCACATATCTAGCATTGCATAATTCTAGGAAATATTTCTCATTTTCATTAGCTTGCATCGGATACTGTAGTGGATGCTTCTGCATGTTCTTATTATTTTCTATCGCTTGAAAACTCCTAAATTTCTCGTAGATATATTTTTCATCGAATGAAATGGTATCCTTCTGCATGTATTTTTGCACTTAGGAAGATTTCAGATCTGACATATGTTAAGGCCTGGAAATTAAAACTTAATCAAAGATCAACATTAAAATTTATTTCAATTAATCTAAGGCAACATTTGAACCTAAAGAAATATTTTAGTGGACTAAGTTAGAGGCGTGATCCGGTGTCTTAAAACCTAGTAGCTGTCGTTCGCCATCTGGCTTCAGACAGTGCTAGTACGGACTTGTGCTCCCCGTACTGTCGAGTATATAAAGGGAGACCCCTCTTGGTTGCAATCCTTTTATCCATAGGAAGCCGAGTTTGCCACCCTATAACCATGATACACCGAACACAGCATTCAGGGAGACTACCTGCACATATGTCAATTCCTTGGTCATTTCTCTTTCATTTGATCACCAAGGTGTATATGGTAGTTCACGGAAACTTGGTATACCCTCTTGCTTAGATTACCTGAGAAATCATTTTTTATCTTTACTGACTCTTTAAATTTGAAAAGATCATTGAGCACTTGTCCTTTCATGCTCGTTTCAAACTGAAAGTGATAGAGTCACCTTTTTCCTGTTTCTTAACTCTTAAAATATGAAACGACAGAGTTTTGTTTCAATGTCTTAAAAAATTAACTGTCCACGAAATATTCCTGGTTAAAGTTAGTTTCCTTAGCGTTGTTTTAAGGTTGTTTCTGATGGCAGCTTTTCCAGAGTTTCCCAACCAAGGAATCCCCTCTGAAGGGAATCCTGGTCCTTTTCCTGCTTTTGGAAATGTTGGTGCTCATTATATGGCAACATTATCCCTTCCTGGGTTTACTGTTGGGTTGCTTGTGTGGTTATTTTCAACCTTAGTGGTCCCGAGCGCTCTAGCCTCTGGTCGATTATCTCCTCCACCTGAACAACATCATGTTGATTCTAAGGTGGACCTCTCCCATTCTTCCCCTATTTCTTCGTCCTCCTCTTCTACTTCGCCTAGTGAAAGCCTGGATTCTGGTAACTAGGTGGCTAAGAAGAAGAAGAAGAAGATGAAGAAGAAGAAGTCAGACAAGCGAGAGGCTAATGCTATAGCTATTGCACTTAAGGAACCTTCCCTTGAGAAACCATCCAACCTTCCATGGAAATTCAAATTCCCTTGCATGTTGTGCAAAGGTAACCATCTACTTCAATACTACCCTGTCATTCCCAAGGTACTTGAAGCATGGTCCGATGGCCATCCACCATTGCCTTTGGATTTTGGAAGTCATATTGGTGACACATCTTCAACTAGTACTGATAAGACTCGTAAGAAATAGGGTAAGATTATGAATCCCTGTAAGTTGTGTGAAGAGCATCATCCCATTCACCTTTGTCCATACATGGATGAAGCCACGAGAGTGTTGGAAAACCCTACTGTTTCTGTACCCTACCTTCTAGCTAGTTAGAAGAAGCTTTCTTCAAGTCCTCCGCTAGTTGATTCAACAATCAGTCAAGAGTCATCCTTGGTTAATCCCATTCCCTCAGAAATTCAAATTCACGAATCTTTTTCCAACCAACCATTGGTCGAGGAATCGGTTGACTTAATCCCGCCTACGGTTCATCAGGTCTTTTCCGTCGAGAGTGGATCTCTTTCCCCCCACGTTCCTCTTGTTTCTTCAGATTCCTCAGAATTGGAGAAAGATTCTCCTGTCCCTGTAGTTCAAGAAGCTGCTCCTCCTACTCCCATGATGGACAGCCCGGAGGATGCTCCTCTTGCTCCCGTAACACCAAGGGATGACCATCTCAGTTCGATGGCACCCCCTCCAAGTTGTTTAATCGCTTCCTTCAATTGGAGTCGATTTGCAGAATACTACCTTCCTTATTATGTGCCTTTTGAGATCACGGTGAAGATCTTTGATACGGTCGTACCTAGCACAATTATAAATGAAGGTGCATCTGTTAGTGTTTTTTATTCAAATACTTGGAAAACTTTTGGTTCTCCACCGCTTATGCCTATTACCCAGAATATGTTGGCTTTTAACAGAGGAACTAGTCAACTGTTAGGGATCCTTCTGAAGTTTCCTGTTACTTTAGGGAGGAAAACCATCTATATAGACGTGATGGTTGTTCCAGGCCCCTTAGATTTCAATTTACTCTTGGGGCGCGACTATACTTATGTCATGGGGGCAGTTGTCTCTTATCTCTTTCGTGTGATCTATTTTCCACACAAAGGTCGGATCGTGACCATTGATCAACTTTCATTCTTTGGTCTTGACGTGACATCTGGTCCACCATCATCCCTTATGGGTTTTTATCCGCCAATTTTATCTTCCCCGCCACAGGTTAATTATGTGGTTGCCTATCCCATGCCCGCTTTCAGTGATAGTGCCATTGTGCACCTTGTGCTAGGGGCATTGGGTCCTAATTTTCAAGATGTTGTTCTCCCATAAGAAGCGAACCTCTTGGAATCTATGAACTCTTATTTGTTGTAATGAAAGGTCTTTGTAGCATAGTTAATTTTCTTGTGTCAAGCTCCTTAAAAAATGAAACAAGGTTGGCGAAGAATAGTTCATTTTCTTGTGTCAAGCTCCTTAAAAAATGAAACAATGTTGTCGGAGCATAGTTCGTTTTCTTGTGTCAAGCTCCTTAAAAAATGAAACAAGCTCTTCGAAGCAGAGTTCCTTTTCTTGTGTCAAGCTCCTTAAAAAATGAAACAAGGTGTCATGAGGATAGTTCTTTTAATGTGTCAACCTCGTTAAAACAATGAAACACATTCATGTTCAATTCGAGTCTTTTCCAAATCTCGTAAAATCCCAGTCGAGTCTTTCTATTGATCTCGTAATTTGAACCTTCACTCCATCTACCGTTCATATGGACTGAAGCTTGGGGGGCATGTACCTCGAATTGAGTCACCATGCTGGGGGCATGCTTACTTATTTCAAGCATAGTTTTTTTCTGTTTCAAGCTTGTATAAAAATGAAACTGGTTTCTAAGCATAGTTTATCTTTGTTTCAAGCTTGCGTAAAAATGAAACAAACATCAAGCAAAGTTTCCTAATTTCAAGTTTGTGTAAAACTGAAACCATTCCCATTTTACCTCTTGTGATTGCCATTTTATCAGCCTATTTTTGCCAGATGAGCCTTAGTTTTATCACTCCATCGTCACTATCTTCTTGGCTGATCATATGCCTTCACTTGGTTGTTTCACCCATTCCTAAGGAACCGCTGCGATGAGTGGTCTTGTTATCCATCCTCTTGACCTTTACTTGTTATGAGAAATTCCACCATCACCGGAACTAGTTTCTACCCTTAATACACCTCATTCCTCTAGGAGGAGTCATCTTTCAGCTCTTTTCTGACTCTCTAAAACTAAAAAGATCGCTGAGACGCTTGTTGTTTTGAACTCGTTAAATGGATGAAAAAAGATATCTACCCAGTATACGTTTAACCCTTTTTCGGGCTGGGATAGATTATTTACGAAAAAGGAATACCTTAGCCTATCGCGACTAAGAGGTTCTCTTAGACACAGTTTTCTACCTTTTCGGATCTGTGAAACTACCTATGAAAAGGGACCACTAGAGTTTTCTTTTCCGCCTTCTTTACAAACTCTCTAAATAGGAAAAGATGTCAAGTTCTTCCTTTGTCAGACTCGTTAAACTCTTATGACATCGGACTTCGTCACCAAGACGTTATTCGAGTTCCTCCTTCCTAGGGCTCGTAAAATTTACTAGGATGGATTTTTCCGAAGGAAAAACTTACAGTGCAAGTATATGTTATATTTTTCAAGCTTGTTTTCAAAAATAATTGGGGTACTCGCCAGAAATGGTGGGGAAAAAGGAACTAGATTGTAGTCATGTTGGCAGTATGTCACTCTTGAACATGGCACTTGTCTGCATTCATGTTGGGTTGGGGATATCTCACTTCGTCATTTGTTTTCCTCCATGGGTTTGGGTAATCTCGTTTGACCACTCATCTGCTTTTTGCCACGTCACCATGACCTCAGATCCCTTGATGTCAAATACTGCCAAATCCAGTTTCGTGCCACCGATATGTTCAAGAGAAGTTTTGCCTCTGAAGTTTGCAACCTCCCTCTGATTCTCTGTTGGTCCTGATTCACAAATCATCATATTCCTCTGTCTCGTGTTGATGATGTGGGAAACATCATGGCCCTCCTTCGACCAGGTCGATTCCTGTCGACTTCAGCTCATTCTCCAGGAATCTGATCTAGAGACTCCTTTTTGGTACCTTGGAGCCTGCATGCCTCAATGGCAGGTTCTTCACATTCGATGCTAGGTCCACATCATTGGCCTTCGATCGACTGAATCTGTGGGTGTTCGACGTCAGATCACTATTCACATTCCATGGATTGTACCTTTCGTATCTTGAGATCCATTGTCATTATTGGTGGTTTCTCTTGCGTCTGTTAATGACTTTCATCATTGGCTGGTAATCAGACGATTTTCTTGCATGTTCGACTTTGGCTCACATATTCGCATGCTCGAATTTGTACTTTGTTCGGGTCAAGATGGAGCGTAAGACCCAGGGTTTTGTCTGATGAAATCCAGGTTGCGAGTTATTTTTGGATTACTATGACTTATTACATGGCTCTTCTAATTGGATGGCTACGACCATACCTAAGTCTATTTATTGATCCTTATTTCTGGATGGCCGCATCCATACCTTGGATCTCACTTTTTATGTACTCTATTATGGATGGTTGCGCCCATGCCACATGTCATGTATCAGAGATATCAGTTTTATTTGTACTTGCAGGTTTTCTGACAGCAGTGTTTGGGTTGAACGCATTCTCATAAAGCATTTCACCCCTCCCTCTCTCTCGGACCTCATGCTTTAGGGGGCATCTGTTACATAGCATTTTGTCACCGTCCCTGCAATCCCTCGCCCCGCATATTGGAGGGTCATTCCCGTGACTTGTGAGCAGTGTCATACTTTGCAAACACCTTCTTTGCATCCTTCTACATAAGGACATTATTTCTCCTGTTGGACATTTCCTCAAAAAAGCACACAAAACCTATGTTTTGGCCTTGGCGCAGGTAGCCAGTTCACCCCTCGCGCCAATGTGGAATATTTGCACTAGAGCCCGCACCACTTGGTGCTCAGTCTCAGTGTAGTGCTCACACCAAGTTGTTTTAGGAATGTTTTTTAAAAATGAGAGGCGGAAGTTTCTTTCTAACCACCTCAGGGATGAGTCACTGGAAGTGGTTAAGTTGATCAACCATAGATCTCCCTCTTTAGGCATTGGTTTCCACCTCCCATGGAACACTCCTTGAAGATAGGTCTCCCTTCCATAATTTTAGGGATCCTAACCTCTCCCTCTCCATCTATAAAAATAGGCCTTCTCCCTTTATGAAATCTAGCTGAACTTGGAGAAGAATACTATAGCTAAGTAATTGCTATTAAGAAGGTAGAACCAAGGAGAACTCCGTAGAGAGAGTCCCATCCGAATTCCCGATGAGCCTTTGTGAGACGCGCTCCACTTTAACCCTGTTGGAGGAGACTGTAACATCGAAGCTTGGTTGTACTCTTCCTTTCATTTATTAATATACTCGACTATGGTGTTGGTTCCATCATTGTGTTGTGTTGGTTATTTAATGAAATTGATTTATTCCACTTCGACTGACTAATAGTTACGAATGTGAATCAGTATGTTGTATATTGTCGTTGTTTCTTGTGTGTGTGCAGGTGTCCGAGCGTGAAAGCAAGAGGACCGTGATCTGTCAAGCCAGGAGCGAGAGGCAGCCACTCTTTTCAACAACAACAGCATAGGACCTCCGGTAATTCATCTATCGAATCTCTGTCCATTTGTTAACTAGGAATCAATATTATAGCTTGTTTTTTTTGTTGCTAGACCCACCCTAGGGATAGTGGGATTGCCTTTTTCCGCAGAGGGGATTTACCTCACCAACAGCATCTGTCAGGTCAGTTGATCCATGACGTTGTAATGGCCAAAGTGGGGCATACGCAGCAGGTTCAAAAGCCCGGATCTGGCCAATCCGCTTACCCAGCGTTGAGGAACGACTGTGACCCCATCGTCCACGTAAATTGTGTCGAAGTATAGTGCAGGGTTCAGCTTAGGGCAGGCTTCGTAATTCGCCAAGTCATGATCGTCGAATTTACTTCATGGAGCTTCCCGCAGGGGTCACTCAGGACAGGGACTTCCCCTGGGGTTATCGGCGTCTGCAGATAGGTAACAAGGCCATCAAGGTTCTTTGGTGTGCACGTCAAGGGCCTACGCGGGCGGATGAAGGGAGGTAACCAGTTGATCAGATTGGTAGGCAGGGCTTCCTCCTGCATAGCCTAGGCCTGGGGCATTGCGCGCGGGGACTTGGCATGCCTTGGGGAGGTCCTAGGCTTCCCTGAAGTCCATTTCACAACTTTGGGGGCCTTCCCTGAGCCCTATGCTTGCTCTTTTCCCTTCCTGGTGACTGGCGTTGAGGGCACTTCTTCATCCTCAAACCCAATCTCCATTACTTCCTCAACTTCTAGGGTAGTAGGTGCCAAGGGCTTAGCTGGGTTAGTGGTTGTCATCCTAGCGCGTAAAATGAATCCCGACTTTGGGTGGTTAATATCAACAGGGGGAGGTTGATCTGACATGAGAGGAACAGTGCAGACCCGAGAAATCTTACAGCTCAGGTTCGCGCGGGATAAAGAGGATAGGGGAAAATTATGCAAGTGAGACGGAACCCTTGTTTGAGCTATCCAACCCTTTTTATAGTGTCCGCGGGCATCCAACGGTAGGGTAAACTTGACTTGGAACTTACCATCAGGTAAACGGTAAAAAATCCTCAAAATCTACCTCATTAAATTCCGGCGGTCCGCTCCTTTTAACAGTAACTTTTTCTTTTTACTAGAGTTTACTGTGCCAACAACTAGTTTTTGCACCTCCTGTGCACTTGGCGTTCCTACTACTCTTGGATCAAACACCTGCGCCTCCTCCGCATCTTCTCCCAACACAAGCTTAAGCCCTAAGTACTTAAAACCCAAAGGTATGTTTTCTCGACTTGTGTCATCGCAACAGAACCGGGTCGCCTTCGTGAGAAAATCTTTCAGCAGTGCTATGATTACTGCATATTTCCAAACAAAATTTCTGTAATAACCTATGTGGCCGAGAAGTGAGAGAAACTGCCCCTTTGTTGTGGGAGCTGGCGGATATATAATATTCGCATCCCCAATTTTTTCCACTGTGGGGTGCATCTCAATGCTATCTGTTCACAACCCGAGTGCTTCGGTAACCGTGCGCACCTTGTTCGATTCTGAGCTCGGACCCTCTCGTGGATCATTCTTACCTTATTTTGGAGCTAGGCTGCAATATTTGATCATGCTTGGTGTCCACGTCTCCCAATTGGGTATTTCAAGTGCGACACATAGGTGCGATTCACCCCATGCTACAGTGTCAATGTTCTGCAGAGCTGCGTCAAGTGCCTCTGTCCCGCCTATTAATCCAAATGTTCCAAGAAATTCATCCCTAAAAATCTCCCAATGGCGGATACGCTGATGGAGCTCCGCATCAAAGTACCATGCAGTGGGAATTGGTCCCAAGGCATGAATAAGAAGATGAACCCACTCCTGGGAATTTCTATCGCACCATTGTTTTATCCAAGCGAACAGATATTCGCGTGGATCTTCGGGTCCAAGGAACGTTTTGATTTTCACGTCGACTGGGGCCTCAAATCATAGGATCATCATATTCTGACACTCCTCCCAATCCTAGAATGCCTCCTCATGCATTACCCACCATTGCGCAGGTGATCCACACATGGCCAGCTTACAGGCCCATAGCCGTCGTTCTTGGGGAACCTCGGCTTCGAATGCCTGCAAAAATTCCCTAACATTACTAGAACCATCAAAATAAGGCAGATCTCTTACCTCTGAGGAGATGCATCAGAAGTTCTTCGTGTTCTGAGGACATCGCAGCGCAGATACATCATGTAACCAGTTTTTCCAATTCTCTATCTCCCCATCAGAGTCGGAGAAACATTCACTATCCTTTTCCCAGCAGAGTACCCCCTCCGCCGTGGGGTTGATCCAATCTTCATCTCGCGCAATCAGCTTATAGCTATGATCCACATCCTCTTCGTCACGCACTGGTTCTGTGTATCGCTCACCTTCCGCCAGATCTAATGGTACTATTACCCTTGTACTATTATTCTCAATACCATGCTTCACTTCTTTAGGTTAATGATGCCTCCCATATCGTTGGCCCAATCCAAGCCTAAGAGCGCAAGGTAGGGGTCCGCATATTCAACAATTTGAATTACCTCAAAGTCAGCCCAGACCTTAACCCCTACGATATCCACCACAATATTTGATAGTCTTCCCAATGGAATGATCTTTTGTTGATTGGCCATATGCAGCTGGATCGTAGACCATTCCAAATTAGGCTCCCCCATTCGTTGCTAAGTCTGTTTAGGTAATACATTCACATCTGACCCTAGGTCCAAAATAACCTAATCCATCTCGTAATCACCAATCTGCGCAGTCAACCGCATCTCCCTACCAGTGCATTTCTTATACCTATAGAGTTTATGCACGTCCTTGACTTCCAGATGGAGGATAGGTCGTGTTGTGCAGCTATCTATTAATACCTTAATATTTTCCACAGCCTTTGGGTTGCATAGCAGATTCATACATGCCTGTAAAAAGGTTTTGACCTCCTCATCTACTTTGAGGTCCTCAGGCTACTGCGAAGTAGATGCCTCTGCCGCAGCAAAGGCTTTGCGAGCTATGACAAATGTTTCTTTCTCCTATTTTAGATCCAACCCTTTCTATTTGCTAACTACTAGTCGGATCAGAGGCTCGATTGTAGTTTTCTCCCCAGGCCCTCCAGTGGCTACCCCACTGCGTGTTACGACATTTAATCTTGGATCTTTTTCTCGTAGCTCAGGCTTAACCCTCTGCACATTCTGCGTAGGTGTCGGCTGCTTTTCCTGCATCTTCGCTATCAAGACTAGACAGTATTCAATCACATGGTCCAGCTGCCTGCAATACCGGCAGGACTATCTTGTAGGGTTTGGACAGTCCCTGGAAAAGTGCCCTACCTCTCCACAGTTATAACAGATGAGTTGCCCTCATCCCCGACCTGCGCTCCCACCTCTTCCACCTCCCCTACCCCTTGCTGGGGAGTCCCCTGCGCTCGAGAGGGATCTTAGTGAGGATGGATCCGACTATACCCTATAACGATTCCCTCGATCGATCATCAAATCATACGTCCAGCAGTTCTGTTCATCATGTCCTACCGACCTATAGAACCTGTACCATTGCTGTTTTACTTATGGGACGTACGCAGCAAGGTAGGGACAGTGGTTTGTGTCGTGTAGCCCTACAACACGGCAATAATCGCACCATAGTGTCGGCCCACTTGGTCCTGCAACTTCCCTAGGGCGTAATGGACTAGGCCCCCCGGCCTGCATGTAGTCTGTAAACAGGGGGCAGTTATCCTTGGTGTGACCATTCATCCTGCATCGTATGCACCACCTTTCAGGGCTAGCCTCTGCGCCTCGCTCCTTTCACTGGTTTTGGATCTCCATGCACATCACCTCCAGTTGTCCTTGGATCTGCTGAGTGCCTAGCTGGGTATCATCTCTGGGCACAGCGTCTAATTTCATAGCGACCTACAGGGCTTTTTCCAATGATTCAAAAGTTTGGTGACCCATAGGTACGTGCAGGTGAGGCAACAACATAGCAATGAACCATTTTGTGTGTTTTTTGTCGTCGTACTGGAATCCTCCTTCCCTGATCACCTTCTTCAATCGTTGATCAACCTCCCACATAGACTCAGAAGGCCCTTGCTTGAAATCCTTTAGATTGACCACTATTTGAGAATAGGACTTCAACTTCTTGAACTTTTGTTTCAAGGCGTTCTTGATCTCTTCAATGGTTGAGTTTACATGTTGTCTGATGTATCCCATGTACCAATCCAAAGCTCTTCCTTCTAAGGCAAGGGACAATTGTGCCCTCTTTACCACATCACTAGCTACGTTATGCGCAGTCCATACTGATTCTACGAAAAACCATAATTGATCCATGTCTTCATCTCCCACACCCTTAAAGGTAGGAAACTTCATGTGCGCAACCATGTCGTCTTCTGGTGGTGGGGATGTAGGTGATTTCTTACCCCTATGTTGGTTCGAGAGTGGTGTGGTTGGAGGAATATTTGTAGCTACTTCTCTTACCAGGCTGTAAACATCTCTACCTCCTTCTAGGTTGGTCCGATAGTATTTGCCACTTTGTGTCGTACTGCTGTCTAGATCAGAGGTCATTCATTCGGTGTGGCTACACAGAATACCTTTTTCGCACAGTAATATCTTAATCAACATGGTAAAGTCTTTAGAAAATTACCCCTAAATCCTTTGAAGAATCTTCGTTCTACTTCGGAGTAGGAGACGAATTGATCGATGGAAAAATCTGTCATGAATCCTCCCAGCACGTTGTCCACCCAGTGGTCTATGGTGCGAGTGATGGTGTTATCAGCCTTCTCGAACTGCTGGATCAATTCTAGGGTCCACTATGTAACCCGCTCATCCTTCCAACACTTCTGAAATTTGACCAACCTTGCGAGCCACTCCTGGAGCCTGATCGCAATTGTTACGAAGAAGATCTCGTAGATTTCTGTGAAAATATACTTATTTTTCCACTCTTCAGTGGTCAACCTCTTACTGCGGTTTTATTTTACTGCAAATTCTTGAACTTTCCCTTCAAACCATTGATCAATTTCTTTTCTTTCAGGTTTCTAGTACGGCCTTGGCACTACTCGATCCCTCTCTCAAAATGCTCCTAGTCCCGGCAATGGAACCATTTTTTGGCTTGAGGGGTCCTGACCCAGGTTTGGAGGTTAAGGTTTGCCAACACACCCCTATACTACTGGCCCTTTCGGCAGTGACCTGCTTGCGTAGGCCAAAGTCTCACCCGAAGTAGTATGGGAGGGTGCTAGAACCAATTTTCCGCACCCTGGGAAATGGTAGGTAAGTCAGGCAGAGCTGCATTTTACTTCACAAATATCAGATCGCATATTACAGAACCCAGATCTAACAGCCCCTTCGCATCCACGTGCGCAATACCATGTATAATCGCAAAAAATAATAGATATAGGCCAACAAAGCAACTATCGCAGCTTATAAAGTCTAATAAACAGATTCAGATCAATTTTCAACGCAACTTAAGTACTTAGCACAATTACTTGTGGAGCTCAATATAGACTTACACATAACATAACAGATCCAGATCGCAGTATAAACAAGTAACACAAGTACTTTCGCAGCTTAAATCAATGACATAGAGCATACATAATCAGACATCACAGATCAGATATTTCAATAGCCTTCCGCATTCGTTAATCTTTCAGATCCTTTTACAATACCCAAAACCCAACCTGCACACACAGCAGCAGGGTCTGCACACAACAGGACTGAGGATCTCCGCGTACACAGCTAGCAGGAGTCCTTTCCCAAAAAACCAAAAACAGATCAACTAATTCGCAATTCCCACCAATCTTTGTTCAAGTCTGTCTTACAACTCAAAAAGGCTCAACTACTTATACTACTTTAGCCTACGCATCCAAAGGTCCGCAAACCATGGTTTGCGGACTCTTGGTCTACCCTTGACCCATTTACAATGCAATAGGGGATTTTACTGTTACACTAAAATTGTCACCATGACATTTTATTGTCTGTATGGGTTCATCATTACTCATACAATACTCCCTTAGAAGTCTACAAACATCAAGTTCCTAAAACCAAGCCTTGAAATTGAGAGAAAAGCTTATAAAAGTCATAAAAATACTTGTACCGCATTTTCTCTTAGTATTACATGTGGTGCCGCATCTGTTTGTTCTATAACATGCGGAACCGTCCACATTTTTTCTTCATTAAAGGTGCGGATTCTTGTAAAAGGTAAAATGAAGGCGGAAGTAAAAAGAAGCCCAGCTAGTTAAATCTGGAAGATTCTGGAAGAAATTATTCGGTGGAAAGTTCGCTCCTTTCATGTACATTCATCCCTCCATTAAAGGAGCCTACCCCTTGGTATGTGGAAATTAATCCCTTGAAAGAGGATTCTATCCCCTCTTATTTGGAGCTGCAATATCTTCTTTTTTGCTATAAATTGAGGCCATAGTTCAGCCTCAAGGGGAGTTAGGCTTTGAGATTTTTTGAGGAGAATTGCTGGAAAAACTCGGACTCTCTTAGTTGATTACCATATGGGAGTGATCACACACTCATTTGTATGTTATCCGAGAGAGTGCAAAGGCTTGTCAAAGTAGAGAAAACGCTTGTTCCAGACCCCAGAAGGACCTGTACAACATCAAGGCGAACACGGTTGTAAGACTCCTTCTTTCATCAAAGATAATATAAATGGATCCTGTTTTCTCAATTAGTTGTTTATTTAAATGGCTTATTTCTTGAATTCCTTGATCATCAAGATATATTTATGGTTTATGAATTAATCTATATTGTGCAGGTGCTTCTGATTCTTTCATGTTTTTTATTGTAGATCCCAAAAGGAGACGTATTCAAAGCAATAGGAAAAAAGACTACAATCAGCATTGGACTACAGGTAAGTCCTAAATCCTTCATTATAGATAATTCTAGATCAAATATAATCTAGAGAAAGTAGTTTACATCTGTTTGTTTGTTGCTAGTTATCGTAGGATACTAGGGAGATATGTCTTGTCCGCAAGAATGATTTATCCGTCCAACAAAATGGCGACTCCACTGGGGAATGGATCTTGAACTTTGTTTTCTTTTATTTTTTGACTTGTGTAATTATTTTTCTGATTTTGATTGATTGATACTGGCTTGGGTAATTTCTTCCTGTATAATTCCTAAAAAGTGCTTTATAATTTTTTATTTTTCTTTAAGTTTTATGGTCTCCGCACTTTGTCCTTAGGCACAATGTCGTCATCTCCACTATTTTTCTGTACACATAGTGCAGCACCGCACCTGTTTACACTAAAACCTGCAGACCCTGAGAATTTTTTTTGAAAAACTTAAAATTCTCTTTTCTAGGATTGGCTTGCAAGATTCTCAGTATATACCCATATTTATATTTCTATCAGAAAGCTTTGTGTGAGAGTTTCTTTCAGCTTTTTTAAGTTTTGAATGATTTTCTATAAGATCTGCATGTTATAAGTGATTTTTTCTTTGTCTTTGTGTCACTCAAAGATCAGTTCCTCTGTATGCCTTAGATAATTGGTATTTCATTGTTTTCTCGCTGAGTATTTGACTACATAGCAGAAATTGATTTATGAGAATTAGATCCCATTTTCTCATTTGCAAATCTTTAACAAATTTTTCATTAAGTTTTGAATTTCACTTTAAAAAAAACAATTGGATGTTTTTGAGTTTTTGCTCATTTCAGCAAAGAATTTCTTAGTTATATTACAAACTAAGAAAAACGTCCTCAAAATATTTAATGTTTTGATTTCAGATTTAATTCTTAGAATTTTTAGATCTCGAAATTAGTGTTTTTTATTTTGAGTGTTATTTCTAGAAATTGTAGTTTTCTTTTGGAGAATGTTTCTTTGTAGTTTTGACCTTGAAGAATAAAGGGATTTCTTTTTGAGCAATTGATCATTCTGAGTTCTTAGAAGATAATATATTTTTTTCAAATTTTCTTGTTTTGAAGGAAAGAATTGTTTTAGAAAGATTGCATGTCTCAACTCTTTCTTTTAGATAGAATTCATCGAAAAGAAATGAATTTTTTCTCATAATAGATGCATTTTTAGTGTGTTTTGAGTCGGGTCACTACATATCATCAAAGTTTTACTTCCGCACTTATTGTCCTAAGAAACATCCTATTAAAAGAAACTCTTAAATTAAAATCAATCTAGTAATTTTTATATTTTTAGGACTCTTTTCACCAACATAGCTTAGGCTAGTGTCTTGGAGTAGGGAGTAATTAACTCTCCAGGATAGTTAAAACAAACAAGTAGTTAATATTGCGGTAGGAAAAATCCAATAGTAGCTTGTATGCTCTGGGAAGCTCCTCCTAAAGTAGTCAAGCACAAGATCATATCTTAACCAGTGAGGTGATCAATTCCACCTCATTGGGAACGATAGAAGATATGCACGTATTAACAACAGTAAACCTCAGATTGACTATTGTCGAGGAGCCTGGGGTCACTTGTCGTTATAACTTGGATTATGTCAAGGAGCCTTCAAGGGGATTCAGCTTTGTTACTTTGCCTTTGCGCATATATCGGATCGTAGATTGTTCCCCCAAGTATATTTGTTCTTGTTGGTGCCCTTAGTGGCCATAAACTTTAAGATTTTTTCCTAAGGTGACGGTGGAGGAAAGATCTCACTGTACCTAGAGCATACGTCAACTAGACTCACTTGGACTCTTCGGAGGGTTATCTTCACTCAAGATGGTTTAAGTGGAGAAACTTGCACCGGTCTGTTTCATTAAGCAGATTGTCGGGGTAACTGTTCCAACCGCCATTTCTACATTAACTACTACGATGTTGGATTTCATCACCAACTAGTGTTTTTAGTGTGGGAATCTATTGTTTGTGTGTGGTTTGATCTCCTAGATTTTATAAGCGTTAAATCATTTGATTGTCTCCTTAGTGACTTTATGACTTTTGATTGAAATTTTCTTTGATTGCGTATGATTAATAATTTTTAATCGTGGCTAAATCACCAAGACAATCGCGTAGACTTCAGGGGAAACCCCCTGAGTATACACCAAGCCAACTTGAAGGACTGAAAGCTCTGGTACCGCATAGTATCAGCAGAATTAGATCAACAAAACCAGGAGAATCATCCATAACTACTCATCCTGATTATCATGAACTAAATCAATCACAAACAGCAGAATATATTCAAGAGCCAATTTCAATTTCCGAAATCATTGACATTGCTTCTACAACCAGTGAATTAGCTGAAGAACCTGAAATTTCTAAGCCAGCAATTGAACATGTTGTGTTATAATCATCTTTAGGATTTGTTACTCTGACTTCTAGTGATCTTGATTCACCTAGAGTAAGACATCGCATTACTGAAAATCTTCCTTCTGATCTCATATGTATTGAAGAACTTGTTGGCCCAGATGAAGACGTAGTTCTTCCCGAAACCCAAGAAACTTTAAATCTTAGAGAGCGTGAATCAATATTCTATAGTTCTTTTAGAACTGACGCTTGGTATTTATCATTGATAGATTTTTTTTAAAACGCAAGTCTTACTTATTCACCACCCCGAATTCCTTTTTACCCTACACCAAGAGGTTATCGACCTTCATTAGCTATGTCAAGTGAGTCATCTATGTTTTCTGAATCTCCACATTTCTATACAGTGGTTTGTCTATTCCTCCGGGATACGATTCGCTCTCTGGTACCTTCTTAGGAGTAGCTCCTCAACCAATTGAACAAATGTTATCATCTGGTACAAATGGAAAAAACACTGACACGTTGAACACAGAACAAATTTTTATGATGTCTGGAAATATTCCAAATCCTCAACCTTAAGGAATTCAGTTACTGCCTGGGGGGAAACCTCAAGGAAGTCAGTTACCGCCTGGGGGGCAACCTCAAGGTGGTCAATTACCGCCCGAAGGGCAACCTCAGGGTAATTTTTTACCATCTGGAGGTCAAACTGTAGGACAATATTTCCTGCCTGGGGAACAACCTCAAGGATAGTACATACCTCAAGGTGAATATCAACCCCAAGGACAATACATACCTCAAGGTCAATATCAACCCCAAGACCAGTACATACCTCAGGGTCAATATCAACCCCAGATTCCGTACATGCCTCAAAGTCAATATCAACCTCAGGGTCAGCACCCAGCTCAAGGTTTTCAACCTCCTTCAGGTCAACCATTATTAAAAGGAGCTGGAAATTTTCCAGTTAATTACCAAACTTACGTTCAACCTGGTTATGGTCCTTAATATGCACAACCTTCTATGGGTCAATATTTCGGAATTAATATGGTGTGGGATCCATCTCAAATTCAACAAAATTTACAACCCAATGTGCAGTTACCTAATCAACCTGGACAACCCATAGGTTCTGGTCCAACCCAACAACCTATCCAGCTTACCATTCAAGTCTCTACACCTGGTTCTGTTCAGCAGCCTGGGCCTAGTACACCTAGACCTCTGCCTCAAACTTCTGCTGCTACTGCAACTTCTGTTCAACCTACCACACCTATTTCTATAGTATCTACAACTCTTGTTTCTACTACCCCTGTATTAGAACAAATTCCTCAAGTATCTGTGCCACATTCAGGACCTACAGTTGAGACTACGGTCCAGATGCCTACAGGACAATCTGGTATGAGTACGGTTCTCACTAGTCAACCACAATTTACTTGTCAATCGTACCAGGGGCAGTATCAATTGGGACATACTACCCAAAATCCAACATATCAGTATCAGCTGTATCCTGGGTATACTTATCAGGTTCCTCAACAACCCCAGTTTGGTCCAGTGAATACTGGTTTCAAAATTCCCAATGCGCATCCAATTCCAGGATATCTTGGATATCCTCCTCCTGGAACTGGTTTGGTCACACAAGGTTATCAAGACCCTAGCCGTCGGTTACCATTCATAGCAACTTTGGATTTACCTGATCTATCACGCCTTATGAATGATCCTATTTTTTATCTTCCGTATTAACCACCGATGCCTAATAAGTTGCCCAGTGATATTCCAAAGTTTGAAGGTAAGTCAGGAGGAGATCCGTCTAATCATGTTATGACTTACCACCTCTGGTGTGCATCCAATTCAATAATCGATGATTCGATTCGATTACGTCTTTTTCAAAGAACTCTCATTGGTCTAGCTGCAAAATGGTACATTGAGTTGCCACGAGACTCATTTAATAATTTTAATGCACTAGCTACTGCTTTCTTAACCCATTTTCAGTTACTTTTCAGATACGACAATGGTACGGAATTGTTGACCTCATTAAAACAATCTACTTCTACATACATATCTGATCACATTCATGAATGGAGACGTAGGAGACGTTTAGTGAAAGTCTTTATTCCGGATCAAATTTTGGCTAAATGGTTTATCAAATCATTATTGCCCAAAATTACTGAAGATGTGGCCAAAGTAGGCGTTGTTACAGAAGAGAAATTCATTGTTCAAGCTCAGTACCTTAACCTTGTATATACACAGTCAGGTCCTCTACATGACAAAATCCCCGATTTACCAAAACTTGGTCAATTAACTACAACTCCTTCAGGCTCTCATGTCGCTGATGGTGTAATTGGTTCTGTTAGCACTAGAAAGAGTAAGAAGAAATCTTCCAAGACGAATTCTCCTATTATAACTTTATCCGATTCACCAAAAGGAGATTGTTTCGTTGAAACTTTCGCTGATATTCATATTGTAGAATCATCTACAGCCAAACCTAAAACTAGTGGTAAGAAGAAAGGTAAGAATAAAAACAAAAATTAATCTTCAAAAGATAAAAATGATAAAACTGAACCAACTGACGATAAACAAAAACCTCGTTATCCTTGTCTGATCTGTGATGAGGATCATTTTACTAAAGAGTGTCCACATAGAGCTGAGGTATTGAAATTCGTTAAGGTTTCACCCACACTTGCTGTCTTGAAGGATCCCTTTCCTGCTCAAGATATTAATATGATTGGATCTTCCTCAAATACTCTAGAAAATATCTTGATGGTTGCGACGCAATCGCAAGATTATGGTAGTAAAAATCCTGTTGGTGGTAAAGAAGTAGAAAATTCTGATTCCAAATCAACTACATATCCCTCAGTTTCTGATCCGCTACAGATCGAGAAACTGAATCCTGACTTAGTAATCAAACCTCTTGCTAAAGGTGTACTTCATAAATCAGCTTTCAATCCACATGCGAGAGCTGCTCAGAACTACAATATTGTTGAAGACTTGGCAATTTCCCCTTCAGTAATGTCGGCCTTGGAAGTGCTGCAATAATCTCCAGCCCAAATAAAATTACTATTTTCAACCATAGGAGCCATAGACCTTCATAATTCAAACCTAATGATCTTCGATTTAGAGAATTTTACACCCCACCTACCCCATCAAATGGCTTTTCAGATTCCAGTAATAGTCAACAACAAACGTTGCTTTCGTACTATTGTTGATGAAGAGGCTTCTACATGTATCATGTCATTAAAATGTTGGAAATCACTTGGTTCTCTGACACTTAACCAATCGCCAACTATCCTCGAAGCTTTTGATGGAAGAGGTTTCCATTTGTATGGTATTTTACAAAATCTACCAATAGAGGTCGAAGGAAAAACCATTAATCTAGATGTGGAAGTGGTTGATGCCCCTCTAGATTACAACCTTCTCCTGGGTCGCAATTGGTCTTACGCCATGACTGTTGTTTTATCACCGGTATTTCGTCTCATCATGTTTCCTCATAAAGGAAATATCGTTAAAATAGATCAACTCTCATATTATTATCCGACCAGCCGCTACTGATAGTATCCAGCATGTCAACAAATTGACTATCCCTTATAAAGATGTTGGAGTAGGTTTACTTAAAGATTCTGATTTACTGGGAACTTTTTCCCTGCCTTCTCCCAACATACCGCCTCCTATTGCTAATATCAATATGATTACATCAAGTACTATTTCCTTTGATGATCCTTGTATAGTACCTTCAGACTCAGAACTGGATTCTTTCGATGATGTGATGCCTTTGAATCCTTTTGAATTAGCATATCAGGCAGTACAGTCATTTTCTAATACTCCATCAACTACACCTGATCTAGTGAATGAGATCAATGAGGAATCACTTTCGATATCAAGCTCAGCTTCACCATCAATTCCAGATCCTGTTCAACAAGTATTCAATACTAATGAGCATATTCGTGAATTTTTTTCTACAGAAGAATTACCATGGGAAGATCTACATCATCAATCTTCGTTTTTACTTGATCTCGATCATTTTGAAACTGATTTTTCCTCCATTTTTACCGCTGATTATGTCAACGAACCTCAGAATCCTCTCACAAATTCCGATTCTGAATTAAACTTAGCAAACATTTCTACAACAGTTCCTATTGACATTTCAGTGAAACCAGGAATTGTTGAAAACATTCATATAGGTGCTTCTTGTACACCAGATGAAATCCAAGCATATAAAGCCCTATTTCAAGAATTCCATGACATTTTTTCCTGGTCATATGAAGAAATGCCAGGAATCGATCCATCAATTGTTGTTCATGAAATTAAAACATACCCGGATGCTAAACCTGTCCGACAAAGATTACGTCAGATACATCTACGAAAATCTGCCGCTATCAATGTAGAAGTTGAGAAATTACTTCGTGCAGGTTTTATTTATCCCATTCCTTTAACGGATTGGGTATCTAATATTATTCCTGTTAATAAAAAACAAGGGACGATACGATTATGTATCGATTATAGGGATATAAATCGAGCTTGTCCAAAAGACAATTATCCAACCCCTTATATCGATCAAATTATTAACGATTGTGCCAGAAGTGAAATGTTTTCATTTATGGATGGATTTTCAAGCTACAATCAAATCAAAATACTCCCTGCTAATCAACCCAAAACGAATTTCATTTGTCTGTGGGGGACTTTTTCTTACTGCAAATTACCTTTTGGACTTAAGAACGCTGGTGCAACTTTTCAGAGGGAAATGTATTATGCATTTCATGACATTAAACACATTGTGCAACCCTATCTCGATGATTTACCTACTCATTCATCACGCAAAGCAAATAATCTTATTCATCTAAGAGCTATCTTTATAAGATGTAGGCATTATATGATTCATTTGAATCCTCACAAATGTGTCTTTTGTGTTGAATCTGGGCGATTTTTGGGATTTGTTGTCTCAAAGGAAGGCATTCGTGTCGACCCATCGAAGGTTGAGGCTATCATCAATTTACCTCCTCCTTATACTCTTCGCCAACTCCAAAGTTAGCAAGGGAAAGCAAACTTTTTACGTCAATTCATTCCTAAATATGTTGAGTTAACCAAAGGTTTTACCAGGTTGTTAAAGAATAACATTCCTTTCTTTTGGGACGCGATCGCTAATCGATCTTTTGATACTCTTAAACACGCGTTGACCCATGCACCATTATTGCATCCTCCCAATTACAACCAGGATTACTTTTTATACTTAGTAGCCTCCAATTCTACGATTGACATGGTCTTAGTTCAAGAAGATGAATTCCACAATGAACATGTGATTTATTATCTTAGTCGCAATCTGCATCCAACCGAAATCAAGTACTCACATGTGGAGAAATTGGCCTTGGTAGTTGTTCAAGCTATCCAACGATTCTGTCATTACATACTGTTACACAAAAAAACAGTGATTTCTGATTGTAACCCTATGATGTATATTTTGACCAAACAACTACTAGGGTGAAAATACTCCAAATGTATTATTATCCTACAGGAGTTTGATTTGGAATTTGAAAAATCCAAATCAAATAAATCATTGGTATTCGCCGAACTTATGCGTTACTTCCCAAATACTGACACAGAAACTGTGGCAGAACATCTGATCGCGGATGAATATTTGTTTCTTATCAGTACCATCGATCCTTGGTATAGAGATATCATCATTTATCTCCAAACCCAAACTTTTCAGCCCGAAATTTCACAATCACAACGACGAAAATTATGTTTCTAGTCTCAGCAATATCATATTTTTGGTGACACACTATATCGTCGTGGTGCGGACTCTGTTTTTCGATGTTGTATAACTCTTGACGAAGTTGAAAAAGGTTTTAAATGACTGTCACTCTGGAGTGTGTGGCAGTCATATGTCTGGATATGCCACAGCCCAAAAGATATTGCGCGCCGGCTATTTTTGGCCGTCCTTATTTAAATATTGTATTTCTGCTATCCGAAAATGCCACAACTATCAAATATTTGATCGCAAGATGCGTGCACCACCCGCTCCTCTTCACCTTATAATTGTTGTCGGTCCTTTTGCAAAATGGGGCATTGATTTCATTACATGTAACCCTCACTCGGCCGGGGGGCATGGATATATTATTCTCACAGTAGATTATTTTACCAACTGGGCTGAGGTGATGCCTACATTTGCGGCAGATGGAAAAACTACAACTACTTTCGTGTTCAATCATGTGATTGCTCATTTTGGTGTACCCCAAGCAATAATTACTGACCATGGGAGTCATTTTTGAAACATCATGATGACCGAACTAACTGATCAACTTGGCCTATGCCATGACAGTTCTACACCATATTATCCGCAGGCTAATGGTCTGGTTGAAGCTATCAATAAAGTTTTTTTCACCATGATCAAACGAATCATTGGAATTCATAAATCGAATTGGCATACCATGCTTTTTTCAGCACTTTGGGCATATCGAACCTCAGAAAAAACATCAACACGTTTTACCCCTTTTCAACTAGTTTATGGTTTAGAAGCTGTATTACCGATTGAATGTGAGATACCATCACTCCAACTAGCCATAGAGTTACTACCAGCCACTTCTGAAGAGGAGAAACGCTTTTTGTACTTAGCTCAATTAGATGAGAATGTAGGTTTTAACCCTGAACAAAAATTATCTACGCATGAATCTTATAACATAAAATAAACAATAGTGAGAGCATAAAACATAAAACAGATAAACACAGAGATTTTCCCCTGGATCCCAAATCGAGACGACCAGCTTGATATTTTATTATATTCCTTTTAGTGTTACAACACATATATATACATGCCGAAGCATACATAAACTCTAATCCATTAACCCTGGATTAGAACATAACTGTAGTTCCCTTGACCAGATATACAAAAAATACCAAGGGCCAAAAACCATCGCACCCCAAAACCATGTGCAAAACCATGCACAAAACCATGGGCGTGTGATTAGTCATGGAAATAATATAAAACATACCCAACAGAGAATCGGCACACCGCTGCATTAGCTACCGAAACTCATGCGAAATGAATGAAAGCTCAGTGTGATAGAAGTGTTACACCTCGTATTTTTTTAGAAGGAGACCTAGTCTTGGTTTATGATCAAGCTAACAATAAGCTAGGGGCTGGGAAATTTAAACCCATGTGGCATGGTCCTTATATTGTCAAGCGACAGCTTGCAAAAGGGGCCTATGAAATGATTGACTTTGACGGGGTCTCTTTAGGAAAACCTAGAAATGGGCTTTATCTAAAGAGATATTACGCTTGATTCTTGTGTGGAGATCTTCCCTGTATATTAGTTATTTTCATAAACTGGTGTGTTGTAGATTAGATAGTGTGCCTATTTTAAGTGTGCTTTTACCACTATCCCTGCTTATCTAGATCACTTTTGATTTTGCAGATGTCGGCGTCCCTTCAAACATACATTGGTTTTGCTGATGGTGCTTGTCGTAGTACACGGAACATTTCTTCCACAGCTTGGGTTATTTATTCACCCACTGATGAGTTAGTATCTATGCATGGGGTAAGCCTCAGTCAAACGACGAACAATATTGCAGAGTATAGTGCAGTTATTGAGTTATTGTCTGAATCCATTTCATTTGGAATTCGAAGTTTGATCGTTAGGTTAGATTCTGAACTCATTGTATTACAATTGAATAGAGTATATGCAATTAAAAACCCAGCGTTGTTAAGATTATTTTTGAAAGTTCATTTCTTGGAACGAGAATTTGATTATATTGAGTATCAACATATTCTGAGAAATTTAAACACATTAGTTGATGCAGTAGCTTCTAGTGTTATAAACAAACATTTTCAATAATTAAAGCAGTAGATCAAAATAACATTCGATAACATGTTAAGACAGATAACTGGAAATAGTAGTAATATCATAGCATAAGAGTAGTGTTTTCAAAAAAAATTACATCGTCCTCGATCATAGGTTCAAAACACCTTATGATCGGAAAAAAGTGATACAAAAAATGATATAAGTCTACAATATCAATCATCCACTATCCGTGGTGATGATCACGATAAAACACTACAGTGCATGCCACCTTGCTCAGAAATCTCCTGAATGGTCCCAGAACCCTGATAACATATCTCTGTAAGCGGAGCGGAATGCCATCTATGGTAGTCTCTGGAATATCTAATGTCAACCGCTCCAGATGGCTTTCCAGGTCGGTAAGGACCTCTATTGTCTGATCCTGTGGTGGTGGTGGTGGTGCAGCTGGCTTCCTGTCAAAAGGACAGAGAGTGGTTGGTCAACGTGGACCCACATCTGCATTTGAAATTTTTGTCATCAGTTTTGGACGATTTAAAAAACAAAATAAAAATTAGAATTTAGAACATGTCAAAATAATTTTTACCTGACTCATCCCACTGTGTCCCTGGAGGAAGAGACATCTCTCGATCGCCACAGAAATCTATCCCAGCATAAGGGAAATCTTCTATCACGAAGATTTGATTCTCCAACCAATGGAAATAGGCTAGGGTAACACGAACAACCTCGCCACCTTCACTATGACGGGCCATCAATGCAACCCATCGAACCATTCGAGTCTCTTTGACTCTACCATGATCAACTGAAATAAGTTGTGGGGCCAGTAAAGGAATCCTCTCTAAATAAAATGTAACCACGATCGCTCCATATCCTAAGTTTTTCAACTTCGCGTTTTTCGCTCTAGTCAGTTGGCCTTGGACATTGGTCAACACCGCCTCACACCAATTGAAAATGGTGCCTCTAAAGCAGTCAACGGCAGTTTTCATTTTGGATCTTGTAGCGACATGTGGAGCTGCACTCCCACACAACCTAGTTACCATAAACGCAACCACTTTAAGCTCAGGACGAATAATGGTTTTTATGTCAATGCGTTTATCCTTGGGGTATGCTTCTTCATTGCAAAATTCTTCCTGAAGGCTAGCGACAGACTGGCCACCTGCCCTAGCCCCAAACAAAGAGAGTGGCTCGCCCCTCTTTGATAAACCAGTGAGGAAGTATATGTCTTCCAGCTCAATTTCAAGCCGGTGACCTCCAATTATAAAGCATTGTTCCTGTACATCCCATTTGTTGACTAGCCAGGTAAGCAAATCCACTTAAGCCCTCATACCTTGAATGGCCCAAAATTTGTACAAAAAACATTCTCTCAAAATACGTAATGTAGGCAAATGTAACATGGTCGCATCATCAACTTCTTCATGCTCACATTCTCTCCACTCAAGCATTGTAAATGTCCTGCAATAGATAAACTGAAAGATCAGAAACAAGTTGAGTGGGAAAATTTGGTTTAAATTGGGAGATTTGTTCATTTTATTTTTTCTTATGGCGCCTCCACACTTTTCACACAAAAACAGTGCATGGATCCGCACGTATCTTATGCGTAAGGTGTGGGACCACGACAATTTTTCCTTTGCAAAATTGTCGGGGTCCGCAAGTTCCATGTGCTTTACTTACGGACCCCCGTGAGCGATTTTTTGAACATATTTTCCTCCCTAAAAATAAATTTAAGCCCTAAATTAAGAAATTAAACGGACAAAAATGAAGGCAAGGATGATGTGGATTACCTAGAACTGACGGTTTTCGATTCTAACGGGCGAATCTTCCACAATCTCCTCCGGAACGTTTTTTACCAAAAGCTCTCAATTTTCACTCTGAAATCAAATGGTAAAAATGATTTAGAAAAACTCCTTTTTATAAGATTTTTTGAATAAATAATTTATTTATTTTTTTCACTTTGAAAAGTGGTTTTCCAAATTATTTTTATTAATCATAAACAAGTATGTTTAATTTTTGAGTTTTTATGTAGAATACAGGATTTTTCGGGTGAAATGGTCATTTTGAAAAAGGAGTATACTTGTTATCACTTTTTCGAACTCGGTAAAAATTATGAAAAAACAAATGAGTACATTTTTATCACTTTTTCGAACTCATTAAAACTTACAGAAAAATCGAAACTACTGAGTACACTTTTATCACTTTTTCGGACTCTTAAAAAATTACGAAAAAGCAAAACCTCGGAGTTCTCTTTTAAGCCCTTTTCAGACTCTCTAAAAATAAAAAGATTGCCAAGTACTTGACTATTCGAACTCGTTAAAGGAAATGAACAGTTGTCCCTTCAGTATAAGTTTACCCCTTTTCTGGACTAAAATGGAATATTTATGAAAAAGGTATACGTTGACTAATCATGGTCAATAGAGTTCTCTCCTGTGTTATTTTATCCTTTTTCGGGCCTGAGAGACTAAATTTACGAAAAATTACACCCACGGAGTTTCCTTAATTTTTTCTTCTGCCTCCCTAAAATTGAAAAACACTGAGTTTCTCCTATACTGGACTTGTTAAAATTTAATAGTAAAGGACCTATCGATTACAAACAAGAATGAACCACTCCTTCTTAGGGTTCGATTTTAAACTAAGTTGGACTCATCCGAAGGATGAGCTTATATAACAAGCAAATGTTATCCTCCTCAAGCTTGTCAAAAATAAAGAGGTACTTGACAAAAATGGTGGGGAAAAAAGAGAGAAAACGAATCTATTTGTTACACTTTGTTTAAAAAGCAGTTTACTACTCTTGAACACGACACTTTTTGTCACACTTCTACCTGGGTTGGGAAAATCCTTGGCCTATCAGTTAATCAAACCATATTGAAAGTCTTCAACCAGTTTCTGGGTATTAGCTTAGGTCAATTGTCACCAAACCATCTGCAGCGTCGTTATGTGTTCAAGAGGACAGTTCAAATAAACCATTCATTTGCAAACATATGTCTCCATTCGCGTTGACCATCCCTGAGTCAGTCCTTGCAAAATATTTCTACAAAAATTGATCTAATGGTTTCGTGTCATGGGCTTTCCTACGACGGATCACTTTCTATCGACGACAGCTCATCATCTAGGAAGTTGATCTAGAATCCTTCAGTACCTTGGAATCTGCATGCCTTAATGGCAGGTTTCTCGACTTCGACGACAGGTTGCATCATTGACCTTCGATCGAACGATTCCATGAAATGTTCGACTTCAGATCATTTATTCACATTTCATGGATTGCACTAAGTACTTTGAGAGCCATTTTCATTAATGGTGGTTTCTCTCACACTTGTTAACAATTCACATCATTGAATGGTAATCAAGTGGTTTCTACCATGTTCGACTTCGACACAATCAATCGCATGGATAGAATCGTACTAGTTCGGGTAGCAGAAATCAAGACCCTAGATCTAGTTTCCACTATCCAGGCTGCGAGGAGTTTTATTATTTATTATGCAGTAGAGTATTCATAACAGATGGTTGTGCCCATACTGTGTCTACATTATTGATGTGATAGTAAAATCATTTCTACATCAGAACAAGTTTTAGTTAGTGTTTGATCTGAGTATGGGAATGCCTACCTCAGCGATGATATATATATATATATATATATATATATATATGTTTTTATTGAATGTTTTTATAGGATTCCGACTGGGGTGTCCACAAGCTAATCCTCGAAATGATAAAGCACATCAATCTTTGAATGGTCTCAGACTTCGCACTTTTAGGGGGCAATCTGTTACACAAAAATTGTCACCATGACATTTTACTGTCTGTATGGGTTCATCATTACTCATACAATACTCCCTTAGAAGTCTACAAACATCAAGTTCCTAAAACCAAGCCTTGAAATTGAGAGAAAAACTTATAAAAGTCATAAAAATACTTGTATCGCACTTTCTCTTAGTATTTCCTGCGGTGCTGCATCTTTTTGTTCCAGAACATGCGGAACCAGCCGCACTTTTTCTTCATTAAATGTGTGGATTCCTATAAAAGGTAAAATGAAGGCGGAAGTAAAATTTGGAAGCCCAGTTGGTTGAATATGGAACCTTCTGGAAGCAATTATTTGACGGAAAGTTCGCTCCTTTCATGTGCATTCATCCCTCCATTAAAGGATCCTACCCCTTGGTATGTGGAACTTAATCCCTTTGAAAGAGGATTCTATCCCCTCTTATTTGGAGCTGCGACCTCTTCTCTTTTGCCAAAAATTGAGGCCATAGTTCAGCCTCAAGGGGAGTTAGGCTTTGAGATTTTTTTAGGAGAATTGTTGGAGAAACTTAGACTCTCTTAACTGATTATCATATGGGAATGATTACACACTCATGTGTACGTTAATCGAGAGAGTGCAAAGGCTTGTCAAAGTAGAGGAAACGCTTGTTCCGGACCCCGGAAGGACCTGTACGACATCAAGGAAAACACAATTGTAAGGCTCCTTTTCTCATTAAAGATAATACAAAAGGATCATGTTTTCTCAATGAGTTTTTTATTTAAATGGCTTATTTCTTGAATTCCTTGATCATCAAGATAGATTTATGGTTTATGAATTAGTCTATATTATGCAGGTGCTTCTGATTCTTTCATGCTTTTTATTGCAGATCCCGAAAGGAGATGTATTCAAAGCAATAGGAAAGAAGACTACGATCAGCGCTGGACTACAAGTAAGTCCTAAATCCTTCATTATAGATAATTCTAGATCAAATATAATCTAGAGAATGTAGTTTACATCTGTCTGTTTGTTGCTAGTTATTGTAGGATACTAGTGCGATTTCACACTTGTTAACGAAACGATTTAAACAGATCCGCATTGACCCACCCCAAAACCCCTGCATTAGACTAAATATAATAAAAAATATACAAAAATGGACCAGATTCACAGCTCTTGTAGGAGACCCTGTTCCAACAATGAGGAATTAAATTTTGCATCCAAAGAGTACTCCCACTTGAAATTTGAGCAAAAAATTTGGGAGATAAGTTGAAAATATGAGTTGAAAAAGTTTTTTTTTTTACATTTTTCCCTCTAAAATTTGATGATGTAATCAAATCTTATTTTATTATTTCCACTATTATTTTATAATTTCCTTAGGAGGCCCACTTTAGACCTCAAAATTCCCCTAATTTTAGGGTCGTTCTCTACTCTAAGAGCCCTTTGGATGGTTTTTTGTTTTCTAACATGGATATCCAGCGAGGCCTGATTCCGTGCCTAGGTTAGGAGGGACTTTCGACGGTGGCTCGACTACGAGCCCTCCCTTTATGGACTGATCTGGATTGTTTTTGGAAGAAGAAAGTGATCTCAGCTTCGAGATGTAACTGTTTGTAGAAGGTGGGATGTGATGCCCAAGGATAACTGCCTGAGGAGACGCCACTAGAGGGATGGATGTAGTAGAAGGCTTGAGGGGGGGAGGACCAGTAGTTTCCAGGGCGGGAGGATTGAGTGATGGGGAAGGACAGGAGGACTCACAGGTGCCACCCCCCACGATATCTAGTGGAGCGACATCATCTAAAATCAAAGGAGGGGAAGAGCCAAGAGGGAGAATACCTTTGGTAGAAGAGGAGGAGGTGTCGCCGAGATCCTGCTATGGCGCTGCCACCTTTTCCAGCATGGGCTCGTTCGAGGCAGGATCAGGTGCGTCGGCCAGGGCTGCAGGCTGTGTATCTTTTCTCCTCCAAACCTTTTTAAATTTCGACCTGGAAATATCAGGTCGCGAACGATCTTGAGCCAGGTGACCAACCTGTCGACACGAAAAACATATAAAGGGCAGTTTCCAATAATCCAGCCGCTGGGTCCATAAAATTTCATGCATTTCTAGGACAATACCTTCATATAATCCATCCCAGACATCCAACTCTACTTGAATCTTAGCACATCGTCTATCAAATTTAGTGTCCTAGTCATTTTCCAGGGCGACGAATGAGCCAATTTTATTTCCAATTGCTTCCAGAATTGTTCGTTGCCAAAAAAACTGGGGGAGGCCTTGTAGGATTACCCATACCTTTTGTAAGTGTTGCGAGGAGCATTCTGAGTTGAAACTAACGTCCCAATTATGAATAATGAGGCCTGTGGGACCTCAATTCCACACCCGATCAGTGAGCTTGAGCTTAGCCTCCGCTGATTCTACTTTGAGGAGGAGCGAGCCTCGGGAAAGCTGGTGAAAGGCTAGTGTATACCCCAGCAAAGGCCTCCAGTGTTCGTTTAACCAAACTAAAATTGCCTCTTTTTTCGCCATGCATCCGCAAAACCGCCCCACAAGAGCTTTCTCCAGGTAGTTTGGCACTTCAGAGATCAGGATATCCACTCCAACAACCAGTTTGGCCGTTCCAAATTTTGCGCGGACGCTCTTTTTGCTTCGCTTTGTCTTGGAACCACTAGCCTGTGTCGGGTCACCAGCTGTGGGGGCGACCTGTTCACCGGCGTGTTAGACAGGAAGATCACTGAGCAGAGGATTGGGGGGGAGCGAAAGGGCATCTGTTTGCGTGCCTTGGGAAGTGTAATTCACCATATAATTTTCCTAGCGCATAAAATTGAATTGACCTGGAACTACCTATCCCAAATCCGAGCTATAGGCGAAATCCACTTCATCCTCAATCATGGTGACGATAGATTGGACAACATGGCAAACAATTCATGCAAGGGAAGGGCAGGAAGGACAATGGAGAGGCGGTGTTACAGAATGACGGTGATACGACCGAAGGAAGACCCTGAGAAAAGCTAATACCTAGCCCTAAGGAAAAACTACCCAACCTCCTATATATATATATATATATATATATATATATATATATATATATATATATATATATATAGTTGACATTGAAACATTTTATTTATCTCTTCATATTCAGAAGTAGAAGATATATATCCATAGGATTCTCTCTCTCTAATAAACATGGATCTCTAATAAACATGGAAGGAATTACAATTCTCTCTCATATCTTAAATTAGAAAACAACACACACCATATTATGTTAAAATCTTTTACTCAAGATGCATATTGAAATATTTCGTTGATAATTTATATTAAAAAAAATTGTTATTAATGTTGTTTAAATGTTATATATATATATATATATATGATATAAAAGTATATTATTTATTTAATATGGAGATTTAAATATTTTAGTTATGATTGATATTTATTATTATTATTATTATTACATATCAATCTAACATAAAATAAATCAGACATTATGTAATATTAATAATGTTACTTTTATATGTTATTTATTAATTTTATGAAGGAATTACAATACTTCTTTATATTAAAAAATAATAATTTTTTTTTTTTAAATTAATATTAAATAAAAATAAAAATTGAAAATTATTATTTATAATAAACATTGATTTTTAAAATAATATTATGAAACAACATCTCGCTTATTTATTTATTTTTGGGGTTTATTATGCTATATATTAGTTAATGCCAATGAATGTGTGGAATGAATATATTGTGTTTTTTGTTTTAATTTTTTATAATAAACTATTAAAATAAAAGATATCAGGATGATAAAAAATAGATAAAAAATATTTTATAATTTTTAATTAAATTTTATTTGAATAATTTACATTAATAATTATAAGTAATTTACCATGTATTTAGTAAACTTAATTAATTTTATTTTTAATTTAATGAAAATAATTTACCACCTATTCAGTAAATTTAACTAATTTTGTTTCTAATTTAATGAAAATTTATAAGAAGATTTCTTTTGATAAACTAACAATGGTAAGTACAAATAGTCTACTTTATAACACACTAAAATCATCAACATTTTTATAAATATAAAAAGTAAATTATTACCCAACAAAGTTTTTGATTCAACGTTCAATAATGTAAAGTCAACATTTTTATAAATCTAAGAAAGTAAATAATTACCCAACAAAGGTTTTATTCAATATTCAATAATGTAAAGTCACATCACTTTTGGTAAAACATAACTAATTTCATGTGAGGGTAAACCATCACATGACCATTGAAAACGTCATCTGATTTTGGTTACACAGCAATTTATAAACGAAAAAGAACAAGAAAAAAACCTACTTTCTTTCTCGAAGAAATATAAAACAATAGCAAGTTGTCAAAAGTAGGAAAAAACTGACTACTTTCTTCTACTGAGATACAGAGTTACACCAAAATTGGCACAATTTAAAAAACCAAAACCAAATAAAAGACCTTTATCAAGTCTAATCTTCAAATGTTTGACTGGAAAATGTTGAAGGCATTTTGAAATAATTTCCAACTCTGATATTGATGGCTTCTCCGACGATGTGATATGGACTTGGAATTCTGTGTCAACTTCATTTCCCAATTATCATATTTTTCTGGTATGACATTTATCATTCTGCCAATTTCTGCATCACTATATGGAGTAGGTGTGATGGTAGAGGATCACTTTGTCATTTTTACTACTGGCTCACATGATTGTTGTTAATGCAGCAGGGAATAAAATGGAGAACCTGACTTCACATTATTGTTGTTGGTGCAATAGAGGATAACATGGAGAACCAGCACCAGAAGAAAAAACCTAATCACCGACAGCAACACCAGGTTTCCAATGTTTCCCACTTTTCAGTATCCAATGTGTTACTATGACATGCAAACTGAACCAAAAAAAAGCTGTGGTCTCAGTTAGACACTTAGCAGGCCTTCCTCTTTATAATTGACATCCACAATCACTTAACTAAGATCACTTGAACAACAGACATCAAATTTATGCTAAGTATCAATACATTTATTAAATAAAAAATAAGTATAAATTAATTATAATTATAATTATATAAATTGAAGATATATGGATTTCAAAAAATATGTAACAATATTTTTAATTTTGTAGATTCACTTCACTTTATTAAGGAGATTTTTAATATGCATATAGGTTTTGTTACAATATTATGGCTTCTCAATTCCACATGTCCAAAAAACTGTAACTCATTTCATAGGACACTTGTTAATATGATATATTTTTTTTAATTAATGAATTTAATTAGAAGGACAAAAACAACAAAACCATGGAGATAAGTTTCAACGTTTGATTTGTACATACTACAAAGAATATTTTGGAATATTCTATGGAAGTTAAGACCCTACCATCCACCTAATAATTATTGTTAATTAAATTTATTTCATAGGCCAAGTGTTAATATGATATTTATTTTTGAATTAACGAATTTAATTAAAAGGACAAAAAGAGCATAACTATGGAGATAAGTTTCAACATTTGATTTGTGTATACTACTAAGAATATTTTGGAATATTTTATGGAAGTTAAGTCCCTACCATCCAAGTAATAATTAATGATAACTAAATTAAAATTGTGGAAGCTTTATTCCAAAATAAAATAGACACATGTCTATGGGCCTAATTATATTGGCTCACTGTTAGCTACTTCACAATTGTCTTGTTGAAATATCTTTGCTTTATCTTTTTATCATTTTCTCATTAAAATCTTATTTATGATGTTTTTGCTTGTTCCATTGAGAGGATTATGATTTCTTGTTGTCTAACATATCTTTTTGAATATATAAATGAATTCACTACTTCAAAAAAATTCTTGAAACAATAGAAATGTGCAAATTACACAACTTAACCTTACAATTTTAAGAAATTTCCACAAACTTTAATGAAACAAATTGCTAGAAAAAAGGGCCAAAATCGAGCAGATATTTGAGGTTCCAATCTACTATATATATATAATAAAAATTTCAAGAAATGTGTATGTCTTCAACCCTAGTTGGAAACTCCATTCTCCCAGGAACACCATTTTTTTTCAATAAGAAAAAAAAAAAACATAAACATGCTTTCTATTAATGGAAATGTGTTTACATTAACATATATATACCTTGTTATTATAATTTCATTCCTATAATATACTAGAAGTTGAATACATCTATGTTCAAAATCGCTTTAAAAAAAACTTCCAAAATTTGTATCCTTGATTTGCACCATCGAGATAAAGTATCTATGTATATCCAATCTCACACATAAGGATACAAAATGCAGCACATTAAAAAACCTTATACATAATACTTATTGAGTCACCCATTCAACAAAATCACTAAGTATATGGACAAGAAAGTACGGAATTTATCTTGCACAACAAGGAGACTATAAGACATAGATCTTCTCCAATCTAAGCACAAAGTCATTGGGGAACTCAGAGTAGCAGATTTCTCCTAAATTTTTACTGCACCCATCCCTATATAATGCATTTTCGATGTCATTTTGTTCCTTGTAGATGTGAGAAAAGGTCAGCCTTTGGAAATTACCAGTCAGCATATCAATGTGCTTCAACCAATTTATGTGCATGCGATGTTCCAGAGAAGACCATTTGTGCATCCAGTATATTATCACCATGAAGTCTCCAAATATATCAATAGACTCAATTGATAACCATTTAGCACAAAAAAGTACTCCCCATAATGAAATAGTCTCTCCATGAGTATTGGAGCCCTCCTCACAATACCAACTGAAATGGAAATATGAACCTAGTTCAATAAAAATGTACACCTCACATCCACAAACATATTGTGAGATGTCCCATCAAAGAAACCAATAGGGAGTCTTTTCCAAATGTCCAACTTTGTGAAAATTCTCTGAGAAGCCTTTTTGGAAACATGACCAATTTATGAAAAGCAAGCAACAATCTTCCCATAAGTATCATTGATCTCCACAATAGAATCCTCAAATATGTATGTGTTCCTACTTCTCCAAATTCCCTTGAAGATGTAAAATGGAAGAGAGTGATATACCTTGTATACCAAGATCCATTCAACTAAACAATATTCAATAGAGTTGGAGTTCCATTGGGCATAAATTTTTAAGATATTCAAAACTCCATTATAAATGGACAATTGAGAAAGAGATGTCTCGTGTCTTCAAACTCATTTTTGCACATCGCACACCTCCTGGGCCCAAAAAATCCTCTCTTGCATAGATTGTCCCAAGTTAAATTTTTGTTTTTCCATGTCAACTAACCAAAACAAACCAGCTAGAGAGGGATATTCCACGTCAAGATCTTACGAAAACAATAGTGTACCACCCCAGATGATTGTGTCGGCAAGATATAATTGTAGGCATCCTGCACTGAAATCCGACTTAAAATTGTTTTTCCATCCCATGAGAGGATGTTTTCACTTTCAAACAAGGTAATACCAGTCATTGTTAGGATATGTGCATACTAGTCCCAGACATAGACCATGTTATCACATATACCAAGTTCCCATGAGTGCGACCAAGAAGGAGCAACAATGATGGACATGTTAGAAACATATATTTGGTTTAAAAAATAAATGCCTTGATTTTTTATATACCTGATTGTTGTGGCAGGTAGTGTATGATCACTATTGAATCCTTTGATGGGATCCAATCCAATCTCGACCTATGTTCCCGATCCAATCTCCCATAAAATATTCCCAATCAACCAATGCTTATTTTTAGATAAACTATTCCAGATGTAGGAGACCACAAATGGGATTCGAGCCCTACATTTTATCCACTCAACGAGCCACTATTTTTTTTTTAAATATTTCTCGTATGATCATCTGCCATATGCTAGTTCCATTTGTAGCATGCCAAAGAATATTTATCAACACAGCTCGACCAAAAATATCAGTGTTTTTTATACCCTACCCCCAACCTCCTTCGGAATAGAAATTTCCTCCAAACTTGAAAGATGAATATTATTTTCCTTCCAAGAGCCATCCCATATAAAATTTGAAATAAATGAATTAATCATATTCATGATATATTTAGGCATCAAGTAAAGATGTATCCGAAATACCAAGATGCTTTGTAAAACTGACTAGACTAGAATTAATCTCGCCCCCAAGGTCAACCATCCGTTTGACCACATATATAGTTTTCGTTCAAAATTTCCAATCAGCTACATCCAATCTTTGATCCCAAATTTATTTGGTTTCAAAATGAACCCGGGGTACTTGAACCCAAAAACCAATTGTGTCACTTTGACAAAAAATATTCATTTTATCTCCATGATCATATTTGTTTATGGAGTAGCTACAATGAAAATGGATTTGGAATTACTCATATAAAGACCAGAAGCCTCACCAAAGGAAAAAATAATATGATAAAAATTTCCCCATTCTGGTATTGTAACCTCCCTTAGAATGAGAACATCATCCACAAAGATAATATGAGTGATGGATATTCTCCTTGTAATTTGGCATTCGGTAATGAAACCTCATGAGCAAGCTTTTGAAAACATCTAACTCATACTATCAATGAGAAATAAGAACAAGAGTGGGGAGAGAGAACACCTTTCCTTAAACTATGAGAAGCCTTAAAAAAACAAGTGGGAACCTTGTTGATTAAAACAACAAAATTGAATGATGTGACGCATGCCATTATCCAATCAACAACATGCACTGAAAGACCAATTTTATGCAATATCAATCTTAAAAAGTCCCAGTCTACACAGTCAAAATATTTTATCAAGTCAATTTTCAATAAGCACACATTCTTATTTTTTACTTTTATCGAGTGTAGGAATTCTTGTGCTATAGCCACCACATCTTGAATTTGACGATTTGCCAAAAAAAAAAATTGTTCAGGAGAGATGAATTTTGACAGTGTTGGTTTGATCTTAGAGGCAATGATTTTGGAAATCATTTTATATACAATATTATAGAGTGAAATAGGTCTACATTAAGAGAAGGAAGAATCGTTGGAGACCATAGGAATAAGTGCTATAAAGGTAGCATTCAATGCACCAAAGATAGAACAAGTAATCCAAGACTCCTTAACCAACAATAAGAGATTTGGTCCATGATAAGAAAAATGAAGGAAGAGTTTTATCGACCAACTACTCGGTCTCAGGATCTTTTCCCTCACCATGGATTTTAATGCCACTAATAATTCATATGAAGTGATCTACCAACCAAAAATTCCTCCCCGTTGAACATGTTTGGGTATAGCTGGATAATCTCCATTTGTTTCTCAAAATCCACCCCTTCTCAGGCACAATAACGATTCTCAAAGAAGCAAACTTCTTCATGTTGAAGATAATTTTGTGTAAATATAATTCTACCCTCTCCATCTTTTAGTTCCCAAACATAGTTCTTCCTTCTCCTCTCAGTAGAAAAATTATGATAGAATTTCGTATTCTTGTTACCTCTTGTAACCCATGTTGCATGATTTTTTTTTTAAACAGAAAAGATTATAATTTTATATTAATATGAGTTCGTTCTCGACAAGTAACCAGGTGATTTAAATTTACAGTTCAATCTCAGAGCCTTTCAAAATTACAAAAATTCCATTGTAGATATGGATTACTGTCCTATAACTGTATATTCGACAAAATTGGTTCAACATAAGTTTGCATTTACAAAATTGCATATAAACAATGATAAGATCCTATACACAAAAATACTAAGGGGCTGGCCATTCTTCCATGTCTTTTGGGTTGTTTAAATCGAAGCCCGAGCCTTTCATGTCTTGTTCTTTGTCCTTGTTGGTCTGTAGTAGCTTTAGCTCATCCAGTTGTCGACGAAGCGCATGGTCTGTAGTAGCTTCAACTCATCTAGTTGTCGACGAAGCAAATCAATCTCATCATCCATTTGCTTCGTTTTTCCAGTCTTGGCAATGGTTTCCTCTTGGATCTTGATCATTTCATATTGTTGCTGGTGTAGGATAATCTGGATGACATGCAACCCCGTGCAAATGTCTTCCAGCTCAGTGGAACAATTCTCATTGTTAATTGTCTCTGATCTGCGTCCTTTACCTCCTCTGATGTGTCCACAGACTGACCTGGGTTTGTGTCCTCCCCAAGGCACCATGGCTGAGCTCCCAACATCTGAACCAATTATGACAGTTTCCACCGTGCTCCTAAACCACTTTGCGAGTTGTCTTCCACATTCTATTATGCCCACCAGCTCCCATATTTTCTCTATATCCTGCACTCTCGACAACTTTTCACATAGGTTTATTCTCCCCCATGGGGCTGGCTCTAGTACATCCTTATGACCCCCTCTAGACTATCATATTCTCCCACACAGACTGGTATCCTCCCGACACATTATTTTTATCCTCCCGACACACCACACCAACCAGCTTGAGACCAAGGAGAGAACCAAATTTTCAGCCTCTCCCCTCCAACTGCAAGGGAGTCCCCTTGATACCGACCCACAATAAATATGAATTCCCAAAAACCCACCCCCCAATGCTAATAGAGGCCAGGCTCCAGCTATCTGCAATATATTCTTCTCTGAGCCTCTGCCTTAGCTCCCCTTTAGCAATAGGATTAAAATTTACCCCATACTCTCTGAACGAAAACACTATCCAGATTTTGATACACTTAGCTCCATTCCCCTCTTTCTTCTTCTCGACAATCACCAAAAGTATAAAATTTAGCAGCGACACCAATTTTTCCTTGAAATCCCCTTTGGGCATAGTCTTCCCCAACGACAAACTCAAACCAGATATGTTGAATGAATTTTCCTCTCTATATTTTGAATCTATGAAAATAATGAATTTATAGAGGCTGAGCCTAGTTTGGATGACCTCATACTTTTTCCTATTCATTCCGCCATATTCCTCATTTAATTCCATATTCCTTTTATACTTAGATTTATCCACGGCCCTACAATTTGGTTTTAATTTTCTCCCTCGAAATGACCGGGCTCACATGCTTCTGCCATGAATGCATCGACGTCTCTTCAAACTCCAACTTTGAATTCCTTTGATGTCTCTACTTCTGTGTGCTCTGATGAGAGGTGACCTACTCAGAAGACCAAATCGTACGCATCTTAAACTCACTACAAACATACTTGAATCCGCTGCCACGAGTTGTCATGATCCTGCATTGGAAAATAGCCTGATGGGACAAATAGGTGATGGACCCGGGGCGAGAGTTGGAGGCCAAGATACTGAAGGATTAATATACATGCTCAAGGCAGTGGGGGAGTACAGCATAAGGGTTAAGGATAAGCGCATGAGAGGGGTAAGGGGAGACGAAGGATTCCAAGTTAAAAAGAAGGGGGGGAATGGTGTCGGCCTAGGAGTATTTAGCCACCAAGAGGCAAGGGGGCAAGAAGGGATAAGGGAGAGATGGGAGGAAGAGGGGGGGATGATCCCATTAGAATAGATCTCATCTTGATCTAACCATATTTTTATTTTATACCAAGTTTTACATAAATTTGGAGGGGTAGCTAAATTATTTCTTCATTCCATGTCACTAGAAATGTTTGCTTCCCCAATTATTCTCCTCATTTAAACTAAATTAAGGGATTGGATGTCTACCCTCCATTTACCATGCTTGTCTCTTCTTCCAATAGGCAGGCTTGGTTTACCTGTCTATCTGCTACCTTATTTTTCCCTCAGAGGATGTGATAGTATTTAACATTTCCCAGGGAAATCTCAATGCCTTTCGCTCTTTTTAGGATTTGATTTAGATTGTAGTTTTTACTGTGAGACCCTTGACCATATGTTTGGTTATTAACATAAAGTCTCCAAGAATGATCACCTCCCTTATTCCTTTCTCCTTTACTAGACATAGTCCTAACAATATACTCAAGGCCTCTTCTTTATTGTTGGCTTTTCTCCCCATCCACCATGCATATCTTATTTCTATTTTTCCTTCGGGATTCATAATAATCCCTCCCCCTCCTGCCACCCCAGGATTTCCTTTGGCTGCTCCATAAAATTTAAGAATTCACTTCTTTTTCTTATGCATCCAATGGCCATGTTCTTTTTCCTTCCTCCAAAGTATCCAAGAAGGTTTTTGATTGGGTCCTTTCGTAACATTTCTTTTTTCTTCCTCCTTCACCCAGGGACCCAACCAAATCTTTTCTGAATTATCTAGATTGTGCTCTAGGGATGGACATTGAAATCCCATGCATGAGGAGAGGGCTTTTAGAGATATTACTCTTGCTAGAACTCTGGAACTTATAAATATGGATTTTTTACAAGCTAACCAAATTTTCCAACACATATATTTTGGAAGGTCAATCCACACTTTTTTGAAATTGTCTTTGGCCTGAGGATAGCCCTCATACTGAGAGGGCCAAGAGCAATAAAATTGATGAATATCCTCCAACCAATTTGTTCTGGTATAGATAGGACCTAGGAAAATCATACATGTTTCCTTAGTAACTCGGAAATGCAATAATAAATGAGTTATTGATTCCTCAACATTTTCACATAACAGACATCGTGATGGACCAAGTTGCCTCTTTTTTGTAGGTTCTCAGCTGTAAGAATTTTCTTTTTCACCAACAACCAGCTAAATAAGTTGAGTTTTGGGATTGCATTTGTGGGCTAAATATTTCACCATTTTTCCTCTTTGGGGGGAATATGAGATTATAACAACATGTGAGTGTAACCTTCTTTAACTGTGTGTTTTAATTCTTTCTAGCCCCAAGTGTCTTCCATTTTGTTTTCCATAGGGGCGCATGATTCCCCTAAGTTTTAGAAGCAAGATAGATTTGAGAGGGTTGAGGGCCTCTGTTATGTGGTCCAAATCCCATCCCATCCATAGGCCCTGATCATTCCATTTTGATATATCGTTTAGAAATTATATTCCTCTCTAATCTAGATAGTTCTTGAGTGGTTGCAGTATAGGCTCCATTCCTATTAGAGGGCGTCCTAGAATTGAATCTTAGATGTTAGGGAACCATTTCCTGGCACTTTGCTAAGGTTCTCCTGGATGAATTCCGCTGATGATTTCACCAGTTTCCATATTGGATAACCCATAGAACCTTTTTCTAGAAGTTGTCTTCTCATGTCAAGGCTATCATATTTTGCTATTAGCACTTGAGACCACTAGAGCGCTTTTTTGGTTGTCAAATTCCATTGCAATTTTTCTCCCATTTATAGGTTTTCTATCTCTGGGTCTATGATTCCCAATCCCCCATGGAGTTTCAAAGATCTGACGGTTCTCCAATTAGCTAGGTGATATTTTTTGGTATAAACCTTTCCCCCTTCCCACAAGAATTTGCAGATATTCCTGCCTAGTTGATGAAGCACATATTTTAGGGTCTGTAACAGAGAAAATTGATACAATGGTATTTCATTTAATACAAAGTTCACGAGGAGGGTTCTACCTGCCAAATTTAACCATATTCCTCCCCAATTTGTGATTTTTCATTTTATCCTTTCTAGGATTTTTTGCCAAGTTAAAGGCATTCATCTTCTAAGAAATATAGGGACCCCTAAGTAATTGAAGTCATTCCATTCTCTGAGCACTTTAAACCCCAATACTTCCTCTATCTTTCCAGGTATATGTCGGACTTTTCCTGTCGTTAATTTCTCCCCCTAATGCACACAAGTATCGATCCAAGGTTGTTTTGAATCTCCTGGCTATTACCACAGAGTCCACCCCTAAAAGAATAGTATCATCTGCAAATTTTCCATGGTTTATACTCTTGATGCCTTCTTTAAATCTGATGCTCGGAAGGAGTTGAGCTTCCCGATCCTTCTCTAAATGTCTTCTTGGTGCCTTTGCTACTATTATGTAAAGGAAGGGGGATAAAGGGCACCCTTGTCTCAACTGCTTGAAAGCTCTAAATAAACTCATAACTTTGTCGTTCACTAGCGAGGCAATCCAAGGAGACTCAAAGCATAAGGCAAACCATTTAGTGAAAGTCTCACCAAAACCAAGTTTATTCAGAACTTTTAACAGGAATCCATGCCTCAATCCTATCAAAGGCGTTGGCCATATCTAATTTTACAATCAGGCCTTAGTGCCCCCTTTTCCAGCTAGAGTCTATTACCTCTTGAATCAGAATTATATTGTCCAAAATTTGTCGCCCTGGGACATACCCCCCTTGATTCTCCGAAATTATTCTTAGTAGAAAAGGTTTAAGTCTGAGGGCCAGGAGTGTTGAGAAGATTTTGTAAGACACATTACATAGCGAGATGAGCCTAAATCTTGAAAATTACAAGGGGTTCTTTTCCTTAGCGATGAGGTCTAGGAAAGAGGAGTTGACCCCTCCTCCTATTATAAAATGTTTCAACGAGTAACCCACCATTATGTTCAGGTCCCTGTGAATGATATCTAGAATTAATGGTAGAATTGTGCTGAGAAGTTGTCAGGACTCGTGGCCTTATCCGCAAGAAAGGAAAATACCACTGCACAGATCTCCTCCAGAGAAGGGGCCACTGTCAAGGCATCATTAAACTATTGAGAGATCAACTTTGATATATTCTCAATCAGAGCATCCTCAATCTCCTCGTTTCTTTCTTTGTCTGCGTTATACAACAGACCAAAGTGGTCCACTGTCATTTTTTTTGTGGCCTCAAACTCTGTAAATGTCTTTCCTTCATGCGTTATCCGGGTGATGTTGTTTTTAGCCTCCCTAAAATTGGCTTGTTTTTGGAAAAAAATTGTGTTTCTATCCCCTGCTCTTAACCAATTATTTCTCGACTTTAACCTCTAGTAATCCTCCTCTTTTCTGAGGTTAGTATGTAGGGCTTTAAAGGCATTTTTTTCCTTATGAAATTCCGTTGTTGTGATTTGAGAGGTTTCCATATGACCTTGTATGGAAGCTAGGATCTTCTCCCTCTCATTTACACTCTATTTTCTATATGGATCATTTTCCTTAAGCCATTTTTTGACATCAGTTTTTAGCCTTTTAATCTTCATTTCTCAGATCGTCACTGGGCTCCCTTCCACCCAGCACGCCCAGGAAGAGGAAATCAACTCCCAAAATCCCACAGCCTCAATCCAGAACGGGGAGAAGTGAAAGGGGATAGGACCATGATTGAGGGGAGGGGACTTTGAAAGGTAAATAACTAGACGGTTTGAACCACACCAAGGGAGAATGAACGACTTTATACAATAATTTAGGGATAGTAGGTTGTTCGAAGCCAAAAAACGGTCCAAGAGAGCAGTATATGTCCAGGACCAGTGCTCTTATAATTCCATGTGTAAAGATATCTCTGACGTTTTTCATTTTTTCTTGGTAGACATCTCTCACTATTGTCCCTCCCCTTTTATCCTATCTACCCATTGTGGTGTTGAAGTCCCCTCCTAGTATACAGTTTTTTCCAAAATCTGTGTTTTTTAGATTTGATAGAGTTTCCAACATTCTAGTTTCTCTTGATAGTGAACCAACACACACACACACACACACATATATATATTTACAATCGTAAAACATTGATTTGAATCTATTATGTTAAAATTTGTTTCTATGCAGTGAATGTTGCAGGTTTCCACTTCATGCATAGGCCCCTAGAGGCACCTCTGGAGATTTCTAAAACCG
The DNA here is from genome assembly GCA_034641835.2 of Pinus albicaulis. Lineage (NCBI taxonomy): Eukaryota > Viridiplantae > Streptophyta > Pinopsida > Pinales > Pinaceae > Pinus > Pinus albicaulis. Next base: position 470,348,294 of record CM076580.1, on the reverse strand, counting down.
GGTTGCATTTATTCCGTATTCTATTATGACAGTTGAGGATCTTTATTTCCCTCATTTTGGTCTCTTGTAGCAGCATGATAGTTGGTATTTCCTTGTAGATTAATGATTTTATTTCTTCCATTCTCTTTGTAGTACCCATACCTCTAAAGTTCCAAGAGAGTATATTCATCATTTACTTTTTGTTTGTGTCGCTCCCTTCCTTGGGCCCGATTGGTGTCCTACCCCCCGCCCCCCTCCCCCCTTTTGTTCGCAAACCCTGCTAGTTGCTTTGTGATAGTGTGTTGAAACTCCAACTCTTTGTCATTTTCAGTTTTTTCTCGCCTTATTTCTTTACTCGTTTTCCTTCCTGACTTCCTGACCTTTATTTTCGTTTCTTTTACTTTCATGCCCTTCGTCTTTTCATCTACCAAGCTTGGAGGAATCCCAGAGCTAGGACCTTCCTTTGACGAGACATAGCCTTCCTCGTCTGAGGAAGAGTCTGAGATGGACGAGTCAAAGTCTGAATTGATAATCTTTTTATTTTTAGAGTCAGGAGGATGAGCCTTGAACATCGGTCCAGAGCTAGTTGTGGGCTCAAGAGGGGGAAGAGGGGAATATGAAGGGATCTGTGAGGAACAAACCTCCCCCATCAAAGTTTCCAAAGCCTCAAACTGATTTGAGGCCAATATTCCTGCGAACTCAGCCTCCAACACAGTAACTGACCCTGTGGGGCGAGACCGATTGCTGATGGTCACTCGATTGTGAGGGGTGTCGAGCTTCCATACCACTCCTAGGAGTCAATTTTGAGTTTCCTTTTTTTCTCTTGATCTGTTTCCATTGGTCATTCGAATCCACTGAGTGAGACTCATGAAGCTCCTGAGATTTCTAGCAATTCTTGGCAAAATGACCATACTCATGGCATACTTTACATTTAAAGGGAAGTTGGTCATAGTCCACTTCCTGCTCGTGGGTCCAACTATCCATACTCATGGCATAGAAGAAAAGACCATCCCGTGGCTCCAAGCAATCAATATATTTTCCCAAGTAGTTTCCAATCAGTCTTAAGGTAGCATCGTTCCAATAGTGTAGAGGGAGATATGACAGCTTGACTCGGAGCGAGGCCGAGGTAGGAACCTCACATTCAGCATTAAAACTCGGGCTCCATTTTTCTAGGAATAATCCTTACGAGCCCATGAAGTAAGGGCCGCCACGGAAAATATTGCATCAACTTGTTTTACAAAATTAGACTGGCCCTGATTTTGAAATTTAGGGGCATAAGCGACAAGGTGGTTGAATGTCGTAACTTCCGCCTGCCAGGGTAGCTCATTTTCCTGCGCCCTCGAAGACCCATCATTCCTATTCCTGAAGAATGAGGATCTCCATCATGCGCCCTTCAAGAGCAAGGGTTATTTATTTTTGTGATTCAAAGAAATACCCTGGGCTAGTTGGATCTAGAAACTCAAGAATTTTATCAATGTCAATAAGTTCCTTCAAATCACTTATCTTTCTATTATGTTCCCATACCTTCACTACCTTTTTCAAATGGGAAAGTTTTTGGCATACCAGATCCATCATTAAAAGGCCTTAGCATAACATCCATCTTGTTACATGTATCATGAACCAGCCTATCAAATTCCAATTTCTTCAGCTAGGAATGATTAAATTTAAATGGTAGACCACACTTGTCGCTATTCCCCCTCCAATGGAGATATATGGGTTCATGATCAGACATGCATGAGGGAGACACCCAAGACCGCAACATACCAAGTTGTACCATAAGACCTTCCTATACCAGGAAACAATCTAGCCACTTAAAAATACCATCAACCCTCGAACGACCATTCTGCCAAGTTGGGAGGTTAGGGATCGACAAGATATCCAATAAATAATTTTCCCCAAATAGTTCCTTAGAGAAATCTCCCATTAGGTCCAATTTGCATTTGGTGCCGCAAATTTTGTATACTGCCATAGTCAAGTTTAAGTCGTTGACCAAAATGAGGGATCAAATTTTTAGCAAACCCGCCTAGAAGAATATGGAGCATACATGTTTAAAATATGAATTCGCTGCTTGGAACCTGTGATAAAACCCAACAATATAATGTTTGCAGAAGATTACTAAGGTCGAAAAACCCGGCAATATAATGCTTGAAAAAGATTAATAAGCTCGAAAATTAAAAATCAAAGAGTTCTGAATTGCAGCCAAGTCACTAGAGAATTTAGTGACACTCTTAGCACAAACCCTCTATCCCAAGAATATCTTCAAGAAATATACCTATGTTTTCACTTTAATCACCACCATGGTTTTGTTTCCTACAACTACATGCCTTTGAACATTAATCAACGTGGCAAAGAGTTTCTCTTAAGGGCAATCCCCAAGCCCCAAATATTGAAAGACATGATTTTCATGTTAGAACATTCTATGCGTACAATAATCCTCTAATTCTCGAAGGGCCCTAGAGACACATACCACATAGGAAGAGTCAATAGTACGTTCCAAAGTTTCGCTGAAATTTGCATCCAAGGCAGTACCATTATTTGTGTATATTTTCTTTCAGAGTTAAAAGTATATGGTCCCATCACCTGCGTTAGGTATATAGTGCACATCACCTCACCAACCGTTGGGTATATCGTGGAGTTTTGCATTCTAGGACTTTTCTCCCTTCGACTTGAAATTAAAGGATTCCTATCAAATCGATAAGAACCAATATAGTCTTTAGTCTTTGTGTTAATTGATGGCTCATCCAGTAAATTAATAGCCCACGTTTCACGAATATCCATTGTTTGTTTTTTTACTCCTCTTCTTACTTCCAACAGCCTCCACTCTTTCACACACGCTTCCTTCGCGTGTCCCCAATTTATAACCAACAAACACTGTGTGTCTCTCTATCTATACTCACCTCTATTTATACACGCATTTTCAACCATTTGCTATACCCGTTGTGAAGTCCTCTTGCTACTAAAAGTCTGTGCAAGTCTGTGCCCTGCTCTAGCAATGGCGATGGAAATATCTTCTGTTAAGTATACGAAGGCTCTTCCATTGGTTCTAATTCTTGGGCTTACAATTATGACAGCAACATGCGCAGATCCGAATCCTCTGCAAGATTTCTGCGTTGCAGACACGACCTCTAACTTCTTTCTCAATGCCTTCCCCTGCCTGAATCCAAGCACGGTGGTGGCGTCTCACTTCAAGACATCGGCTCTGGGCGTCCCGGGGAACACGAGCGCCAACCCCTTCGGCTTCAACGTGACGCTCACCACTCCCAAAAACCTGCCGGGATTCAACACGCAGGGAATGGCCATAGCTCGCACTGACTTCGCCAAGGGCGGGCTGGTTCCTCCTCACATCCATCCCAGAGCCTCCGAGATTACGTTCGTCGTTAACGGGACGGTGGTGGTGGGATTCGTGGACACGTCGAACAAGCTCTACACTCAGACTTTGGAGGCCGGGGATGTGTTTGTGTTCCCCAGGGCTCAACTCCACTTTCTCTTCAATGTGGGGACATCCACTGCTCTCACCATTTCGGGGCTCAACAGTCAAAGCCCTGGCGCTCAGATCTTGTCGTTGGCTGCTTTTGGGTCGAACCCAGAAATCCCTCCCGCTGTACTGGAGAAGGCTTTTCAAATTAGCAGCGCAGAAGTAAAGAAAATCCGTAAAAATCTCATTGGAGGTTGATTGAGCCACCAAAATAAATGAAGGGGACATCATCAAATAAATTTACATGCTGCATAATATACTGTATCTTGCTTGATGTGTATATATATACATATATTATTGAATAATTTTACAAATAAATGATTCACATACCTTTCATTGTGAAAAGATAATCAACTTGGATGCATGATCGGGTGTGGTTATTGTTTGAGGCATTCATTGCGAATATATATATATATATGATTTTTAGGTTAAAAAATTAATTAAAAATGTGTAGATTAATTATTTAATATTTTGGTGGTGGTGGTGGTGATGATGATGATGTCGTCTATCGGACTTTAAGAGAGGAGAAATAATCTAAGTTTGATTCTTCAAAATCTTGTTTTTTTGGTCAAAGAGAAGGGAAATAAGTGTTCTAAGATTGCTATAGGTGGATTAGCTTAATAGGTCAAGAAGATTGGAAGTCTGGTAGATGGTAGGGAATTGAAAGCGAATGTGAGTAGGAGTTTGGCAATCTAAAAGGAAGTGTTTTCATTTTCCACCTGCTTAAAATCGCAAATCTGACAAATTCTATCGTTCCAAGGGGTCTTAGGAATAGACCACCGTCCGGTCTCACTCCGAAGCTCATAGGAATTAGTTCTTATCTTAGCGATGTTCATTTTTTCTTATTGTTGGACAACACATAGAGATAATTTTGATTATCAAGGGTGGTGTTGATCACTTTGTTATAGTATCTTAGCTTCCTTTTAGCCTCTAGCTCCTGATCCTCCCAGAGCTTGTCCTTAAACTTGGAGGTAATAGTATTTTTGATATTATCTTTGCTTTCCATACTGAGCTCCTCCTTAATTCCCCAATGGTTGAGTCAGGACTAGGCATCCTTATGCCACTCGCGCTTGAGGCAAAGATGAGGGTTTTAACTATAGTTAGAAGCAATTTTAAGGAGTCTTTTTTATTCCATGTTGTCAAGCTTCTTCTTATACATCAGATATCTAAACATAGCCATATTTTCAATGGGGGACAAACCAGATTCAATCAAGAGGATAGGATAGGGAGTATTTCCCTTGATCTTAAGGTTGTAGGTTATGAATTGCTTTTGTATCATCTCAATATTCCTCCATGAATCTCTGGATATACTGCAACCCCAAACTTCACATCCTTGTAAGACAACATGGCTGACAAGGGTCTCAAAGAGGAACCTCTTTTTACTCCAAATGTAAATATCGACTGACTTACAGTTGTTTTCAAGCTCATAATAAGCTTTCCATCCCACAATAATCCTTTTCTCGATGCTATAATTCTAGTTCAGATGATGAGGGAAGTCAATGCCCAAATACTTATAAGAAGAAACCTGCTCTAAGCACTAGTTATTATACATGAAACTACCATGGGTGATATTTTTGGATTTAATGATCATGACTTTAGTCTTGTCGGTATTAACTGTCATACCCATCTTGGAGCAGTAGTCATGAAGAATATGGAGTTGTTTGTCAAGGTCATCATGGATTTTTGCAAGAAGAAAGATATCATCGGCATAAAGGAGAAGAGTAATGAGAACACCAACAAGCTCAGTACCCTTGTACCCCACAGATTCTAGACTCTCTCCTAGCTTATCGATGTATATGCCAAAAAGGGTAGGGGATAGGGGACACCCTTGGTTAACTCTAATATTGCATTTAATGTCTTTAGACCGCCCCTCGCTGGTCTTAAGCTTGGCAGTGACGATCTCGTAGAGACGGATCACAACAATCCTCATCTCAGGAGGGACCATGATCTCTTTAATTCTCACCCAAAGATTATCACGAGGAACTGTGTTGAAAGCTTTTCTGAAGTCCACAAAGCAACAGAAGAGATCGGCTTTACTATTGTGGCATTCCTCCACAATGATTCTAAGAGTGAACAGATGGTTAATAGTCAAGTGATGTTTCCTAAAACCATCCTGTCCTTTAGCTCTTTTTCCTTGGCTTTCAAGCCAAAGGCTAAGCTTCTTCTCCAAAATGAGCCCATAAAGCTTGGCCATGATATGGCTAACCATAATGGTCTTGTAGTTAGATGGAACACTCATGTCCCCATTTTTAAATATAGACACAATAAGGCTTTGCATCCAAAGCCGAGGGAAGCCATGTGTTACAGCCAAATTGAGAAGCTTGTGGAGATAAGGAATGAGGATAGATCTTCTCATTTTAAGGATCTCAGCTTGGTAACCTTCAATATCTTTAGCTTTCCCATTAGCGAGTTTATTAATACCAGACTCAATGTCGTCAAGAGAGAATACATCCTCCTTAATTGGAGTGATTAAGGTGGTGCCCATAGTGTCCAGAGAGTCATGCAACTTCTTAAGGTAGTTGTCCCAGTTTTATAAGGGGATAAAATGGTTATCTTTGGCTTTACAGACAAGAACATTCCGCCAAAAAAATTTGGGCGTGCCTTTAGAAAGGTGGAAAAGATAATCATGTCTTTTATTAATATGGATTTTTAGATATCATTTTTGGGATTCAACTGCGTTAAGTAAGTCATTAACTGCGTTGAATAATCCACCCATTAATTTCTCATGATTTTTGAATAATACGCTCATCTATGACCATTTCTATAATAAATAGTTGTAACTCACTAATTTCTCATGATTTTTGAATAATCCACTCATTTATGACTGTTATGCGGAATTATGAATTACGGATAAAACATTCTTCCCTAGATGTAGTGTTCATCTAGAACAACAGGTTAAAGACTTTGCAACTACTTTTCAAAATTGTAAATAAACACACAGAACAAATCAAAGAACTTACTTGGAGTCCAAGCGCTTTCTATTCTCCTTATGTCGCTCTTGTTGTAGCTTCAAATCTAAGCTAAGTAGCCAAAATATTCTTTGCAAAGATGAACAGTAAACAAAAAAAGATAGAAATAATACATATGTCTATTCAAGTTATTCAGTTAAATCAATAAAAAATGAACCATATGCATCAAATAAGAATTCATGATATGAAATACATGAGCTTATACAAATACATATGTGGGAAAGTAAGCAACAATCTTTATTAATGGATAGAAGGGGAGGTTACAACCCAGTGATTGATTTAGTGTCACCATCTCCAGCAGCATCCCAGCCTCATCACAATGCACATCTCTCCAGCAACATGTCACTCAAATCAATTCCTTAATTGAAATTCCACCAGCATTTTTCTACTCAAATTCTTCCCTCCCAAACATTAAGATCTATGCTCAATTTATAGAGGAGCTGAAGGTAGTTTTAAAATCAATGACTTTCTAATAATAGGCGAGACATGTTCCCAATCTCAGAGGTATCAAATGGACACAAGGATTCGAAGTTTGACACATGTGAACTCTTCTAGAAGGCGTTGGCCAAATGGAGATTCCAGAACAATGAGAATTTCACTCCCAATGTGACCAACGCACCCTTGAGTGTCGAGAAGTGCTTTGCAGAGCACCCTTGAATGGGGTTACTTGCACATGCAACGCACTTATTCCCTTTAGAGGTAGCGTTGGTGAGCTCTCACATGATATATTATAAACTTCAAATCTTGGAAACCTTTGCAAATGAAAGCCATGGATGATTTGTCTTGCTCTTTGTCTTAGGGCATATAACAACTGAAAAGATAGGGGTTGATAGACCCTATTCATTGGTCCTTGAGATGATGTTCAGTTAACCATGTCATTGGGAATGGTGCCCATATTGACCTATAACAATTGCTCCCTAAAGCATGAAGTCAGAATAATAATAACAATATTTTGATTAAGATGCTTTACACTGTGATGGGCTGGAGATGAAGTGGAGTGACGACTTGCATCAATCTTACACTACATTACATCATGATATATCCTCTTGATCATAATTGTTGAGGGTTGGCATTCCCATGTTCAGCACATAAACAATCTAATAACATGTACATAATTCAGAAAGTCGTCTACATTGGAATGTTTCCCAATACAGACATGCCTACAAATATAGGCCCATGTTCGGATGACGATCTATATGTAAGGTCATCGTACATATGATGTGTACAACAATCCTGAAATCACAGCCCAAGTGGCTAAAACTAGATCTAGGGTCTTCTTATCTCATTCACTCTATCATTTGGGTACAAGTCTAGCCATGTGAATATATGATTTTTAGTCGAACATGGAAAGACATCGTTTGATTACCAGCCAATGATGTGAGTTGTTAACAAACGCGAGAGAACCACCATTGATGTCAATGACCCTCAAGGCACTGCAGTACATTTTGTAAGGCATGAATAGATGATTTGATGTCGAATGCCAAACAAAATTTTTCGGTCAAAAATCCAGAAGCGAGGATCTTGTCAATGCTGTAACAAGCCTCATGGTACTGGAATATAATGTTTCTAAGTGAACTTCCTGGATAACTATTTGTCGTCAACAGGAATCCACCTTATTGTGAAACGAGAATTACTGATTTTGGAGACAAAGCTATGACTTGATATAGCAATGTTCAAGGATGACTGTCATGAGAATGAAGTTTTATGAGTATTGAAGAAGGATGAGTATTCATTGGATGACTTCTCTTGAACATATCGGCGACACTGAGATGATTTGGCAGCATTGACCCAAAACTGAAGTGAATATATGATGAACCATAGGTATGAATGAACCATCAGGAAGATTACCCAACCCAAACAGTCACAGTGATGGAGTGAAGTGTCACGTTCAAGAGCGACCTGCTACCGTAAAAAGTTCTGTTCACTTTCCCAAATTTTCCCCGATCATTTGTTGACCAGTACCTCTTTATTTTTTAACAAGCTTGAGGAGGATAACATTTGCTTGATCTATAACATTTTCAGTTATGGTTTGATCCTCATATAATTTTCCTTAGAACGGATTCCACTGATACAGCCACAACATGTGACACTGGATGTGTCTAATCCTAGAGATCCACGGATGCAGAGATGGGTAGGACTAATGGGTAGGCATGCAGGCCAATCGACCATTGTATTCTCGACTGCATTCTTTCCCTGGTTCCGGCAACAGAATGTCGCCATCAATGAGTATGCATATGCAGGTGTTGATTTCCGGGGAGATCCAGATTTAGCTTTACCAGAAGGTGCTCAGTGGGGTGCAATGGGTAAGAATGTTTTGACCATGTTTTTTATTTTTCTAAGGTTCATATAATGTTTTTGTATTTTGATTTTTTCCCAAGACTAAACTAAATGTTTGATGTAATGCAGATGTTGGTCGAGTTCAACCTTTGGAGGAACCAGAGCGTGTAGTAGATGAGCCAGCAGAGTGGGTTGTTGGGAGAGCAGTCTTTCAGGATCTTGATATGGTTGAGACTCTAGATGAGCTTCAACAGCACATAGAGCGGTTGACCTTCGGGATTCCGGATTGCTGGATCGAAGAGTTACCCATGCAGCGTCAGACTATAGGTGTTCCTAACCGTTGTATGCGATTAATACATATGATAGCTAGATCTATAGCATGTTACCATGAGCACCACTAGTTTACTTTTGAAATTTTTGCATACATTTTGAGGTCAGATGACCAATGTGTCTTGGGCACAAATTTTTGTAAAAACCTATAACTATCTATCTATTTGATTTTAGTGTTTTTCTTATGTTTATTGTGCAATCCTATTCAATGATGTGAATTTTTTCTTTACATATGTTGCAAATGTCTGTCTAAAACTTGATTAGCTAAAGAATCAGTCAATGTGTTCAGGTTTATGGAAATGTGTTGATATTGAATAAAATCAAAGTGTCTTTCCAAAATTCGAACTCTTAGGAACAATCTATGCAGTGTTGGATTTCTAACAGTATAAAACTAGTAAGTTGTAATACCACAAGTTGTGAGTCTAACCTTATGATGATGCGATTAATACCAAATGAAGTGGCATCAGAGAGAAGTATGATCAATGCGCTATACTCAACGATATTGTTCGTCGATCTACAGATACAAATCCCTCGAAAACTCATTAACTCGTCGTTCGAAGTGAAAATGGCCCACGCTGCAGAGGATAGATTCTGTGTACTATCACTAGCACCATCAGCATATCCAAAAAATGGTTCCGAAGATTCAGACATTTGCGATGAAATGTAAAGTGGATTACTAACGTCAAGAAAACTCTAAAAACAAACTAAGACAATGAATGAAATTCAACAACATATATATACAATATAATACAAAAAACTACTACACTCATGATTAAGCATAGTAACGTTTCAGATACAACCCATTTCTGGGTTGCGCCAATGGAATTCCATCATAATCAACTAACTCATAGGCACCCTTAGCAAGAACTCTTTTGACAATATAGGGGCCATGCCATAATGGCTCAAATTTTCCTGTACCTATTACATAAGCTTCCTGATCATAAAGTAGGACCAATTTGCCCTTTGAGAAAATGCGAGGCTGGACATTTTTGTCGTATTGCGCCTTTATACGTCTCTTATGTGCTTTGTTGGCCAATTGGGCTTCACGACGCATTTCATCAATATGGATGAGGTTAAAAAGACGCAATTCTTCTTCTAAGGTGTCAGGTAACAAGTCGATTGCGATTTTTCACGGTGGTATTTCACATTGGATTGGTAAGATAGCTTCCAGACCATACACCAATTGAAAGGGAGTAAATCCGGTTGCATTTCTCACCGAGGTTCAGTACGCCCACAAGGCCGATTACATGATCAAATTCCAGTTTATTTTACAAACTCCTATCATTCGTTGAAGAATACGTTTAAGAATCTTGTTGATAGCCTCAACTTGTCCATTTGATCGTGGATAATAAGGAGTAGAATTATCATGTGATAATCCTAACTTGGCAGTTAATTCAGTCGTCATGTGGTTGCGAAAATGCTTCCCATGATCTGTAACTATAGCCTGCGGGACCCCAAACCGTGCAATAACATAATTAAATAAAAACAATGCAGTTGTCTATCCTGTGTTGTTGAATGTAGGCATCGCTTCGGCCCATTTGGTAAAGTAGTCGACTGCGACAATAATATAACCATGCCCCCCGGACGAATGAGGGTTACAGGTCATGAAGTCAATACCCCATTTCAAAAATGGTCCCACAGAGACAACATGATGCATTGGCGCTGGCGGTTTGTGGATTTTACGATAAAAAATCTGGCATGCATGACAACTTCTGACCACAAGGATGCAGTCACGAAATATTGTAGGCCAAAAGTAACTGGCGTGGAGTATCTTCTGTGTGGTAGCGTATCCAAAAAAAATTCCACCACAAGCCCCAACATGACAATCATTTAAAACCTTTTCGGCCTCATGAGTGAGGCACCTCCTTAAAATCGTATTGACACCACGATGATAAAGTGTATCACCGACGATCAGATAATATTTGGCTTGGTATCGAATACGTCGATGTTCAGAGCGAGAGGTATCAGGTCGAAAAGTTTGAGTTTGGAGATAAATGATGAAATCTCCATACCAAGGATCAGATGATCCAATCAGAAACAGAGACTCGCCAGGAATTGATGGTTCTGACGTAGTTGCAATACTATCAGAGGGAAGGTCACAGAGAAGCTCAGCCAAAACTAAAGGCTTCTTTGACTTGGATTTGATGAATTCCAAATCAAATTCCTGCAAAATGACTCCATTTTGAATATTTTCCCCCCAGCAATTGACGTGATAAGATATAATTCATGGGGTTGCAATCCGAAATGATAGTGGTCTTTCGGAGCAGGATATAGTGGCGAAATCTTTGGACAGCTTGAACAACTGCCAAGGCAAGCTTTTCTACGTATGAATACTTAACTTCCATATCATTGAGATTACGACTCAAATAATAGATCAGATGTTCAATTCCATCTTCTACTTGGACCAAAACCATATCAATGGTTGTTTCAACCACGCCGTTATATAGGAAATAATCATTTTGATAATTAGGGGGATACATTAATGATGCTCGGAAAAGAGTATCCTTGACAACATCAAAAGAAGCTTGCGCAACTTGGTCCCAATGGAAGGGAACCCCCTTTTTCAAGAGTCGAGTAAATCCTTTAGCCATTTCGACGTAGTTTGGAATGAACCTTCTTAGGAAGTTAACCTTTCCTTGAAGTTTTTGTATCTGAAGTAAATTTGATGGCGCAGGCAAATCAAGAATGGCCTGAACCTTCAATGGGTCGATTCAAATTCCTTCTTTTGAGACTACGAATCCAAGAAAACGACCAGAACCAACACAAAACACACATTTATGTGGATTGAGGCGTATTTTGTAGTGTCGGCAGCGTAAAAAGATGGTTCTCAAATGCATCGGGTGATCAGTCTGATTTCGTGAATGCGCAGGTAAATCATCTAGATAAGGTTGAACAATGTGCTTGATGTCATTGAAAGCATAGTCCATTGTTCTCTAAAAATTTTCCTCGGCGTTATTTAAACCAAACGGAAGTTTCCTATAAGAGAATGTGCCCCAAGCATAGATGAATGTTGTCTTATGTCGATCCTCTGGGCGGATATTGATTTGATTGTAGCCGGAAAATCCATCCATCAATGAAAATATTTCACATCTAGCACAATCGTCAATAATCTGGTTGATAAAGGGAGTAGGATAGTTGTCTTTTGGACAAGCAATGTTGACGTCCTGATAATCGACGCACACTCTAATGGTTCCTTGTTTTTTCATGACAGGAACGATATTTGAAACCCACTCAATTAGCAGAACAGGGTAAATGAAACCAGCACGCAAAGGTTTTTCAACTTCTGATTTGATGGTAGCGGCTTTCTTTGGATGAACAAAACGAAGCCATTGACACACCGGTTTGACATCAAGATACATATTAATCGTGTGTTCAACAATACTAGTATATATGCCTGGAATTTCCTCGTAAGACCAAGCAAATACATCATGGAATTCACGAAATAGAGAGCGATATGTTTCGAGTTCTGATGGAGAACAAGATACACCAACATGAATATTTTCTACAACACCAGGTTTGGTCAAAATATCGATAGAAATGGTTTCTTCAATATTTGACAGATTTCGCTCGGAATCGATTGCATTAACAGGTAAAGAATTCGAAAATAAATTTTTGATTGATGGGTGATATAGTTCACTAAGATGATTTTCTTCATAATCAGGAAGATGGGAACGATGATGATAATCTTCCCATGGTTCTTTGTCGAACATCATGGCTTCCAAATATTCTCATCTGTCAAGAAAATTGAGGAAAATGGATCAGATTGAGTACCAAATTCTAAGGAACGATAAACCCAAACAATCGACGACGTTGATTTCGGATTCGCCGCCCAATCCAGATAGATTGATTACTATGCCAGCTCAATAGGGATGGGCGGCAGAAACTCATCCAACGTAAAAATTTCATAATCACCTGTACTCTCCCTTAAGCCAGATGGAGTGGAAGAGATCATGTAGTACGTATCTATACTTGCAATTTCTGCCGACATTGCGGGCGACGGTAATGCAAAGTTTCCCATGGGAGTGGAATCCTTTAAAAGTCCTACACCAATGTTCTGAAGTGCTAGTTGGGGTGAGTTAACGAACAGAACACTTCCAGTTACCTGTGAAGCGGAGGAAAAGAAAGATACTTTATTAATGATTGTGATAGTACCTTTATATGGAAAGGCAATCATTCTAAAATATGTAGAAACAATTGCAGTCATTGAATATACCCATGGCCTTCCAAGTAGAATATTATAGTTAAGGGGTCCATCAACAACCTCGACATCAAAATTCACTGTTTTTCCCCCTATTCAACATGCAGGTTATTAATAATACCACAAGGCTTATATGTACATCCATCAAAAGCCTTCAATGTCATTGATGATTGTGATAAGCGCAGCGATCCAAGTGAATTCCAACAATTTAGAGACATAATACATGTAGATTCTCCCTCGTCGATAATAGTACGATGAACAAGGTGATTAAGAACATTTACTTGTATGGAGAATGCCAATTCTGCTGGTAATTGCGACACATAGCCCGTATGATTAAAGACAACAAGATTAGAATAAGTCGGATCAATTCCACCAATAGCGGACAATAAAGCCTGTTTTTGGGAGGGAAAAATTTGTAATACCTTAAGAGCAGACATAGCTGAAGGGGATTGAGCCAAATATTGAACTATATTATAATTTTGAGCAGCTCTTTCTCAAGGATTATATGTCGATTTGTAAATTACTCCCTTTGGTGGCTTGATTGTCAATTCAGGAATATCAGTAGGCAATACTGATTCCGTAGACGGATTCGTAGTTGAGGTAGTAGGTTGATCAGTGGCTTGACTACCATAATCTTTATTACATGTTGAAACTAAAATATTTGTTGAAGGTTTTGTGATGGATAACATAAGTACTTGGGAACTAGAAGCTGGATCCGTAGCAACCAAATTTGTGTCCGGATTCGAAAACGGACCTGTCAACACAGCTGACGCATTGGAAGTCTTAATGATTTTTGAGACTTTAGCGCGGTGAGGAAAATCCCAAACAAAGTGTTCCTCATTACAGATTATGCATGGATAACGAGGTTTCCTAGGTCCAGCCGATTGATCAGATGATCTTTCTGTAGGTTAGAAGTTTGATTTTTCTTAGATTTCCTTTTGTTCTTACTTCCAGGTTGCTTGTCACTTTGCCCTTGTCAAACGACATGCATTAATTTCGGAAGAAGGTGTAGGATCAGATGCAGTAGTATGATGTGTGATTGCAGTTCCAATCAAGTCGTCTCTGGCATGAGATTCCTTTAATTGAGGGGGAAGAGTAAAATTAGATCTCGACGCGTTAGGAATTTTTTCATAGAGCGTGCCAGACTGAGTATAAATCAAGTCTAAATATTGGGCACGAGCGATAAATTTCTCCTCTGTGACGATGCCACCCTTAGCCACATCCTTAGTTATAGATGGTAACAGGGACTTAATGAACCACTCAGCAAGGATCTGATCCAGAAAAAATGTCTTAACCATTCTACGACGACGACGCCATTCATGAATATGATCAGAGATGTGAGTAGCATTAGTCTATTTGAAATTGGTCAAGAGTTTCGTTCCAGTTTCATATCGTATGGGTAATTGGAATTGAGTCAAAAAGACAGTAGCTAGGGTAGTGAAATTATCAAAAGAAGCTCTAGGTAACTCAATATACCATTTTGCAGCCGGACTTGTGAGCAGACGCTGGAAAAGACGTAGTCAAACAAAATCATCATTTAGGGAACTTGATGAACACCATAAATGATAATTCATGACATGAGTCAACAAGTCTTCCCTAGGGTTTCCATTGAACCTAGGAATATTCGAAGGTAATTTGTGAGGTATCACCGGCCACCAAGGAGCGTAGTTGATTGGATCATTGGTTAGCTGATTTAAATCTGGTAACTCTAAAGTTGCAACAAAAGGCAACTTTCTATTAAGATTAGGTTGAGCATAGCCAAGGTAAGATGGAATTGCTTGAGCAACAGGTCTTTGAGCACCAGCATAAGGAATCTGTTGTTGGTAAACCAGATAGGGGTTGTTTTGAAAAGCAAACGCTTGATTATTTTGTTGACCCAAACCTAGATATGATACTTGTTGAAATGAAGTCTAAGGTATTTGTGCTTGAGGCTACCAAGGGTTTTGTCCACCAATGTTATAACCCAAATTAGAATAATTTGGATTCGGTTGATAGGTATAACCAGGTTGTGGTTGTGACATCCCATAAAATGGTAAACTAGCTTGTGAATAAATGATTCTGAATACAGGTTGTTGTAAATTAACTAAAGGATTGGGAGTCTATGGACCCAATATTTGAGGGTATTGAGTTGAAGGACCTAATTGATAAGGTTGTTGTACAAAATTTTGATTATGTAACAGGGGTAATGATGTATTAACAAGTGGAAATGATGTGGGTGTAACAGGTTGAACTGATTGATACGAATGTACAACCGTTTGTGGTTGGATAGGTAGAGTGGGCTGCCATTGACAAACATTCATTTTGACATTAGGTTGACCAAAAAGTGATGGAGTATTGTCATAGTGGGTGACCAAAGGTTTCCCCCCAGCATGAGGATAATAAGATGGAAAATATTTCTCTCCAAATGCTGGGAGTCCAGTTGATATGGTATTTGAAGGGATGGACCCAGAAGGACTGGCTTGACATTGCCCTGATGATGTGTATAAAGAATCAAGTCGTTCAGTACTCACTATAGGTTTACCATTTATAATACCAACTGATGACATTGGTAAAGTCCATGGGTTTGAAGATGCACCAGAGAAAATTCCAGATAAATATTTATAACCTGATGGGACCATAGGACCACCATGAAAATATGACTCTGGTGAAGTTGTAAACATCGATGGGGTAGCGAGGGCAGGTGCTGACGTAATTGGAACAGATGGCCCAACTGAAGATGCTCGTTCAAGCATGGTTACTTGACCAAATGTATACCCTTTTGGATTGACGGGAGTTTGAATACGAACATGATCAACAAAATCAGATGGTCATGATTGAGGAAAAGACTCGTACATGTAAAGGTCCTCCACAAAATGGGTTGGAGTTAAAGGTGTCTCATCTTGTGGGATTTCTTCAATCGCAATTAAACCAGATGGAAGTATTTCACCATCAGGCCCAAAGTATATTTCAGGTGGTTGACTGTGTGATATGGGAGACTCAATGGCTACAAAAATTTGTGGGATGACCAATGCAGGAACAACATCCGGTTGTTCGACTTTGGGATTCAGATGTTCTGGAAAATAGGAGACAGGATCTGGATTAACTTTTGGTTGAACAACGTCGGGTCCAGGAGGTATGGTCTCACTGATTGGATGGATCGTGACCACGGGTAGCTATGAGGACTCTGTTTCGACAACCTTAGATGAACCAAGATGTGTAGAAACAACTTGGACTAACTCTCGTATATGGGAAGATGATGTTTCACCAGAGGTACGAATAATACTTGATTCGATAGAGTGTTGCCGCCTTCGCCGACCATGAGTAACTTCTGGTGGTAAAGGTGGTTTCAATGCTAATCTATGCAAACGACGGGGGAAAGGATTTTGTTATTCCACGATTACTAATTTATTTTAACCAAAAAAAAAAAAAAAAGGGTATTACTAGGCAAAAGGGTTTACCAAGAAACTGTGAACTGCAAAATACCTCCTGGCGAACCAAGAAGTACGAGCAGTCAATCTCCCCGAATGTTGTGTTCGGTGTATCATAATTTACAAGGCGACCGACTTGGTTCACTATGGATGGATAGCAACCTAAATTTTTCTTCCCAAATATACCCAAAGGTACGTGGAGGCCCAAGTCCGTATTAGCGATGTCTGATGTGAAACTGCACAGTGAGAGCACCCCTTTATACTTTTTGTATTGTAACACCGCCCGATATACCCGAAAGTACGTGGATGAGCTACGATATACTTATGTATGTGGAGTGAGGTATCACACTCGGAATGTATCACAGACAAGTTAACAACAGTTGTTATGTTTTACGACACCGGAACACGTCTCTAGCCTGTACCTTCTAAATGTTATCGTTATGGTTCCAACTCTTTGTTAGGTAAATTGAGATAAATTTTAAGTTGATCTTGTTTATCAATTTGCCTTTCAAGGTTCACCACAATGATGTATTGGAAATTCCTAAAATGCAAACTAAAATGATAAGCAATCTTCCACTTTTAGTTTTTCAATGAAAATCCTAGCTACTAGAGGGAAAGAGCAATCAATTTCAGAGCAAACAAATCAAAAAACACAAACTAAATGCAGCTTTCCTAATTTTTCCTTTTGCAAAATACGCATCTACTACATGAAAATGTAGGTTTTTCTTTTCAGTTCCTTTAATGTTATGAATGCAGAAAAGAAACTAAGTTCATCAAATCAATAAAAACAAATGCCTTTTACTTTTGAGAAATGAGGAATAGAACAACAATTTCTCTTTTGAAGGAAAAATGAGGAATTTAACAACAATTTCTCCTATCAAGAAACGAAGAATTTACGAAAATTTCCTTTTTAAAAAAAAAATGGATCTAATGCAGCAATGAAAATACTTTGAAATTAATTCGTCAAGGATAAAGAAAAACGCTTTAAAATAAACATTGAACAAACTTTTCTTTCAAAGGAGGAAGAGGTAGGAGAGGTCACTGGTCAATCTGAGGTATCAAGCTCTTTAAAACACAACAAACAACAAACTGAAAACAAATTTCAATGAAGAATTCAATGGAATATGGATGGTTTCAGGAGGCAACACAGTCTCTAAGGAGAGACAGTGCGTTGCAACGCAGGTTTGAAAGGGACACAATGCTATGAAAAGCAATGTCCTAGCCAACAGTGCATTGGGCGCAGTGTATAAGGAAAAATACAACTGTTTAACACACTTCTAATGCAAATTTGGATTTCAAAAAGCCTAATATTTTTGAGTAAATGTTACTGGGTGAATAAACAGAGAAAATTAGAGGCAAATACACTAAGGATGAAGGGAAAACTCCCCAGTGGAGTCGCCAATTTGTTATGCGGAATTATGAGTTAAGGATAAAACATTCTTCCCTAGATGTAGTGCTCATCTAGAACAACAGATTAAAGACTTTGCAACTACTTTTCCTAACTATAAATAAACACATAGAACAGATCAAATAAATTACTTGGATTCCAAGCGCTTCCTATTCTCCTTATGTCGCTCTTGTTGTAACTTCAAAAATGAGCTAAGTTGCCAATATATTCTCTACTAAGATGAACAGTAAACAACAAAAGATAGTAATAATACAGATGTCTATTCAAGTTATTCAGTTAAATCAATAAAACATGAACCATATGCATCAAATAAGAATTCATAATATGAAATACATGAGCTTATACAGATACATATATGGGAAAGTAAGCAGCAATATTTATTAATGGATAGAAGGGGAGGTTACAACCCAGTGATTGATTTAGTGTCACCATCTCCAACAACATCCCAGCCTCAGCACAATGCACATCTCTCCAACAGCATGTCACTCAAATCAATTCCTCAATTGAAATTCCACCAACATTTCTCTACTCAAATTCTTCCCTCTTAAACACTAAGATCTGTGCTCAATTTATAGAGGAGTTGAAGGTAGTTTTACAATCAATTACTTTCTAATAATAGGCAAGACATGGTCCCAGTCTCAGAGCTGTCAAATGGACACATGGATTCGAAGTTTGACACATGTGAACTCTTCTAGAAGACACTGGCAAAGTGGAGATTCCGAAACAATGAGAATTTCGCTCCCAATGTGACCAACGCACCCTTGAGTGTCGGGAAGTGCTTTGCAGAGCACCCTTGAATGGGGTTACTTGCATATGCAACGCACTTAGTCCCTTCAGAGGCAGCGTTCGTGAGCTCTCACATGATATTTTATAAACTTCAAATCTTGGAAACCTTTGCAGATGAAAGTCATGGATGATTTGTCTTGTTATTTGTCTTAGGGCATATAACAACTGAAATGATAGGGGTTGATACACCCTATTAATTGGTCCTATAAATGATGTTCAGTTAACCAGGTCAATGGGAATGATGCCCAGATTGACCTATAACAATGAAAATTTCCATGAGAGATAGTCGTAATTGACTAATTTCTCGTGATTTTTGAATAATCCACTTAGCACTCATTGCATCGGGTGATGCTCACAGGGGTGAATAAATGGGATTGAAACTAGTGAAATGAATCACATAACGTCAATCATGACTTTCGGGGCTCAAGCACACTTAACTATGGAGTTTTCCCCACAATCAAGCCCACTTAGCTTGCAAATGGGGTAGTAACCTAAGTGGGCTTGATTGTGGGGAAAACTCGACAGTTAAGCGCGCTTGACCTCCCGGGAAGTCCTGGTTACTGGGTGCAAGCCCTGAAAGTGATGATTGACGCTATGTGATTCATTTCATTAGTTTCAATCCCACTTCTTCACTCGTATGAGCAATCATGAGAAATTAGTCAGTTACGACTACCTCCCATGGAAATGGTCATAGATCAATGACTTACTTAACGCGTCAATACTTAAATGTGAATTTTATCATTTAAAATATATTTTGGAATGCATAAACAAATTCAATATTTTAACAGTTAATTATACAAATTTTATAATTCAAACTTGTAATTTTAACTAATCCTTATAAATATTTGAACAAAATTAACTATCTAAATAATCAAATAATATTTAATCTAACTTGTAGAGTCTATTTATTCATTCAAAAACGTATTTTAAACAACAACAAAAATCGCAATGTTATTTAAAATTGTAAATAAAAAAATCAGTAGACCAAATTTACAAATATATTTAAAAAAACAAATATAAAAAATTGTTTTTAATTTTATATTAAATTAAAAATAAAACATAATAATTTACATTTACATTTGGTTATTTACTTTTTAAAAATCACTCTAAATGTTGAATAGAGCCAATTCATTGTTGCACGTTCTCGGAGTTAATTCTTCTTCATAAAATTTAAATTTAAAACTTAACAAAAACTAAAGGCTATATAAATCAATTAATTTATTCTTCATAAATTATATATATATATATATATATATATATATATATATATATATATATTTTTTTTTTTTTTTTTTAATTACACATTTATAAAAACTTATATTAAATTAAATCAATAATTAAATAATTACATTGCTTTATTAAATCTAAATTTTATATAAATTTTTTAATGAAGACGATTTTATTATTAAAATTTAATTAAATTTATAAAATATATGAAAATAAAATACAAATAGTTTATAAAATAAAATATATTTAAAGTAATATTTAATTTTTTTATGTGTAAGAATACTTTTAAATACACTTTATCGCTTATATTGGAGCTAACATACATTTCGTGGAGAGTAAAGGTTCTTATTGCTCAATTAAGAACCAAATCGCATCAACTTTGGTGTGAAACTTGACAGTGGAAAAAGCCTAAAGAAGTTTGGGAAGAACAAGTGTGTACATTTTGCATGCCTGGGGTAGTGGAATCGAAAAAACATTTCATCTTGGAATGTGATGCGCTCAAAGACATCAGAGAAAGTTATGGGAATATGTTAGCATCAGTTTCTTCGCATTATCTTTTCAGCAATGAGATTGTTGGAAGGTTGGGCCAGCTCATCATCAATTTGAATATGAAAATGACTTAAATGCAAAAGGAGAAAAACAAAGAACTCATAGTCCCATAGACTATTTTTAGTCTCGTGAACGTTAAAATTTCATTTCATTTCATTCTATCTACTGACGTAAGGCATGAAACTATTATTTATGTGGTTTTCATTAATTCACACCATACTAAAAATCAAATTTTATTTATTTTTTAAATACATATTTTATTTTATTTTTATTGATTTAATTTTTATTTTTATTATTGATACTCATTTTAAAAATAAAAATAAATTTATTAAAATATTTATATTGATTTTAATTTATTTTATTTATTAATAATAAAGTGTTTTGAATTGTTGAATAGCTCTAGATATAAAACTACGCAAATGTAGTGAATAGTTATAGTTATTGAAAATATGAGTGAAGTTAAATAAAATGCAACTATGTCGTTGTTAGTCAACATAATATTCATATTCATATTAGTACAAAATGCAGATGTGTCATAGACTCAAGTAATTGGAATTGGCCTTCCAATGGAACTTAAATCATGACTAATGGGTCTTGACATGGAAATTATTCATGCCCTTTGCCATATTCCATCATTTGGTTTTAGATCTTTAGGATTGGGAACTCTTAAATAGGATTTACCCTAGCAACTTTGGATTATCTACTTGAAAGGGTTGTAACGTGAAATGGCGGTGCTACCTTGATTCTTGGTACCTGTGTTTCCTATGTGCTTTCCTTTTCCATTACTGTAACACCTTTACCTTTGCCCATGCTTCGAATGAGCTAAACAAGGTGAACCCCAAAGGTTTGACTCTAATGTCAAGGGCTAAGAAAATAGAGGCGTCATTGATAAAAAGGCTTATGAGGATTAGTTGGTACCCTTTGTCAGTTGAGATTTGGAGCTCTCTCATTATTCTCTCTCTCTCTCTCACTCTTGGATACTTAGAGTTTTCTTGGAGCATTCTGGCATTAGGCCAAGAAAGTGGAAAGGAAGGACACGGAAAGGGAAGGAAAGCAAATATCACTAAAGGAAGAGCAAGATCAAGCAACTTCAGCATGAATACTTCCATGTAACATATTGCATCTTTGATTTCCTAGCTGGTTTGGACATGCATGGCTTATGCATGTTGGTAGTTGGTTCTCTTGCTATCGGTGGCATGGTTTCACCAGGTTTTGATAGTGGTTTTCAGCCTTTCCTTGCCTTTTTATGGATTTCCATGGTGTGATGGGATTGATCTCGGTTTTGAGCTTTGGAATGGTTGCATGGTTTTCAAAATCTGGGGTGGAGGTGGTCTCAGGAAATTCCCAAAGGCCTAGGAATCCCTTGACCGGTTTTAGTCGGATACACGGTAAAGCCCGAGGGTGGTGTCTTGGTTTAGGGCCTAGTGATTTGGTGTCAATTATGGTAAATACTAAGAGACAAGGAGATGAAAAATTCCTCAAGGATAGTGATATATTTCAGAGGCATTCCAAGCTCGGTTTAGTTTTGTGATCTCAACATCGGTTTAGGTGTGATCACGATATGGTGAAGGTAGAGGTGGTTTAACCTCTCAATTCCCTTGGTTGTTTTGGATTGTTTTATCCATGAGATCCCACATTCATGTTTGGAATATGGCACGAAAGTGACTAGCTAAAGAGAGATTTGGCTCAACCATGTCTATGTTCAGGTGGTACGTGGAAGTCCCGAACTTGGTTGGCTCTTGCCTATATTGTTTAATAAAAGCTAAGTTATCTTGTTTTTGTACTTATTAATGTGTGTCTTTAATGGTTGTTATCTCATTGTTATTTACATGGTTTTATGTTGGTTATAAGAATGGTTATATGACAACTTCAAGTTATGGTGATTTCATCTATTTAATTGTAAATGTTAAAATAACGGATGCAAGACCTAATTGATGTCATATCAGTTCAAGGAAGAAGGTAGTGATCCTTCTTTTCATGTCTCATAAGAGTTTTTAGTTATTAATGCTTTGTCTTGTATCATATACTTGTAGATGGCATTGATGCCAAGTGTTTGACAGAATGTCGGTCCCAGTTGGGGATGGTCAGGCATAGTCATGGAGTTGGTTTTTGGTTCATTAGCATTGTCATCATGTGTTTGATGGATTCTGGAAGCTACATGAAGTTCTAGGCAGTGCCCAAGATTCTAGGCTTAAAAAATTCCACAAATCATGTGGATGTTGGCACAGCTCTGAGGGAAATATTCCCTGGACGCATGCATAACCTTGTTGTGGGAGCGTCCAGAGCCTCATACGCACCCTTTCCCATATAAAGGGAGATTTCGGAGGTTTTATTCACTAAAACTTAGTGGGACCCAAGGATAGGCCAGGTGCATGACTAGGACAACCTTTGCAGGTCCTATAGCAGGTACAAGAGATATGTGTAATGGGTTTCTACCGATTCCACTTCCTTAAAGTTACCAAGGAGGTTGAGTCTGGTCATAACTGCCCCTCATCTAATTTTTACCCCGGTTGGATGGTTACTTGGGTAGATGTGAGGGGAGGTGTACGTTACAGGTGGTATCAGAGCATGGTTGCACTCTCTTTGGAAAAAATTCTGATGTTGTCAAGATTATTTTCATCATGCATTCATATCGGTTGCGTATGTGTTTCTCATGATTGTGGTCTATGTACTTGTTGCATCCACGTGGTATTGGTCATGGTGGAAATGATGTCACCATGGGATGGGTGGTGGTGTTGTTGTAACTGTGTTGTCATGAGCATATGGATGGTTATACATGTCAGGTGCTTACATGTTGTCAAGAATACATTAGCATGGTTGAAGACCTTCTGTAGGTACCAATGAAATCTCAATTGTGATAATCATATTGTCCACTTCAAACACAATAACACAATTTAGAAAGAAATTTTTTACCAAATACAACATGAAGAATTGATTTCAATAGATCTTGAAATAATTTCTACAGAAGTGAACCAAATATTTTGATTCCTCTCCCAAACCCAGACAACAGAGGTTGAAAGTTACTATACAATGTATGTTGGTCAATAACTAGAATAAAATCCAAATCATGTTGATTTTTCCTTGGCATTTCATAATCAGGTCTTCATCTAAAACACGATCACAAACACACTAAAATTCCACAACACAAGCACTTTGCATGTGAGTAGAAAATGCGCAATAGTGAATCAATGTAGTACACGAGAATTTTATAAAACCCAAAACTTGTTATATTACAACTTTAATACAAAAAACATAGGGCTCAAGTAACAGGGATCATGACCCTTAAAATTATCCCTAATACAAATAAAAATAGGGCTTGATGTCAATAACATATGACAATCAATATACCCATAAACAAGACACACTTGACTTACTTGTTAAAGGGACACTCACACTAGCCCTTTCATTCCACTTTCCTTGAACACCTGGCAAGTCCTTTGCCACCCATACTTACAAAGAGTATTGTTGCTCCAATGCCTCTTCCACTATTTCTCGCAAGGTCCTTTGCAAATTTATATTCTCTTGCACATAAATTCACGAAAATGTTTCCTTCGACACAATCTCTTAGTTTCTCCAAGAGTCATTTTTCATGGGCTACACAAGTTTTCCCTTATTCTTGTTTCTCCAAGGATAATTGTTCTTAGGGTATTCAACACAACCCTCTCAGCAATGGTTTTCCACATAAAAAATTATACTTAGGGCTTCCAATGAATTCCCTCTAATTGTGAATTTTTCTCATCAAATATCACTAAAATTAGGGCTTTAAGGTCCACCTACACACAATCCCTTTACACCACTAAAGAGGTTGATAATAGGCTACAAAAACACAGTCCCTCCTTTACACCACTAAATAGTTTGATCATAGGCTACAAAAACACAGTCCCTCCTTTACACCACTAAATAGTTTGATCATAGGCTACAAAAACACATTTTCCATACACCACTTAGATGGACATACCTTCACACTCCAACTCAACACTTTCTTCCAATGATTTGTCTCCATATTGGCTCCTTTCTTCCTTCACTATATTATTCCTACACTCTGCCCTCTAGCTCAGACTTATGTACAAGATTTGAGGTTGGTTTCAACCCACTTCAATATCATACATATACATAGAATATTTTCGCAATAACACTCAAAATATGTGGCCCATACACAAGCTATGTCTTTCCATCTTAGGGTCTCAGTCCTCTCTCCCATGCTCATAAAAATAGACCAAATTTTACGGACTTTTGGATAGACTTCTCAAGGAAGGAATACCATAGAAAGAAGCCCTAACTAGGGCATAAAATCAACATCCTCAACCTGCCAAACAGACCTTCTTGAGGGCCAAAAATCACAAACAAATCTCTACTAACCTGGGAAAATTCGACCACCATTTCAAACTTGAAATAGACCATACATGCTCAAATTTCATCCCTCCTTTGGATCAACGGCCCACTAAGGTATTCAAACTTCCCTTGGGTAGATATCTCTTGAGTAAATATGCTCACATGGATTCCAAAGGAACTCATATTTCATCCCTACTTATAGTGTTCTTTTTCGATGTCACATTTCACAAAGGGTCACATCACTTAACCAAGTTGACCTAAGCCACCATGCTTAAACACTATTTTCTTTGAGGAATCAAATTCATTTCGTTTGAATTTTTCCCACATCATTGAAGCCCTAGGTTCTCCTTATCCCATCAAGGGTGCACGTCATGCATCCAATGAATAAACAATTAATTATAACTTGGGCCTTCTGCCCAACACTTTGGGTACAAATCCCACCACTTGGGGACACTTCCCGAAAACCACATTTTGTTGGTAAACTCCTCACAAACCCAGTACCCCAGGGATTGTGGGAGTACCTCCCAAGGTACACATTTCAACATATCAATGGTTTTAAAATCCTATGAGAACGAGACATGGCAAGGCAAGTTCCCATGCAAGGGTATCAAATTTCACTAGAACACATAGTAAAGGGGCTAAAAGCTTATTTGTCCAAAGTAGAAATAGGAGCCATGATGTTCATTATTCTTGAAAATTCATCGAAGAAGACATGGTCTGGGGGGCTTTAGCACGTTAGAGAGGTAAATATCTCTTGAGATCCAAACTGGAAGTCAACACTAGAAATGGGTAAGGAAGGAAAAATACTTTACAACACTATTATGAAATTAAATTGTTATAACAAATTTTTGATGATGCATTATACACTACAAGGAAAATACCCTCTAGCGGATGTTTTTGAGGAACCCCTTATAAAAATACCCCAGTCATCTGTTTCTAGCAGAGGTTACTAGAGGAGGTTGGTGGGCGGAGGTTTTTGTGGATGCTTTTTGTCCGGTGCGCTTATCATCATAAACCGCACTGGTGCATTCAACAAGAGAAAGCACTGGTGCGCACAAAACATTGGCACATCGGACACCGTGCGCTCCGTACACACCCGTCTGGTGTGTCGTATTACTGTAGCGCACCGGTGCTTTACAACTCTTTCGCACTGGTGCCTCATAAAAAAGCGCGCCAAAACAGAAACTTCCAGGTGTGGTATTAAGAAACCACACCAGTGCACCCATAAAAACCCCGCTCACCGAAACAGGGTTAAACAAAAAAAAAATTACAGCCAAAAAACCGCATTTTTCACTTTTCTCAGTGCTCCAGAGCTCTCATGCACCGGTGCAATTTATCCTTGTCTGGGCCACCCTGACATCGGTGCTCCCATTGCACCCATTACATGCACTGTTGTTGTGCATTGCCCACCAATATCCAGCTTGAAATTTTCAAAACAGAGGGAAAATTTTCTTTTTCAAATTCTACAGCCAATATGCCTCCTCAACGGCAAAATGTACAGGTATTTTTCTTGTTTTTCCATAATTAAGCCTTTTAGCGGATTATAATTTCAAATAACCTTAAAATTAACCATTTAAAAGAAAAAAAATTGTCGCGCGGTGTGCTCAAGCTATTTGGCTCACACCGGTTCGCGGTGCTGCCTATAAATTTACAGGCCACACCACAACCGGTGCTAACGGTATCCACACCGGTTCCAGGGTGGTACCGATAGGCGAACCGTGTTATTTTAAAATTTTTAAAAAATTTCGATGCGATCGTTTACCTGACCGCATCGTTGACCATGTGGAATAGTGGCAACGCAGTGCGTTCACTGAAATATATGCACTGGGGCAGGTAATGTTGTCAGTGCACCGCATTCTGCATTTTGACAGTGTCAACGGTGCAGCCTGGTAAACCAGTGCTAATGGTATCCGCACCGGTTTCAAGGCGGTACCGAAGGTGCACCGTGTTATTTTAAAATTTTAAAAAAAGTGTGATGCAATCGTTTACCCGGCCGCACCGTTGACCTAGTGGAATAGTGGCAACGCGGTGCGTTGACTAAAATATCCACCCCGGGATGGGTTTTTTTGTCAGCGCATCGCTTTCCGTATTTCAATAGCGTCAACGGTGCGGCCTGGTAAAATATTGTACCGTTGATTATGTAATGACGGCAGGAGGTCGGTCTACTAACTTAACTATACGCCCCGAGGCATAGAGTTTAGTCAGCGCACCGCACTCCTGACACCGTACATAGTCAACGGTGCGCTACAAATTTTCAGGAGCACCGCTGCCGGTGCATTGAATATTATGTGGTGCACCATCGCCAGTGCACTCCATAAAAAGACGCACCAGGACCGGTGCATGACCGTTTTTTTGGCGCACCAACTGTTTTTTTTTTGTTTTTCCCAAAAAAAATTATATATGTATATTTCTAAATACATGTCTCATTTAATAAAAAAATTGTATTTAATATGTCAATCATTCAAAGACGTGAAAAGAGAGAAGAGGGGGAACAACAACAACAATAGACGGACCAGTATAACATGGTTCTCCTGTGGGAGGCACAAGAGAGGGAGAGAGATGCGTACCCTCGCCCTATTACAGCAGCTACCTAGGGGCTCCTAAGGTAGGTAGGCCTCCTCAACTTCTATGAGGAAGCTACTTCCCTAAAGGGCCATGGTTTGTTTTTGAGACATCGTATCCGCAGGTGGAATGCCCACCTATAGGCTTTACGGGTTGGTCATAACCAGTGGTACACGCCCACTGAGGAGGATATATCTTTCATTACAGGCCTATCGAGGAGAGGGGTGAATTTTCCCTCGTTCTGAGAGGTTCCAGCTGGCTATGTAATAGGGAGTCAGTTAGTGTACTCCTAGAGATACATTGGAGCATCAGTACTGTCTCCTTCAGATTTTCAGGTCGCTGGAGGTCAATTACGTATTGGTGCATTTGGTAGTTAGGAGGTGAGGTGCCTCTCACTTCTCATTTCGACCATTTCACACAACACTAGTGATGGGCAACGCATTAGTTGCTTACTTCTATATTATGTTGATTCTTTAGTACAGGAGCCACGACTTGTCAAGTGGTCTGCCATTTTTTTGCGGCAGTTATGTATAGCCTTAGATAGATGTCGTGCTCATGCACAAGGGAGGGTCAACTTCCCTTTTGCTTCAGAGCTTTTTTGTTTATTTTTTGAGAGGTTTCCAGAGACGAGGCCTACTTTTGTTCGGCAGCCTTATAGGCCGATGTTCGAGGCACAGATGCACATGTGGGGGAAGATGATTCCCATGAGGGGTGATACTGTGTTTCCAGCGAGGATATCGAATGATGCACTAGAGTTGCTAGCTAGTGTTGACGAGCATCCCTTCATTATGGTCCCCTGTCCTTGTGTGGGTTTGGATTGGCGAGGGTGTGCCAACATCCACTTCACAGCTGATGAGCCACCGGATGATAGAGGTAATATTACTATTTTATTTAAATTTATTCTAACATGTTATTTAACTTGTTTTTATTAAATTGTGTAATGAAATTGTCTAATTATTGTTGTGTACTTGTATATATTTTGCAGACATTGGGTCTTTTGATGGCGAGGACATACCTGCACCACCACATGATCTAGGTGTGGATCCTGATGACAATAAGGGCATGCCAGATGTCGAGGATCATCAGGAGAACAGTGCAGAGAGACCTACTCCTACTGGTGTTCCGGTACCACCTTTTGCTAGGCGCGGTCGGCTTGATAGAAGATACAAGATGGAGTTGGGCGACCAACTCACTGCATTGATTGTTGAGGTGGGCATCAGGCCCGCTCATATGAGAGACATATAGGCCGATGGTAGGCTGTTATAAATGTAGAGAGGCATGTCGCGTGACATGTACAACCTGATGCGGCATGTCGTAGGAGCTATGACCTTAGTTACGTGATTGAGGAGGACCATTGCACGTTATAGGTGTGGTCGAGACACAGCACGTGATCGACAATCCGCGAGCAGCGACTCATCATCTCATAATCGTTCACCTCACGCCGCGCTAGATGAGCAGCCTCCACTAGCATCTAGCAACAACCATCATGGAGATCAGGATAGACCATCGGCCACGTCCAGTCAGCAGCCTGCAACATCTAGCAGTACTCATGATCATGAGTAGGCTGGAACCTCGACCGTCAAGGCTGCACCATTGACTGAGCAGGCCTCGACTAGTACTGCTATTGATGTTGTACCACCAGCTGATCCATGAAAATTATATTACAGTTGTATATTTTTGACATTATTCAGCGATATATATATGGTCCATGTATTTTATGTTCATGTTGCAATTGTACTTAATTTACAAGTTGTTGATCATCATAATGTGTATATTGTTAGGTCATGTTAGATATGTTCATTTAATGTGCAACTTGCAGATAGATGTGTATGTGATAGCATGAGTTATTTGACATGAGATGTATATTTGATGTTTGTGTTGTGATGATGTTAATATATAATGTTAATTGTGTTTTGTTAGATTATCATGATCACGATGATGTTAGCGATTTTGAATGTGTTTTTTAGTCAAATATGATGTTTGTATGATGGTTATCATGAACATGATGTTTATTAATTAAGTTAATATTAAATGATCATGATATTGTAGAATTTTAATATTTGTAATTCTAATTGTATGTAAAATTCTAAAATTGTAATTGTAATGGTATATACGTAAATTTGTATTTGTAATTATAATTTTTTAATTTGTAAAATTGTAATTGTATATATGTAAAATTCTAAAATTGTAATTGTAATTGTAATTGTACGTGAAATTGTAAAATTGTAATTGTAATTGTAATTCTAATTCTATGTAAAAAAATTGCAAAAATTTTAATTGTATTAGTGTGAATTGATTGTAATTGTAAAATTGTAGTTGTAATTGTAATTGTATGTAAAATTCTAAAATTGTAATTGTAATTTTAATTGTAATTGTATGTGAAATTGTAAAATTGTAATTGTAATGGTATGTGAAATTGTAAAATTGTAATTGTAATTCTAATTCTAATTTTAATTGTAATTGTATGTAAAATATTTGTAAAATTTTAATTGTATTAATGTGAAATTATTTTATTAAAATTTGTAAATTTGTAAAATTTTAAATAATTGTAAAATAATAAATCTAGAATAATATGAATTATTGTAACATAATAAAGTTTAGAAAATAATGCAAATAAATTCATGTACTTTAGAATTATCATTATTTTATTATGATCTTAGATACAAAAAAAGAACTAATTTATACAGTACACCATTGTTTTTGAGATCAACATAATTGCAAATTATCAAGTGAAATATTGATTTTAACATTAACACAATGCAAATTACCAATTAATTCAAAATACATATTTATATAATGTTTCGAAAAACCCATCTTAAAAAGTATAAATATTGATGAAATAACACATGTACCATATCACTCTCGGTTCTCATGATCACCCTCATTATCTTCCAGCTCGCATGGCATGATAACACTATTGTTCTAAAAAATATGCTTTGATCTGGGGTCATGTGTCAATATGAACCACCAATCCCTATCCAACACATCTGGGTAAAAAAACACCTGGTTGCAGTGTTTTGGGTAAACATAGGGCTCCTTAGCTTCATCCCACATCTTTCTAGAGTTGATACATATCAGCCTACTATCGCGATCTTCCTTTAAATTATTTCGAT
Source organism: Pinus albicaulis (assembly GCA_034641835.2). Classification (NCBI taxonomy): domain Eukaryota; kingdom Viridiplantae; phylum Streptophyta; class Pinopsida; order Pinales; family Pinaceae; genus Pinus; species Pinus albicaulis. Next base: position 470,317,682 of record CM076580.1, on the reverse strand, counting down.
CAAAGGTGTCCCACCACTTGCACCAAAAAATAACACATTGGAAAGGAGAGAAATCCACTTCAATGATATCTTATATCTTTTTGACGTAACCTAACGTCCCTCGTACTAGGTTTTGATCACGGTGGCTAGATAGACTAGATTGATCGAACTTGACTTCCACTCCACAGTCTTGTGTGATGTTTCAAGCATCGGCATTTTCTGTGCGAAAATGGTGTCCATATGCCCACATAGATGGGAAGAAATGCACCTATTATAAAAAAAGTTTAAAAAATCATAGTGTCATGTGTCTTATAATAACCCAACAGTTAAAAATGAAATATAGATGTCTTATAAGTTTCAAATTTACATATAAATTAAAAAGATTATTACCGAGTTTCTGCACCCAATCCCTACGTTTAGCGCATCCTCTTCATCATGTGGGTAACAACTGATTGCACCGTATTTCTCTCTAACTTGGTCAGCAAACCAATTGTACCCAACTGTTGGGGCATATTTTTGGCATATTTTCTTTTAAATGATCGGGATAAGGCACACTTCTACCATTCAAATTTCTGAATTATTTCCTGTCACTATCCCATTTCATCTTCTTTTGTTTGTACAATGCAACCCACGGTTGTGTCGCTTCAAAATTGTAAAGAACGAATTTATTGCTTGCTTCAATTTATGCATTCGCTGATGAAATCAAACAGACATTATATAGTACTTAGAGATCAAAATATACATTATATCGAAGTTCAACATGAATATTAACTTTGTGTAAATTTGAAAAATTATAAGTCGCTTACTCTTTATCATGCGCTTTTTTCCACTCGTTTGGAGCAACTCCCCTTCTCTTTTGTCTTCATCTCTTTCATCATCCCAAATCATCGCACCTGGTCTGTTGTCGATCTGCTTGATGTACTCACTGTCATAATAGAAAGACTCATACGATATGTACCCCTCTACCATAGACCCCTCAGGTTTTTCCCTTTGTCGAACAAAACCTTTCAATTTCTTCATGTACCTCTCTAAGAAGAACATCCAACGACAAGAAACCACCCCAACTAATTCAACCTCATCTACTAGGTGGATTAGAAGATGAACCTGTAAGTCCATGAAACTCGTCGGTAGTTCCTTCTCAAACATACAAACAATCTCAACTATCTCTTGACGCCACCGTGGAATGCTAGCCACATGAATCTCCTTTGACGTGATCCAACATACAAATGCAGATAATTTAGATATGGCACGTCCTAGGTCTTGAGGGAATTCATGTTTCACACACCCACGCACGAACAAAGGATAATGACACTGCAAAGTTATAAACACGTGCAATAATATACAAAATTATTTATGTTTTATGATCCCCACATGGGATAAAATTTATTAATATAACAAATAATAAAATCATGCTTTTGACATTATACGTACTCTTAGAAGATTCAAATGGTCATGCGATTTCAACCCCGACAAATGGTCATCCACGGTGAAGCAGCGCCGTAGTGAAGACCCGTATGAAGTTGGCACCCTCACATCCATTATAACTTCCTTTGCCAAAGATATATCATCTTTTTTAAAAATCCATGGGACATCACCTTCTTTGAAAAACCATGAACTAGAGGGACCAACTCCTGCCTTTGATCTCGTACTTTCTAATCGTCTTGGCCAATGTTTCTTTTTAGTTTTTGAAGTAATAATATCTTTCCTAATAGCCAATGTGTCACTTTGTTTCGATGATATGTGCCTCCATAAAGAAGATGAAACATTTTTAAATATATGCATGGGATCTAATAAGTGGGCAATCTTAAGATGCTCCCAATATGGGAGGTCATAACAGATAGATTTCCTTTTCATCCCAATGGGAAATTTATCAACATAGGTGTCGAAGAAATCTGGATCATCGAACTTAGGCTCCCCATTTGAATCGAACATTTCTATGAAATCCTTCTCCTTCTCTCTCTCATATGCTCTAATCCATTCAACTGATGTCATTATTGGAGGCCTTTGGGTTCTCTCTCGTTTACCATTGAAAGCGGATGCTGCTCTTCTGTAAGGGTGTTCTTCTGGTAGGAATACCCTGGAGCAATCATACACTGGATTTCGTAGGTCCTTGGACCATCTAGCTTTCAGAGAAGGTCCACAACATTTACATCCAAAATACCCTTTTGTTACAAGACCTGCGAGATTATATTTGTATACATTAATTAATATGCATGGCATGTTAAAGAATATCATGAAGATCAGAACAAATAATATTACAATGAATTAAATAACTAATATGTCAAATAATATTGTTACATTACATATAAACAAATCAATAAATTAAACATGTAATTTACCAGAGAAAACTCCTAAGCCTAGATAATCATGTGTCATGTAAGCACATATGCCATACAATGTAAACCTCCTCTCTGCTGCGATGGGTCTTGATATATCATATACATTTATCCCATCCCATAATTCCTTCAATTCATCTACCAGTGGTTGTAAGTAGACATCCATATTCTTCACTTGTCTTCTACCAGGGACTATGAGAGCCAACATAAGATGTTCATTCTTCACGGAAAACCATGGGCGGATATTGTTATTGATCACTACTACACGCCAAATAGAATATTTGGTATTCTGGAGGGAATATGGGTTGACGCCATCCATGGCTATGCTGAGTCGTAGACTTTGTACTTCATCCTTGAATTTTTCGGGCCATGTATCCTCTATATGCTTCATGGCTATTAAACCAGTTGGGATTCGCATAACTCCCAACTCACTTCTGTGTGAGGCATGCCATCCCTACAACATAACTAATTCTTTGCAACGAAAGAGCCTTTGAATCCTTGGAATTATAGGCATGTGCTTCAATATTTTAAAAGGAGGACCAATACATGATTTACCCTTCTTTTTTTATTTATCATACCTGTCATGCCTACATTTCGGACACATCTCTTTGTTTACATATTCTCCTCTATATAGAATACAATCATTTGGACATGCATGATATGATATGTACTCAACACCCAACATTTTCAACAATTTCTTTGCTTCTTCGCAGCTACCGGGCAAGAAATTATCACTCAGAAGAACCTTATCTTTGAATAACCTGTGGTTGGTGACCATGGAAAAATATATTAATAAATGTACATTAATGCCGATATAATTATTAGCGTTCATAAAATTTACCATTTGTAATGTTCATTGCGTGTACTGATTATATTTCAAATTCATATAAGGGAGTACTTTATGGTAACTTACCTCAAAAGTTTCGATAAACATGCATTCAACAAGCCAAACATTGCTTTCAAGTTCTACAGTAACATCGTTGTCCCCAACTGGGTAGAATTTGACTGACCGCTAGGTCCAAAGAGAGGGGTGGTGGAAGTAAATTTAAGGCTTTAGAAAAAGGTGTCAGCGATATGAGCATCATCCCCTAGTTGATCATCGTTTTGGAATGCATCTAACAACATTGTCTCCATGGAAGTCGTATCCCTTAAGTAATCATCCATACCAACCTCTATTTGATTGCCTCCATTGCCAGCTTGTGAAGAACTACTATTGTTGTAGTCATTCCTAATTGGTGAATCTAGACGTAGCGGGAATTGAATCGCTAGTTGATTCAACCATTCTTGGTATCGTTCCTCTCCAATTTTTTCTCTTAATTCAGTCTTCTCTCAATTTGACATTGTCGTGGGGTGCAATTGAAAATTGTAGGTAGGTCTCTCATCATCACTAGAATCCTAATAATTAAAAAAAAAAAAATGAACATGATTAGTAAAAAATATATGATATCAATTAGTAACCACGTTGACAATATTGCATGATTATAAATTGGTTTGACGTTGAAATAATTACATTAATCAATATACCAAACAATTATAATTATTACCATCATTGTCCCGAGATTGTGGCTAGAAGATGCAATATTGTTACAATTGGCACGGTAAAGCGGCTGTCCATTTTCATCTACCAAATGTGCCTTGCAGTATGCAACTCCTGATAAGAACTTCCGATGTTTTGAAGTTGTTTGAATATTTTGTGCATCTGAACTCGATGTTGAATCTGCATCAACCTGCAAAGTTGTATACATTATAAATTTAATTAAGATGTGCATGATTGACATGGATAAAAAACATAAATTCAATTAGATAATGAAAATATAAATAAAATATGAAGTAAATATTACATCTCGAGATGGATAGGGAGAACTCCGCGATGGACTTTGAGAAATATTATGGAATGAGTTGGATTTTGAAGAATTGTCCATTCGATATAATTATGATATTTTCTCCCTGCATTTGAGAAAAATCAACTATAAATTTTGGTGCACACACCCAAAAGTAATTTCGGTGCCTTAAAAATGGACTTCTTGTTATCGGTGCTAATGTACAGATCACCGCAACGGTGCGTTTTTGTTACTGCACACCGGTGCCATTTTATAAACAGACGCATCGGTGTTGTGCTATTAAGTGACGCATCGGTGATGAATAACCGCAAATAAAAAAAGCGCAACTCTATTTTATTTAAGTGAAAAAAAAAGCAGTAAATTGAAAAATGGGCGGCAAAATATTTTCAAAAATCTAATTTCATAAAAAAATTCTTTAAATATTAAACACTTTTCATTATTTCACTATTTTTGCAAAAAATTTCAGCCAGAGATTTGCAGGAGACATACCTGGAGCAAATAGAGCACGAGAATACTGTGGAGAAGAGAAATACATTCGAACATAAGTATTCAAACAAGCAGAATTCCAAACCTCTGGTGATTCAAACCTTGTAACATAGAATTTCAAACGATCTCATGATTAAAGTTTATTGTTTTTTTTTAATTTTTTCTGCAGTTTTTTTACGCAGTAAAAGAAAAAAATCAATGTTTATTGTTTTTTTTTACTTTTTTCTGCAGTTTTCGTATTTTAAAAAAAAAAAAAAACCATTTTAAAAACAAACCCTAGATTCTTTTTGTTTCCGCCCTTTCTTCTCCCTTTTTCTGTCATTTCAGAATTAGGGCTTTTCAATTTAGATTTATAGGGTTTGTATTGCTAAATATAGGCGTAAGACATCCAACCCAAGGGACGACTTGCATAGTCGATCCCAATCCATGTCGGCCCTTGTGTGAATTTAAAAAAAAACATTTTTTTTCATCGGTGCGCCCGATGTAACCTAGTGCACCGGTGCGATGTATTATCCCAAAGCACTGCAAAAGTACTATGATAAAAAATTTAAAAAACAAAATATTTTTTATCAGTGCGCCATATGTAAAATATGGCACAGGTGCGCTATTTCATTATGGCACATTGTGAACGTGCTGTTTCGCAAAGGAAAAAAAAAAATACATTTTAGAAACAAACCCTACATTATTTTTGTTTTTGCCCTTTCTTCTCCCTCTTTCTGTTATTTCAGAATTAGGGCTTTTCAATTTAGATTTACAGGGTTTGTATTGCTAAATATAGGCCTAAGACATCTAACCCACGGGACGACTTGCATAGTCGGATCCCAATCCATGTCAGCCCTTGCGTGAATTTAAAAAAAAAAAAAGATTTTTTTTCATCCATATATATATATATATATATATATATATATATATATATATATATATATATATATATATATATCCATTTTAGAAACAAACCCTACATTATTTGTGTTTCTGCCCTTTCTTCTCCCTCTTTCTGTTATTTCAGAATTAGGGCTTTTCAATTTAGATTTACATGGTTTGAATTTCTAAATATAGGCCTAAGACATCCAACCCACGGGATGACTTACATAGTCAGATCCCAATCCATGTCGGCCCTTGTGTGAATTTAAAAAAAAAACAGAATTTTTTTCATCGGTGCGCCTGGTGTAACCTAGCGCATCGGTGCGTTGTATTATCCCAGCGCACCGCGAAAGTACTATAATAAAAAATCAAAAAACAAAATATTTTTTTATCACTGCGCCATATGTAAAATATGACACCGGTGCGCTATTTCATTATGGCGCACCGCAAACGTGTTGTTTCGCACAAAAAGAAAAATATCCATTTCAGAAACAAACCTTACATTCTTTTTGTTTTTGCCTTTTCTTCTCCCTCTTTCTGTGATTTCAGAATTAAGACATTTCAATTTAGATTTATAGGATTTGTATTGCTAAATATAGGCCTAAGACATCCAACACACGGGACAACTTCCATAGTCGGATCCCAATCCATGTCAGCCCTTGCGCGAATTTAAAAAAAAAACAGATAATTTTTTTCATCGGTGCGCTCGGCGTAACTTAGCGCACCGGTGCGTGGTATTATCCCAGCGCACCACGAAAGTACTGTGATAAAAATTTAAAAAACAAAATACTTTTTTCTTAGTGTGCCATATGTAAAATATGCCACCGGTGCGCTATTTCATTATGGCGCACCGCGAACGTGTTGTTTCGCACACACACACACAAAAAAAATCATTTTAGAAACAAACCCTACATTCTTTTTGTTTATGCCCTTTCTTCTCCCTCTTTCTGTGATTTAAGAATTAGGGCTTTTCATTTTAGATTTACAGGGTTTGTATTTACGGGACGACTTACATAGTCGGATCCCAATCCATGTCGGCCCTTGCATGAAATTAAAAAAAAAAAAACAGATTTTTTTTCATTGGTGCATCCGGCGTAACCTAGCACACCGGTGCGCTGTATTATCCAAGCGCACCGTGAAAGCACTGTGATAAAAAATTAAAAAACTAAATTTTCCTATCAATGCGCCATATGTAAAATATGGCACCGGTTTATGCTACAAAATTTAACACTCGACGATTTTTATTGTTTTCTATGTGTTAATCGGTGTGGTGGTTAACATGTAACACACCAGTGCTCCTTGTTGACATAGAGCACCATACGGTCTATTATACTGTTTGTGCGGTGCATTTATAATACCTCCACGCACTGACGTCAGTGCGTACAGAATGAATGGCGCACCGGTTTCTTGAGATTTTTTTTTTACCTGAAAAGTTGACAATTTATTTATAAATATATTAATGAATGATATGACATAGGTTTCAGATTGATAAAGAAATGACTGACAAGAGATCAAGTAACAAAAATATTGATAACACATCAAGAAAAGCAAAAAATGCAAGTTCTTTGTAAATTCTTTACAAAAAATATTATTTTTGAACTATATGTACGTTTAACTAATATGTATTGTTTACTGTGTATCATGCAAAGCCACAAAATAACGAAGCTCGATAAGATTATTTCCGATCTAGGACCAGAATAGTGTAAAAGCTTGATGGAAATGTTAGAAGTGTTGTCATTGATGGCAAAGGACAGCAGCAGCTGCAGAGGAGAATACAGTTTGGTGAATGAGGGTTTGTTTACATTTGACAGGGCAGTAGATTATACATACAGAGAATACAGTGACAGAAGTTTACATTTGACAGAGCAGCAGACTATACATACCGAGAATACAGAGACAGGGTAGCAGAATAGACAGAGAGTGCAAAGATCCAGAGGGGGTTCCAATGGAGAAGAGCTCACAGAGAAAGAGTTGGACTATGCATAAGAGAAAGAAGCACAAACTATTAGGGGAATATTCAGGGCCACAACACAAAGTTGAAAAGCCATTAATTCTCATCCTATGGCAGCTTTCATATATAGACAGAGTGAGTTTTTGCAGAATCCAGACTCCAATCTTGAATGAGCAGTGTCAATTCTGATGGAACTGTTGTTTTTAATATGGGAAGGCGGCGAGAGCACAACAAAATGTTTATAATGAAATTTTGAAGGGTTAAGACAGAACCCTGAGGGTAAGAGGTGGAACCAAGACTTAAGCAATAAAAACCTAATGCAATCGGGTGTTAAACCTTATGGTAGTGTTGTATTAAAATAACAATGAAACAGGGGTTTATATGTTAAGGCAGAGTTCATATATTGAAGTGCTGAAGAAATATGAAATGAAACCTTTGAAAGGAGTATATATATTTATGAAGGCGTGAAGAATTTGATGAAGCGGAACCATGAATATAAATGGAACCCTGAACGTGAACATTAAATCCAGAGGTGAGAAAACCGGCAGTATCGCGCGGTGTCTAAAGTGGTAAATGGATTTCTCATTTTCAACGTGATCTATGTCGTTGATGGACACGTGGCTTAAGGTGGTTTTGTAAATCCGTTTACATCGCGCAAATTTTGAAGTTTAACACTCATTCACTTTAATTGCACAATATTCATTACACGTCGTCGAATTCTTGTTTGGAACGCAACGTAACATCGATCGTTAGATCGGTTTGACAGATAATGCCAAGGTATGTAATAAAAGTTGTGGGCCCCGAAAACAATTATATACATTATTGCTTGGGTTCAGTTCTAATACGTGGGTTCGTTATAATGTTCTAGAATTGGCGGAGACTATATTATATGTTCATATATTGTAGTTGGCATACAATATCACAAGGGGTATACAATACGGGTTGATATATTATAGTTATGTGCGAAAGGTGAGCCATATGTTTATTATATATTGAGTTTTCATATGAAATAATTGTAATGCTGCATTGTGGGTCCGAAGCATGGTGTAATGAAAAATTGTTCCTTGAAGGCTCAAAACAGATTTAGCCACCTTTTGGTATAACAAAATATTATAGGTGGCTAACAGTTGGTATATATTGTATTGATATATACATAAAGATCGACAGTTATATATTGAATTTGTACGCGGGTATATTATAATATGGTACAAAAGGTAATCAAAAATATATATATATATATATATATATATATATATATATATATATATATGTTCAAAGGGCGCTGTCATTCGGAATGAATTAAAAGGTGCGGACTTTATCAAACATATGTGGGACCCTCACAAATCGCATCGGAGAAAAGTGTGGCAACGAAGCATGTCAATAAAAGTTTCGATTGCGATTGCGATGAAGATGCGGACCCGATGGGTTTGTGGACTGTGATTCATACGTGCTTGAGTTTTGGCATCACAGCGAATTATCGCATTGGAGTGATTCATCGCATCGGCACAGTGAAGAGCAGTGAACAGTGAACCATCGCATCGGAGCGATTCATCGCATCGGCACAGTGAAGAGCAGTGAATAGTGAACCATCACATCGGCACAGTGAAGAGCAGTGAACATTGAACCATCGCATCGGAGTGAAAGAAGAGTATCAAAACATGCAACTGGAAGTTGCGATTGTGATTAATTGCAATCGGAAGTAGTCTAGAGGTGATGCATCCCATCGGAGAATAAAGCAAGATCGGCAAGTGGGCCCGAAAGGGAATTTTATGTATTAAAACGATTTATTATTGTTATATTTCCAAGAGTTATCTGAGTTATTTAACGCGGCAGTTTATATGTTAAAAATGCCTTATTATTATGCCGAGATTTGTATTGCGCTATATAAAAAGCGCAGTTACATATATACAGCAGTTACACACGGCAGTGTACAGGAGAGAAAGCAGAGCCAAAAAAGACAGACACAGTCACAGAAAAGACAAACACACGGTGATCCAAAACTGAATGGGTTGATTTGTAATCTAAATTGTAATTGAATGTAAATATTTTTGATTGGTTTATATTGTTTGTGATGCACTGGCAAGTCTCCGTAGGAAATAAAACTCCACTGTAAAACTGAAAGTTGTATAAATTGCTGAGATTTTATGAATGAGCTGGATAAAGAAGTGAGGAGGTAGAAGGCAAAGAGTCAGGGTTGTTCACTTTGAATTCCCTGAGGAATACGAACTGTTATGAGGCAAACTGTATAAATCATATCACATTGATATGCAAAAAGAGGTTAGAGAATGCAGAGTATGAAGAATTGAGGCAAAGAAGATAGGAAAAAGGAGGAGTAGAAAGACATGCTACAGAACAGAGCTGATATCTAAGGTAAATCAGAAAATATTTTTCTTTTGAAAGAAGAAGGAAGTTGGAGCTTCCCTATCAAGTTGTAGCTTGATAGATGTCAGTTGTAGCTGACTGAGGTTGGAGCCTCCTGTAGGTTGGTGCCTGCATAAAATTGATGGGAGTTGAAGCTTCCTTGCAAGTTGTAGCTTGCAGAATTGAGGTAGGAGCCTCCTGTAGGTTGGTGCCTGCAGAAAAACAATGGTGAGAGGGAGTTGGAGCTTACCTTTGCATCACAACAATAATAAGATGTGGTTTTCTCCCTTTATGGGTTTCCACTTATATCTGTTGTCTTTGTGTGTGTTGCCTATGTGTTGATATGTTCTATCCAATCTACTTAATACTTGCTTCTCTCATAATAAGTTTGGTGTCAGATTATCTTAATACTTGCTGCTATATATTAAGACTGTTCACATATTAAGTTGGTTATAAAATTAAGTTGTAAATAATCTTGATGAGAAGTTTTTAAAAAGCTCATATATGTGTTAAACTGATTCACCCCCCCCCCCCCCCTCTCAGTTTAACTAAGGGTTCAACAATTGGTATCAGAGCGGGTTCCTTTTGTATCAGTTTAACAATTGAAAGGAGATCCTAGGTTCCCAGAATGGCTAGTAAAGAAGGATGCTCAACCAATAAAGCCCCTTTTTTCACTAGTGCAAATTATGCCTTCTGGAAAATTAGAATGAGGACATATATAATGTCTCTAGGAATAGAAGTTTGGGCTGCTGTGGAATTGGGAAATGCCCCAAAGGAAACTGACTCAGAGAAAGAAACCAAACAAGATTTTGTAGCTAACGCAAAAGCCATGGATGCCATCTTAAATGGATTGTGTGAGGCAGAATTTATCAAAGTAATGCTCAAAGAGACTGCCAAAGAGATGTGGGATACTCTAGAGAACATCCATGAGGGAGACAAGAAGGTAAAGACTGCCAAACTTCAAGTCTATAGAGCCCAGTTTGAGAACTTAAAAATGAATGATGATGAAGACATAACCAGCTTCTTTTTAATGGTTGCAGAAATATTAAATAACATGAAAGCTCTAGGGGAAACCATAAGAGAAGTTGTAATTGTTCAAAAGATTCTGAGATCTCTTCCACCGAGCTTTAACCCCAAGGTTTCTACGCCATAGAAGAAACAGTTGATTGGGAAACCTTGACCATGAACCAGTTACTTGGAAACCTAACAGCCTATGAGATGAGGCTCCCATAGAAGAAGCCAAGTGTGAGGGAGGCAGCTTTTAAGACAGAGAAGTAGAAATAAGAAAAGGAAGATATATTCTCTTGCTTTGATGAAGAAGAGGCCAAATTTGTCAAGAAACTGGATAGAGGCTCAGGTAAGCATAAAGGTAAACTTCCATTTAAATGCTTTAACTGTGGAAGAGTTGGACACTATGTTGCTAAGTGTCCTCATAAGAAAACAAGGAATCAGGCTCAAGAATCAGAGAAAACTACATCAAAGAACTGGCAGAAAGGAAAGAAATTCAATAGAAAATCTTTCTATGCTCAACAAGACAGCAGTGCATCTGAAGACTCAGATGAACCTTCAAGTGAAGAAGGAACCTCTGAATTTTTATTGATGGCCATAGAAGAACTTGAAGGACTCCTTCTAGAAGATGAAGAAGAAGGTGAAGTTGATCTTGAGGGGGAGCTAAGAAGTGCCCTGGAGGAGATTGACAGACTCAAACTGAAGTGCAGAAAACCAAAAGACATTCTCTTCAAGTATGTAACAGAAGAAAAAAATTCAGAAGTCCTCATGCAGCTGAAAGTAGAGCTTGAAGAAGCCAAGAAGATAGAAGACATGTTACTTAAGAAAATCAAGGATAAAACTCAGGAACAAGAGAAGCTGGAAGAAGAAGTAGTATGTCTAAGGCCGAAATTAGAAAATGCCCAAAGGAAAGTGTCTATAAATTCTGCTCAAATGACAAGCTCTGGTAAGTTGAATGAAATCCTGGATGCTCAAAGATATCCTCTAATAAAAACTAGGATAGGCTATGAAGGAGAATCAAGTAAAGGCAAAGAAAAGGAAAACAAAAATATTATTTTTGTAAAAGCAAATAAGGCTGATGAAGCAGCTCAAATGATTCCTACAAAAGAAGAAACATGCAATGAAGGAGACAGAAACCAGAAGGAACCTCTAATAACAAAGAATGGAATAAATACTCGGCCAACATAAAAAGGCTCATATACCCCTGAGTATGTCAAATTTGGAAGCCATCAAAGGAGATTCTTCCCTTCTATGAAAAATTCCACCTGTTATGCCTACCACAAGCTGGGACATATTGTTGCATACTGTCATACAAGGAGGAGTAATTCAAACCAGTAAAGGATGCAAACAGTGAAGAGACTGGTGCAAGCAAACAAATGGAGAAGACAACCTCACATCAGGTATGAAAATTGTTTCTATGGTTACTGTTTTTATTGTAAGGAATTTGGCCATAAAATCACTGAGTGCAGAAAATATGGACAAAGATTGATGTTCAACACCGCAAGGAGGTTTATGAATCATGGATATTTTACTCATACTCACAACTCTGCAAAAATTATGATCAAATGTTGTGTATGCAATAAAATTGGACATATGCCTTCCAAATGTCTTCTCAGAGGATGTGGTTCATCATCTCACAAAATGTACCAAACAAAAGGATGCTTCCAGTGGAAAAAGAAGGTGAATAAATGTGACCTGGCTCTAATTGCTCAAGACCTGAAAAGCCAATGGTATTTGGACAGTGGCTGCTCAAAGCATATTACTAGAGAGAGAGCAAGTTTATAACTTTTGATGAAAATAAATCTGGTAATGTTACTTTTGGCAATGATAAATCAGGAAAAATCAAAGGAAAAGGCTCAGTTAGCTTAGATAATGGCAGAGGAAAGGCCCAAGATGTACTATTTGTGGATGGGCTAAAAGAAAATTTGTTGAGTGTCAGTCAAATTTGTGATAAAGGTTGTGAAGTTCTTTTTAGAGCACAAGATTGTGAAGTCAGATCAAGCACCACAGGAAAGACTCTGCTTAAAGGTGTTCAAACAAAGAGTAATGTCTACATAGTGAAAGAAGAGAATGAAGCATGTCATCTTAGAAAAATTGAGGAGTCATGGTTATGGCACAGGAGATTAGGACATATTAACTTCGACCACATCATCAGACTGAGCAAGAAGAAAGCTGTCAGAGATATGCCAGCAATAAAAAGGCCTTCAAATACCATATGCAAATCTTGCCAATTGGGCAAATAGACCCGAACATCCTTTAATACCAAAGATGAGCTATCAACAAGTAGGCCACTTCAGCTTGTACACATGGACCTGTGTGGACCTTCAAGGACTAAAACACCAAGTGGAGAATCCTACTTCATGCTGATAATAGATGATTTCTCCAGAATGACATGGGTTGCTTTTCTCAAATATAAATTGGAAGAACTTGACAAATTCAAGATATTCAAGGCATTGGCAGAAAATCAAACAGGATGCAAGCTAAATTGCATCAGATCAGACAGAGGAGGTGAATTCACAGACTATGTCTTTGCAGAGCTATGCAATGAACATGAAATAAAACAACAGTTCACTATTGCAAGGACACCTCAACAAAATGGAGTGGCAGAGAGACAAAACAGGTCTGTACAACAAATTGCCAGAGCCATGATGCAAGAAATTAACATTCCCCAAACCTTCTGGGCAGAATCAGTACACACATCTGTGCATATCCTTAACAAAGCTCATTTAAGGCCAAGCAGTGACAAGACTCCCTATGAACTATAGCATGGTAAACCAACTTCAATCAAGCACTTTAGAGTCTTTGGAAGCAAGTGTTACATAAATAATAATGATGAAAATCTGGGGAAGTTTGATGCAAGAGCAGATGAAGGGATATTTTTAGGATATGCTTCCAAGAGTAAAGGTTACAGGTGCTACAACAAGACTCTTCAAAAAATTTTGGAAAGCATTGATGTAAAATTTGATGAAGAACTGCCAAACAAGACAAGAAGTATAGGTTGCAGCAATCCTTCAGAAGATTATGAAGAAGAGAACCAAGATGATGATGAAGCAAGCAAGACAACAGAAGATGTTGAACTGAGCTCGAAAGCCCCCTCAAGATACACTCAAAAGAACCATCCAGAAGATCAAATCATTGGAGACAAGAGTGTAGGAGTCCAAACAAGAAGACAACTAACTTAACAGACATAAGAGGTATACCTAGCTATGTTATCAAAAATAGAACCAAGAAGTTTGAAGAAGCCAGCAAGGACAAGTATTGGGTGAATGCTATGAATGAAGAATTGGACCAAATTGAGAAGAACAATACCTAGGAATTAGTTCCAAGACCCACTGAGAAAAATGTCATATGCTCAAAATGGGTATTCAAGAATAAAATGAATGACCAAGGACAGGTAATCAGGAATAAAGCCAGACTTGTATGCAAGGGATATTCACAAATCGAAGGTCTTGATTACAATGAAACATTTCCCCCTATAGCCAGAATGGAAGCTATCAGAATGTTTCTAGCTTTTGCATGCTACCATGACTTCAAGGTATATCAAATGGATGTGAAATCCGCCTTCCTAAATGGAGATCTAGAAGAAGAAGTCTACATGGAACAACCAGAAGGATTCTCATTAACAGATAAAGAATACTATGTGTGCAGACTAAAGAAGGCTCTATATGGGTTGAAACAAGCTCCTCGTGCTTGGTATTCAAGGCTGGATAAGTACTTGCAAAAACAAGGCTTTAAGAGAGGAGGAGTAGACAACAATCTATACATAAAAGCCCATGAAAATGAACTCCTGATTGTTTTAGTATATGTTGATGACATTATGTTTGGAAGCAACAAAGATGAGTTAGAAAAAGTATTTGCTGAAGAGATGAAATCAGAGTTTGAGATGTCTATGATTGGAGAGCTCACCTTCTACTTAGGACTTCAAATTCAGCAAAAGAACATAGATACATTCATCTCACAAGAAAAATACTTAAAAGAGATGTTGAAAAAATTCAAAATGGAAGACTGCAAACTTGTGTCAACTCCCATGATCACTGGATGCAAGCTATGTGTTGATGATGGATCTGCTGATATAGATCAAAGACTTTACAGATCCATTATAGGAAGTTTGTTGTACCTAACAGCATCTAGACCAGACATTATGTTGGCAGTAGGACTTGTGGCTAGATATCAGGTAGCACCAAAACAAAATCACCTTCTAGCAGTCAAAAGAATATTTAGATATCTACAAGGAACTGTACAATATGGGCTATGGTATCCAAAAAGCAAGAGCTTCACTTTGACAACATATACAGATGCATATTGGGCCAGGTGTGTTGATGACAGGAAAAGCACAAGTGGAGGTGCATTCTATTTAGGAGAAAGTCTGGTGGCATGGCTAAGCAAGAAACAAACTGCTATCTCTTTATCTACAGTAGAAGCAGAATACATAGCAGCAGCAGCATGTTGCACACAAGTCATGTGGATGAAACAAACCCTCCAAGACATGAAGGTAAGCTTTGATGAACCTATCTCTATCAAATGTGATGATACCAGTGCAATAAGTATATCAAAAAATCTTGTGCTTCATTCAAAAACTAAACACATTCCAATCAAGTATCATTTTCTCAGAGAAAAAAGTAGCTCAGAAGGTAGTGAAGTTCGAATATGTGCAACCAAAAGAACAGACAAGAGATATATTTACCAAACCTCTTGCTAGAGAACCATTTGAGTATTTGAGACATAGACTAGGGGTAGTGTCTGTAGATGCTACTCCCTTATATGAAGAAAAAGCATCATTTCAGGGGGAGAACAAAAACGAAAATATCATTCCAGGGGGAGATCAGTTAACAAGGAATTCCATAAAGAGCATAAAACAGGTCCTCAATATCAGAATATCAACCCTTTTCCATTGATGTCAAAGGGGGAGGAAAAGCTACAGACAGAGAATATGTTAACAGAGGAAGTTTTTTGCCATCAATGCCAAAGGGGGAGACTGTTAGAAGTGTTGTCATTGATGGCAAAGGACAGTAGCAGCTGCAGAGGAGAAGACAGTTTGGTGAATGAGGGTTTGTCTACATTTGACAGGGAAACAGATTATACATACGGAGAATATAGTGACAGGATTTTACATTTGACAGAGCAGCAGAATATACATACCGAGAATACAGAGACAGGGCAGCAGAATAGACAGAGAGTGCAAAGATCCAGAGGGGGTTCCAATGGAGAAGAGCTCACAGAGAAAGAGTTGGACTATGCAGAAGAGAAAGAAGCACAAATTGTTAGGGGAATATTCAGGGCCACAGCGCAAAGTTGAAAAGCCATTAACGCTCATCCTATGGCAGCTTTCATATATAGACAGAGTGAGTTTTTGCAGAATCCAGACTCCAATCTTGAATGAGCAGTGTCAATTCTGATGGAACTGTTGTTTTTAATATGGGAAGGTGGCGAGAGCAGAACGAAATGTTTATAATGAAATGTTGAAGGGTTAAGACGGAACCCTGAGGGTAAGAGGTGGAACCAAGAGTTAAGCAATAAAAACCTAATGCAATCGGGTGTTAAACCTTATGGTAGTGTTGTATTAAAATAACAATGAAACAGGGGTTTATATGTTAAGGCAAATTTCATATATTGAAGTGCTGAAGAAATATGAAATGAAACCTTTGAACGGAGTATATATATTTACGAAGGCACGAAGAATTTGATGAAGCGGAACCATGAATATAAATGGAACCCTGAACGTGAACAGTAAATCCAGAGGTGAGAAAACTGGCAGTATTGCGCGGTGTCTAAAGTGGTAAGTGGATTTCTCATTTTGAACGCGATCTATGTCGTTGATGGACACGTGGCTTAAGGTGGTTTATAAATCCGCTTACATCGCGCAAATTTTGAAGTTTAATGCTCATTCACTTTAATTGCGCGATATTCATTACACGCCGTCGAATTCTTGTTTGGAACACGACGTAACATCGACCGTTAGATCGGTCCGACAGATAATGCCAAGGTATGTAATAAAAGTTGTGGGCCCCGAAAACAATTATATACATTATTTCTTGGGTTCAGTTCTAATACGTGGGTTCGTTATAATGTTCTAGCATTGGCAGAGACTATATTATATGTTCATATATTGTAGTTGGCATACAATATCACAAGGGGTATACAATACGGGTTGATATATTATAGTTATGTGCGAAAGTTGAACCATATGTTTATTATATATTGAGTTTTCATATGAAATAATTGTAATGTTGCGTTGTGGGTCCGAAGCATGGCCTGGCCTTTGAACTATGCGGAATATACATATATGTTGGTATATATTGTATTGATATATATATAACGACCGACAGTTATATATTGAATTTGTACGCAGGTATATTATAATATGGTGCAAAAAGTAATCAGAATATATATATATATATATGTGTGTGTGTGTGTGTTCAAAGGGCGTTGTCATTCGGAATGAATTAAAAGGTGCAAACTTTATCAAACATATGTGGGACCCTCACAAATCGCATTGGAGAAAAGTGTGGCAGCAAAGCATGTCAATAAAAGTTCCGATTGCGATTGCGATGAAGATGCGGACCCGATGGGTTTGTGAACTGTGATTCATACGTGCTTGAGTTTCGGCATCACAGTGAATTATCACATCGGCACAGTGAAGAGCAGTGAACAGTGAACCATCGCATCGTCACAATGAAGAGCAGTGAACAGTGAACCATCGCATCGAAGCGATTCATCGCATTAGCACAGTAAAGTGCAGTGAACAGTGAATCATCGCATCAGAGTGAAAGAAAAGTATCGAAACATGCAACTGGAAGTTGCGATTGCGATTAATCACAATCGGAATTAGTCTAGAGGTGATGCATCCCATCAGAGAATAAAGCAAGCTTGGCAAGTGGGCCCGAAAGGGCATTTTATGTATTAAAACGATTTATTATTTTTATATTGCCAAGAGTTATCTGAGTTATTTAACGCGGCAGTTTATATGTTAAAAATGCCTTATTATTATGCCGAGAGTTGAATTGCACTATATAAAAAGCGCAGTTACATATATACAGCAGTTACACCATGGTAGTGTATAGGAGAGCAATCAGAGCCGAAAAAGACAGACACAGTCATAGAAAAGACAAACACACGGTGATCCAAAATTGAATGGGTTGATTTGTAATCCAAATTGTAACTGAATGTAAATATTTTTTATTGGTTTATATTGTTTGTGATGCACTGGAGGGTCTCCGTAGGAAATAAAACTCCATTGTAAAACTGAAAGTTGTATAAATTGCTAAAATTTTCTGAATGAGCTGGATAAAGAAGTGAGGAGGTAGAAGGTAAAGAGTCAGGGCTGTTAACTTTAAATTCCCTGAGGAATACAAACTGTTATGAGGCAAACTGTATAAAGCATATCACATTGATATGCAGAAAGAGGTTAGAGAATGTAGAGTATGAAGAATTGAGGCAGAGAAGATAAGAAAAAGGAGGAGCAGAAAGAGATGCTACAGAACATAGTTGATATCTAAGGTAAATCAACAAATATTTTTCTTTTGAAAGAATAAGGAAGTTGGAGCTTCCCTATCAAGTTTTAGCTTGATAGATGTCAGTTGTAGCTGACTGAGGTTGGAGCCTCCTGTAGGTTGGTGCCTGTAGAAAATTTATGGGAGTTGGAGCTTCCTTGCAAGTTGTAGCTTGCAGAATTGAGGTAGGAGCCTCCTGTAGGTTGGTGCCTGCAGAAAAACAGTGGTGAGAGGGAGTCGGAGCTTGCCTTTGCATCACAACAATAATAAGATGTGGTTTTATCCCTTTATGGGTTTCCTCTTATATCTGTTGTCTCTGTGTGTGTTGCCTATGTGTTGATATGTTCTATCCAATCTACTTAATACTTGCTGCTCTCATAATAAGTTTGGTGTCACATTATCTTAATACTTGTTGCTATATATTAAGACTGTTCACATATTAAGTTGGTTATAAAATTAAGTTGTAAATAAGCTTGATGAGAAGTTTTTAAAAAGCTCATGTATGTGTTAAATTGATTCACCCCCCCCCCCCCTCCCCTCCCTTCTCAGTTTAACTAAAGGTTCAACAGGAAAAATTGAAAAAGGATGAATTAGGTGAATGAAAAAATACTATTGATCCAATATGAGTTTCTTTTTTTAATTTTCATTAATAATATATTTAAAATTATTATATAACATGTGTCAAACAATCTATTAATTCACATATTTTTAATGTTCTACATGGACCAACAACTCAAAAAATGAATATTGTTCTAAGAAAAGAAAAAAAATAGAACATGCAAATGAAAATGAATTGCTCCTGAGCTCATCTAGAGTGGTCTTAGAGGTTAACGAAAGGGGAAATTTTTTTTACAAAAGTTTTAGGGATCTAGTGGAACGAATGTATAGACGTTATTTCCACTTACAATACAAAAACCAATCCAATGATTCTAAGAACCAAACTATAGGAAGAGTTTCCTGAGAATTGGTCAATGAGACATGTCAGACTTTTAATAGCAAAAACGTACAACAACAAAAAAGAAGGAATAAAAAAGTAATATTCCTTTAAATGTTTGTCTAGAATTATCACTTTTGTTATATTTACTTTTCATATATCAATATAAAAATTAAATAGTGTATTGTCAGTTACATTTTCAGGAAGATTATGAAAATCTCAAAAGATGAATGAGTTGATATCAGAAATATGCCAGTAGGAATGTCCAAAAAGGTGCACAAGGAGATGGTCAAAGAAATGGACAAAATTGCATCGCAGGAGGAGCCATCTCAACAACAACGTGCTTCAGATGTAATATGTAATCATTGAATTTTTCGATCATTAGGTACAATAAATAAAAAAAATTAGCATTAAATATTAATTTTCAAGTATTTTCTTGCAGAAAAGAAAAGAAAATGGAACCCATTCAGCACATAAAACAGGACAACAAGGAAGAAAAGGGTTGATATCTAAGTTTGTGAGTAATTGTTACTTCCTTATAACAACTTAACTAGATTTCATATTTGTATTTTTTAAGTTGTTTTACAAAAATCATCATTGAATGTCTTCAAACAGGTGCTAACATACAAAGAAGAACCATCAAACTAATTGATTGAAATTGGGTTAGATATGGGTTGTGAGTATATGTTGGCATATCATAAATTAATTGTGGAATTTGTAAGCATCTATCGATCTTGTTTTGCTTAGCTCTGTCTATAATTAATAGAACAAAAAAACTTTTATATTAAATACATGATTTGTTATGGGGTATAAAACTTGCAGGAAACAAAGTATGCAACTGCGCCAACAGATGAAATCTTGAAACATGGCATGTTACATGGTTTAAAAAGAATGTATATAGTTTATGAGTCAATTGATGCAATGGTACGTCATTTTTTTCAATTTACATTGATGTATATTATTTAATATTGCAATTTTCATTATTCTCAGCAATGTATATACACTCATTCCTGTTTATTTTTATGTTTGTAGATGGAAGGTGAAAAAGAAGAAAACAATCAACACCGTGAACAAAACATTCCTGAAAATAACCCAAGTCATGGAAGTAGCTCTAGCAGTGACAATAGTTCAAGCAAAGAATGATGATCACTATGTTTGGATATCAAAGCAAGGCGTTGTATTTTTTGAAATATTATCCTGTGAAATCAGACATTTTGTTTAATGTAATGGACAATGTGTCCCAATTGAAAGACAAAGGGATACCAATAACTGTCCCATTTTGTATGAAAAAGACTGTATATATATATATATACATATATTATGTTTTAATTTATTCTATTGCATTCTCCATTGTCATTGTGAAATGTAACACCACTGATTAAATTTATGGATGATTAAATAATATAATGAAGAGATGTGAAATTTGATGATATGATATAACAAATTAATCCAAAAATCACATTCAAATGCACTAATAAAAATTTAATTCATATAAATGATGTTATAAGATATATATGTGTCAACTTTTGATGAATAATGAATTTTTAAAAATCACAATAATTATGATATGATATAAAAAATTAATCCAAACATCACATTCAAATGCATTAATAAAAATTTAATTAATATGAATATTTTTATAAGATGTGTCGACTTTTGATGAATAATGAATTTTAAAAAATCATAATAATTGCACTGTCACAGGTCGATGTTTCTAAAAAATACAAAATGAAAACCAGTGCGTGTCAATTATTGTACACTGGTGCATTTGTATTCTAAAGCGCACCAGTGCATTTCTACGACCTATGGGCACCGCACAAATACCAAAACCAATTAAAAATATCAATGCGTTTGTGTGGTACTACGCACCGGTGCGTTTATGTGGAATTGCGCACCGGTGCATTTGTACGACCTCTGGGCACCGCAAAATTACTGATACCAATTATAAATCTCGGTGTGTTTGTGTGATACTGCGCACTGGTGCATTTATGTATCTCTACGCACCGGTGCATTTGTACAACCTATGGGCACCACACAAATACCCATACCAATTATAAATCTTGGTGCATTTGTGTGATACTCCGCACTGGTGTGTTGAGACGACCTATGGGCACCACACAAATCCCAAGACCAATTAGAACGGCCTTGTGCATTGTATCACCAACACTGCACCCAATGCGGTTTTATACCTTGATGGCCCGGTGCATTCTCCTTCAACAGGCCCGTGCCACCTTCTAGATGTACGCACCGGTGCATTCAATCCTAAGTAGCGCACCGATGAAAAAAACATCCGTAATAACCTCTGGCCGCCCTTTTTTTTTAGTTGTGTTGAATTTCTGTTAAAAGCTCCACCAAAACCTCCGTAACCATAAACAAATGTTGTAGAAAATGTTTTTTTGACAATTTTGGCCAATTTTATAACACTAAAAACCTCCTTTATAACCTCCGCTAGAGGGTCTTTTCCTTGTATTGATAAGAAATAGACAAGTTACAAAAGCAAAAGAATTTCATAATGGGTAAAGTTGTAGGACATTGATGACGAGATAATAAAATCTATTATGAATTTGTTGGTCTCACTACACAAACCATCAACATATTGGAGTAAAGGTTTGTGCCATGGGATCAATGGGCAGATGATTTTTTCAAAATTCAACATCGAAAGGATGAATTGTTATTGGGTAAGAAAAATGTGTTGTTGGCACTTCAAATTGAAGTAAAACAATTAAAACAAAATAAATTAAAGTGCAATACAATTTGTG
The DNA here is from genome assembly GCA_034641835.2 of Pinus albicaulis. Lineage (NCBI taxonomy): Eukaryota > Viridiplantae > Streptophyta > Pinopsida > Pinales > Pinaceae > Pinus > Pinus albicaulis. The sequence continues at coordinate 470,295,673 of CM076580.1, read as the reverse complement.
ATACAAGCGACCTAATTCAAAAGATTGATAGTTCTTGTGAATACTTGTCATGTAATTGATGATAATAACCAGCCTAGATCCATCTTAACTCCAAATCTATTAAGCGCTAAGAGAGGTCAAATCTCTCATGGTGCAAACCTCTTTTTTGAATGCAAAACTTAAGGAAATGTTTGCTCGAGAGATTTTCTCCTTCTCGGTGCTTAATAGATCTAGAGTTAAGGTGGATTTAGGTTGGTTTGATATAGTCTACTTGAAGTTCTATTCTTCTTAAAATCTAAGAAACTCATATATTATACCGTAAAACCTAATAAGAATACATACCTCTATTTTTGCATGAGTTGAGGATATTCAATTAAAAAACTTTTTAGGTCTAAAATGGGCCTCCTAAGAAAATTGTACAACCAAAATAAACTTTATAAGGACCAATAGGATTCAACATGATGATGTCAACCATGGGGGATGATTCACCATTTTTTACCTTATCTCCCTAGGGTTTGACTCAAATTTTGAGTGAAATAGTAGTTGGATGCAAAATTTAATTCCTCATCCAAGGAGTTTTCATGTTGCATACTTTCGATGGACCCTGCTACATGAAAAATGAGAAATACATGAAAAAAATGTGGTTGCAATTATCTTTTTCATGTATTTCTCATTTTTAGTTTAGCGGGGTCCATCGAAAGTATGCAACATGGGTACTCCTTGGATGAGGAATCAAATTATGCATCCAACGAGTGTTCCCGCTCGAAATTTGAGTAAATCCATAGGGATATAAGTTGAAAAAATAGTTTTTTCCTTTTTTCCCTCTAAAATTTGATGATGTAATCTAATCTTATTTTATTATTTCCACTATTATTTTATAGTAAATCCTTAGGAGGCCCATTTTAGACTTCAAAATTCCTCTAATGAACTCTCATTGGTTTAATTTAATTTTTAATGTTATAATTCGATCTCCTAAATAAAACTTAATAACAATTGTATCTAAACTAAGTTGTTATGAACATATAAGAGACATATTCTAGTGATTTTTCATGTGAAGGTTAAAATCAATGGTTGACACAGTCTAAGCAAAGAAACTCCAATAAATTTTAATGCAGAAAAAAAGAAAAAGAAAAAAAGGAAAAAAAAAAAAATATATATATATATATATATATATATATATTAAAAGAGAGAGAGAGAGAGGACTAAAGGCACAAGATTTTATTTTTTTCGTGCTCCTGTTTCTCTTCACACTCAATAGTAAAATTTCAAACATTAAAAATAAAATGAATAATATACAAAACAATCTAGAAAAATATAATCTTTGAAGCCTACATTAACAAAGTGAGCAAGGTTGTTTTTCCCAAGTTTGACCTAGAAGACATGCATCCGCAGAGCTATAAATTCTTTGTATAGTGTGTCTTTATTGAGTGGTTTTATTTACCAAATCGGATATGAAAATTGCTCAAGGTTACGATATTTTTTTATGGAAATTAAGATTTATTTTCATCTAACTAAAATATTTTGTTTCAATAAATGTCTCGCATTAGCAAATAATACATGTAAATAGGCTACATTGAATAATATCTGTAAATATGCATGCAAAACCATAGGTTGTGAAAACCTAGAGCCCAAAACCCTTCATCCTTAAATTTACTATTTTATCTCAATTTTATTTTAATTATTGATTATTAATTTTTTAATTTTAATTTTTTATTTTACCATTTTTTTATGTAATTTGACCATTAGAAAATAATACCATCGGCAAAATCATGGGTTGTGAAAACAAAAACCTCTATCCATAAATTTGCTATTTTATCTCAATTTTATTAAAACTATTAATTATTAATATTTTTTAATTTTATTTTAATTTTATTGGTTTATGTAATTTGATCATTAGAGAAGAATACCATGGGAAAAACCATGGGTTGAAAAAACCAAAATCTGAAAAATCTCTTGTAAAATTTAGTATTTTATCTCAATTTTATTTTAATTATTAATTATTAATTTATTTTTATTTATTTTAAATTTTATTTTTTTGCCCAATCTACTTATGAGCTCCACATTTAAAAAATATTCATATATTTAACTCCTAAACTTCTAATATCTAAAGTCTAATGGCTACATATAGTAACACCATATTACTTTGGTGATATGAGGTAGTGGTTGTATTTCTAAAAAGAAATGGATTAGGTTGTTTTGAAAAGCATAGGAAAGAAATGGGTTCCAAACTCTTGATGATGCAAGGTTTTTTTTTTTTTTTTAATCATATTTAAATATATGATTTTTTTTAGTTATTTACAATATATTTCAAATAATTATTATTTTTTAAAATTTAATTTATTTTCATAATTTTTTTAGTAAAGTAAGTAAAATATTATTTTCACATTTTAAAATGAGATGCCATTTTTTAGGTCGCTTCCTAGCTTCTTACCAAAACAAGGCAGGTTGCGGAGCAGCAAGTCCCTACCAATAGAATAGGAGGTAATGGACTTGCCAATGTCCACTCAGAATTTTTACATTGATAAGAATATGAACAGGGGAAAGAAAAAATAAATTCAATAATCTGCATTGTCTTTCCTAGACCCATTTAATCTTCCAGAATTCCATTAAGCCTGTTTTGTCAAGCTAAATGGTATCACGGAGCTGGACACACAAAGGCCACCACACTGGAAATACCAAGTCGGTGAAAGCATGGCATCCAAAGCCAACACAAGCAAGTTGGATGAAGTGTCGGACAAAGTTCCTTGATGTATGTCCCTCATCTCATATGTTAATCAAGGCATTGATAAGGTAGCCCAAGTGAGTAGGGTGGGGAAATTGTTGCTTTGTGATATGTGGAAGCTTCCTCCAACATAATTCATTAACATACAAAAAGGTAGTTTGTTATGATAGAACTATAAATAGTGTTGCATAAAATATATTAGTCATATGCATTAGTCCTTAATTGCTAAAGAATAATTTATAAATATAAGGAGGTTTCAAAAACACATATTTGTAGCATGTATGAATGGAGGATTAGATTCAAATGGCATTGCATTACAGTGTAGCACCTTGAAGCAATTATCAACAACCAATACGGGTTGGAAACTCCTTGTACTATGTAGTCATCAACACATGAGCTACTAATCAAGAGTAGGCATCCAAAAATATGCTTGTGAGAATAAGCTTCTTGCATGACTAAAAAAGTTTCTAAGTAATTTACTAAGACCTTTCACACATGGATAGTGCTTCCTCCATCCAAATATCATGGACACATGGACAATGCTTTCTCCATTCAAACTAGTCCAATTTGCAATAGGATCTTCACAATGAGACTCCCTCAAATTGGATTGTGTGAGGAGATGCACGCTTATTATAAAGCAAAAGTCAATGTTACAATTTCAGAGGATAAGCACACCATCAACCTATATTTTGGGTAGAAAGAAAATAAGCCAAATATCTATCATAACTTATGAATTTCAGACACTACATATCAAAATATTTAAGACACGCTTATGTAGCCACTAATCCATTCTGGCGAAAATAATAAGTAAAATATAGATATCCTCTAATTAGAAAGTCATAATTTCTAAAAGTAAACATTAATAAAAGGACTAATAATAACGATCTAAAGAATTTCAACTTAATTTGGACTCCAAGATCAATTCAATACTCGGTATAAAATAAGGTTTTAGTTTTAGAGAACAAACACACCATCAAGATATAATTTGGGTAGAAAAAAGATATGTGTTGCCAATGGATGAATGTTTTTCCACAATTTTCTGCAGGCAGTCACGCAAAAGTTAAAACAACTTTTTCCATCGATACTTTTTGTATAAAATAACAAGCAAAAATATGTATATTCTCCAGTCAACCAACTACAAATAATTTAAAGATAATTAAAATTTTATAATTAAATTAAGAAGAATTTGAATTTTTAATTGTTAGAAATAAATATTGTATAATGTTAAAACGGGCACACATATGGAAAAGCATGCCATGCCATCGTCCCATCCTCTAAATACTTGTCCACATTGACATCGTCTTCTTTCCCGTGTTCCTCAAAATCTTCATTGGCATTCTCGTTGTTAAAGCTACTCCGCGTTATCTTCTTACAGCTTGCATGTATTTATTTCAATTGCGATTGACTCTTATAGGATAGGGTGTTCAACCAACTCGAAGCACATTTAGTGGTAGTATGGCAGATGAATAGTCAACCACGCGGAATGGATAAAAGAAATATTGAATGGGTGCCAGAAGACTCATTTACAATTCTAGTGACATAGATATATCGGGACATGAACTAATATCGAATAAGCCATTAGGATAATTTTGAGGTCTAAAATGGGCCTCCTGAGAAAATGTACAAAAAAAATAAATTTTATAAGAACCAATAGGATTCAATATGATGATGTTAACCATGGGGGATGATTCACCATTTTTGGAGTAAAAAATTAAAAATATTAAAAAATAATAAAATAATAGAACTACTTTTTTCAACTCGTATTTTCAACTTATCTCCCTAAGGTTTTACTCAAATTTCGACTAGGAGTACCCATTGGATGTAAAATTTAATTCCTTATCCAAGGAGTACCCATGTTGCATACTTTCGATGGACTCTGCTACATGAAAAATGAGAAATACATGAAAAATCATGATTGTAATCATGTTTTTCATTTATTTATCATGTTTCGTTTAGCAAGGTCCATCGAAAGTATGCAACATGGGTAATCCTTGGATGAGGAATCAAATTATGCATCCAACGAGTGCTCTTGCTCAAAATTTGAGTAAACTCGTAGGGAGATAAGTTGAAAATATGAGTTGAAAAAATACTTTTTTTTTCCCTCTATAATTTGATGACGTAATCTAATCTTATTTTATTATTTCCACTATTATTTTTTAATTTCGTTAAGATGCCCATTTTAGACCTCAAAATTCCGAAGGGAACCAATAAACAAGCAAGACAACTAAGCAGGAATCGAGATTGATAGGAAGAAAACAACTTATTAATTTTGCATTAGAGACTGAGGCAATATTCATCTAGAGAAGGAAAAGGGAAGCAAACAAGCTACAAGGGATGCCATTAAGCAAGAGGAAGCGACGCATGCCTAAGATAACACAAGGTAAGAGTAGATGAAATTGACATCTAAAAGACAAATTGAAAGCATTTCTGAGAAGGAAACTAGTTACAAAGACCCAGAGGACCATGGAAAGTCTAGTTTATTACTATCAAGAAACATGGCTTCTTATGCGAGGATGCCTTTAAGAAACCAAAAGAGACCTTCAACTAGCAAGAAAGCTACCCGCCTAGATTTCTACTTACAAGTTGGGAGATTCCATTCACAAAGTATTTGATAGAGAGAATGTGAGTGAGAAGGACTTGGACAAGATAATGGATGACGCACTAATTGCACCTCTTGGTACTAAGAACTCAAGTGTCGAATGCTACTACAATGTTTTAAAAATACAATTATCGCTATTGTAGCTTTACGAATTGATGGAATGGTTCTTTGTCCTCACCTATGTTGATCTACCACTACTTTACACGTCCCTGGATAGGCACATTTTACCGGAAAGAGATAGACGAGAAAAAGATCAATGAAAAAATACTAGCTAGCATAAGATGGAGGAGTCTACGACAACCAATACTTATCCAATAAAATTTATAGTTGCAGTAGACTTGAACTAAGCAATTGAAGTGAAGACCTCAGGTCTAGGGGGGCTCAATCATTGCATTTTAAAGCAATGCTAGAAAGCCTATAAGAGTTGTAAAATCATGATATAGGAGCATAAATGTAAGGAAGGGTTGAATCCTTATTGATGAAACTACTAGAAGTTGGTCAGTCTCAGTGAAAAAAGGTTCCAAAGTGCCTATTGTTCACTTTAATCAGGTTATCCTAATCCCTCAAATCATTATATAGAAAAGGGCTTAGCTCTATAGTAAGTATGTTTGTCAACTATCTAGCTTCTTTCCATTCCTTCTTAGTAGGTGAGTAAGTTTGTCCGTCTATTAAACAATGAAATAAAATGAATGCCTATCTAAATTACAAAGATTTAGTTTGAAATAATAATTGATTCAGCGGTTTATATATATATATATATATATATATATATATATATATATATATATATATATAGCTCAAGTTGTTGTAATAAACATCATAAATTGTCTCTTTTGCTCTCCAATATTATTAGGTTTAATTACTACAACACAAAAATAAATCTACATTGTCAATATTTTTTGTGCTTACACTGAAATCAATGCACACTATTAATCCAATGACTTTAAAATTAATGTCCCATCATAGATCCAATTACATCAAATCAGAAATCAACATATACAATAAAATCAATGCATCTAATGCAAAAAATCAAATATGATTAGAAAACAACATTTACAGTGAAACTAATGCATCTAATGCAAGTAATCAAATAGGATTAGAAATCACCATCTACAATGATTTCAATGCATTTAGTGCGAACAATCAAATAGGATTAGAAATCATATATATTGAAATCAATGCATCTAGTGTAAGCAATCAAATATAATTAGAAATCAACATCTATGCTGAAATTAATGCATCTAGTGCAAGCAATCAAATAAGATTAGAAATCACCATCTATACTGAAATCAATGCATTTAGTGCAATTAATCAGATAGGATTAGAAATCATCTATATTGAAATCAATGCAGCTAGTGCAAGTAATCAAATATCATTAGAAATAAAAATCTACACTAAAATCAATGCATCTAGTTCAAGCAATCAAATAGGATTATAAATCACCATCAACACTAAAATCAATGCATCTATTGCAATAAATATTCTTCCCTCTCTCCCCCCTCCATATATATCTATAAGTCCCTCCATATCTCCTTCTTTGTCTCTTTATCTCACCCCCACAAACACACACACTTTCTCACTCCATATTTATCAATCTCTTTGTCCCTGCCTCCTTGTCTCCATCTATCTCTTCTTTCTCTTCACCTTCCATCTATATCTCTTCTTTAATGTTAGAGTTAATAATGTTTTTTTTTGCATGTTATTATTATTAATTTGGTTAATTAGATGTTGATTTCTACTCCTATTTGATAAATGTTTATTTATTTACCTTACCTTTTTATATATTTTTTATAAATATAGTATCTGGCCCATGGTATTTGGCCCATGGTATTTAGCTTATGGTATAAATAATAATTTGTCCCGTGGTATTTGGCCCATACAATTCACTTAAATTTTTTGAGTTTTTGTAAATATAAAGAGTTTTATGGAGTAAATATAAAAAAAAAGTTTTATTTATTTACCATACCTCTAATTATTTATATTTTTATTTATTTACCATACCTCAAAAATTAAAAAAAAAAAAAGAAGAAGAAGAAGAAAAAGTTTTATTTATTTACCATATCTCTTTTTTAAAGTGTTTTTAAAACCCTTTATATTTTAAATTTATTTTAATTGTTTATTTATATGGTTATGTAAATTATTACGTAATAAATCAATTACTAACAACAAACTAATAACATGAAATCTATTGAAAATACGTGAGAACATACGTACTACTCACTTTCGCTTTCGCAGTTCTCACCTGACTTGATTATATTTCCACTGCATTTTATTTTCAATTTCTTACTTAAATCAAATAATATATTCTCTTTCTTCGTTCCTCACGCAACATAAATTTCATTTATTCGCTTGATCTTCCATTTATTTGATGGAGGCCTCCCTACCTACTCGTGTCTATTGTTATCTCCTCTGCAAATGTCACCGCTTACACTGACGGTTTGCCGCATTAAGATCACGTCCCCGTCCCAACTACCTTGATAGGTTTGATTATTTGTAATTTTTTAATTTAAAAAAAAAAAAAATTATAAGATTCTAATCTTAATTTTAATGATGTGATTTATCTAAAAGTATTTTTATATGTTTTTTTCTAGTTTGAAAATGGGAAAAAATGCAATGTAATTACTTTCTGGAAAACGCTGTGCATTACTTGTAAAACTCAACATTTCAAGTGAACACAAATTAGGGAACAAGAATTTAGCTCTTAGATTAGGAGGGACCAAGAGTATTGTAACAAATTTAGAAATAGAAAATTATAAATTTAATATCAGATTCATTAAGATTGATAGTTAACCATTAGGGAGATTAAAATATTGAATTTAGAATATTAAAGAACTAAGAGTATTGAAACTAATTTGGAAATAGGAAATATTAGATTCATTAATAATTGATAATTAACCGTTAAAGAAATCAAGTATTGAATTTAAAAATATTGAATTATTTAATGTTAAAATTTGAATAAAAATTAAATGAGTGAGAGTTGAAACTAAATTGGAGATAGAAGTTATAAATTTAATATCGGATTCATTAATAATAATTGATAATTAACCAATAGAGAGAACAAGTTATTGAATTTAAAATATTGAGTTATTTAATTTGACATTAGAATAAAATTAAGATTAATTAGAATATTTGGAGGATAATATTAGATGAATGAAAAATAAGAGGAAGGATATTCAATTGATGAAATAAAATAATAAAATAATAAGATAATATAAGAAATTGGAAAAGGAAGAGAGTTACAGAGTTAAAAAAATCTTGTAAATTTATTTAATTAAATAGATGACATTAAGCGTAATAAAGATTAACGGATTAGTAAAAATTCTATTTCACACGGTAAAAATTATGTATAAAAAGGAAAAAGGGCCCGAAATGAAATTATCAAATTGAGGGCTTAAGAGTGAAATGAAAAAAAAAGTTAAATAAAATCAAAGAAAAGACAAAAAAGGGAATGAGAGGAGAGGAGACGCATTAAGAGGAGGAGGGGGAAATTATCAAATTGAGAGCTTAAGAGTGAAATGAAATAAAAAGATGAAAAAAAAAAAAAAAAAAAGAGACAAGAAAAGGGAATGAGAGGAGAGGAGACACATTAAGAGGGAGAGGAGAAGAGTAATTTAAGATAAATTAGAATTGATGATAAGGTGTCTAGAAGACAGAAAATGGATAGTAAGCTTCAACAAAATTTGCTTTAATATAATTTTTACCAATAAAATTTATACACATAAGCCAAATTCCTAAACTTGTATCAAAATTTAAACATCAAATAAAATATGCATCAAAATGTTAACATAAAGAAGTTGTCTATCCAGGGTATAGAATAGTCGGATTTATACACAGAAGCCAAATTCCTAAACTTGTATAAAAATTTAAACATCAAATAAAATATGCATCAAAAAGTTAAAATAAAGAAGTTGTCTATCCAGGGTATAGAATAGTCGGACCGTATTTTTTTGCGGAAATCTGGTAAAATAAAATTCAAAAAATCAGGTAGTTGCAGTGTTTGGAATCTTTTTTTATAGTGGAAATAGACTCAGCACTATCAAAAACTCTTTGCTACTTTTTTAGACTGCGGCTAAAATAAATACGAGATATCGCTCGGAGAGAAACAGCGAGCCTGCAATTAATATGGAGCATTGCACCGACAAAACCTTGACCTTTCCCGTTGGAAAGATCAGATGTGAATAAAACGAGCGGTCGACTGTCGTCCACTCGACGTTGTCCATATTTATTGATCGCATCCTTCAAAAACATCCACGCAACCCACCAGGTACAACAATAAAGTCACTTTACTCCTCTTCTTCCTTCCAACTACCTCCACCCTGTCATACGCACCCTTACTCTACCCATTTATAACCAGACACCTAATGGTTCTACTAGTTGACAAGTGCACTGGATATTGAAAGTCTGTGGATTGCTCTACCCATGGAGATGCAAATATTTTCAGTTATGTATGCGAAGGCTCTTCCATTGATTTTAATTCTTGCGCTTACAATTACGCCAGCGAAATGCGCAGATCCGGATCCTCTGCAAGATTTCTGCGTTGCAGACACGACCTCTAACTTCTTTCTCAATGGCTTCCCCTGCCTGAACCCAAGCACGGTGTTGCCGTCCAACTTCAAGACATCGGCTCTGGGCGTCCCGGGGAACACAAGCGCCAACCCCTTCGGCTTCAACGTGACGCTCACCACTCCCAAAAACCTGCCGGGATTCAACACGCAGGGAATGGCCATAGCTCGCACTGACTTCGCAAAGAGAGGGCTGGTTCCTCCTCATATTCATCCCAGAGCCTCCGAGATTGCGTTCGTCGTTAGAGGAAAGTTGCTGGTGGGGTTTGTGGACACATCGAACAAGCTGTTCACTCAGATTTTGAAGGCCGGGGATGTATTTGTGTTCCCCAGGGCGCAATTGCACTTTCTCTTCAACGTGGGAAAATCCACCGCTCTCACCATTTCGGGGCTCAACAGTCAAAGCCCCGGCGCTCAGGTCGTGCCGCTCGCTGCTTTTGGGTCGAAGCCAGAGATCCCCCTGGCAGTACTGGAGAAGGCTTTTCAAATTAGCAGCGAAGAAGTGGAGAAGATCCGTAAGAATCTCATTGGAGGCTGAGCCGCCCACATTTGACACCTGACTTCCATGATTTCTTTCTCAACAAAGAAAGAAATAGGTGCGGCGATCATCAAAATAAATAATCTAAATTTGTAAGAATTTATATGATTCTACGTGACTCTATTCAACAGATTCTCGACATTCTCGACCTTATATGTTTTGCAAGGGTTTGTTTGTATTTTAATTAAATAATAAAATATCTTGTAATGTCACTTATGATTTTTTTTTGTACGATATGTTTTTAGTTAATTTGTATTTTAATTTAATAGCAAGATATGTTGTATTTTAATTTTCTAGTTACATGTGGTCTCTTATATAATGTGGGTTAATCATTTTATTTATTAATTATGGCACATTTATTTATCATTTTTATATTATTACATCATATTATTCATTTGAGTACTTCTTTTTGTACTCTATATTATCCCCTCTAAGTACACTATAGAATGAATTCTAGACAAATTAGATTGGAAAATAAATCATAAAACTTTTCAAAAAATCGCACTTATAGACAACTCAAAGTTTATTAGTCTCAACTAACCTTGATATAAAAATTTGGCATTTATTAATTTTAAATTAATTTTTAAATGCGGTTGTACTTCATATGCCATGATATCTAGGCTATCAATAAATCCAATGCTATAGGCCATTAATGCATGGCATTAATATATGCCACCCATTTAATAATGTACTCGGATAAATCTAATGAATAACATACACTACACAATCACATTAATGCAACTATAACATTAGATTTATTGATCACCTGGTATCGAGGTCCCTGTCCCTTCAACATCAAATTCCCGTCATAAGCTCACGCGGAATCGCATGGGCAAGCCATATTTCCAAGTGTATAGAGTATTTACTACCCTGAGAGTATGTGACGGTGATACCCATTGCAGTGCCATCTCTCTCCTGATGATTCATTCATGCATTCATTCATACATGAGCATACACAGATTTTGACGCCCGATACGCATCCCGTCCTAGCTGTCACTGTATATACATATACGATATACACCACAATACAATGTACGCATGGGCATTTGAATTGTCAAATTCGAATTTGAAAACCCACGAATTGGAATTTGAAATTTTAAAATTTGCAATATTATTCAGGCCAATGTGTTTTTTTTGGAAAGGCAGAGAGGATAAACACAAAATAATACGCAAATACTTCACACACAATAACATGAGCTGCTTCTCTTCTCTATTGATCACACAAACTTGATTGAGATCACTTACAATGAACCCGGTGAAGGGTATTTAAACCTTTCGACTACCGACTCGCCTAATATAACTTGAGATGCACATACTCTCTAAATTCATCTATCACTTAAACATGACTTGAATCAACACTCTCAATACTCATCTATCCTTATCTGATTATTTGTGATAAGGACCATTTCCATAACTTTTTGCGCCACCATATATCCTTGGGTTCTAGAGAGAAAACAATGATGGAACCATGGGCCAACCTAGGTATGACCTATCTAGAGGATGAGTTCCAACTCCAAACAATGAAGTCCTCCTCATTACTTAAAAATAGCCCATTCGATGAGATACCTTTGACATAAATATCCTATTTGGCGGCCTCAGACCACTGAAGACCCAGAACAAGAGAGATTTTCCAACAACTAAAGGGGACAGCCTATGAGCTAGACAATGAAACATGGCATAATATAGATACTCCATGAGCATTTAGAGAAGTGATAAGCTCATGAGATAGACGATAAAAAGAGTTACCCCCCGATAAAAGGATCCTTCCCAAGGATGACCTAATGTCCATTGCCCACCTTCTAGGCAAGCCATTTTACAATCCAAGGTAAAGCATCCACTAGACCCCTCCAGGAAATTGACCTAGAAGGATATATTTTTGAATATTGTAAAACCTCAACCACTCCTGCGTCTGCGTCTACGTCTCTGGTCTTGGAAGAGTCTTGTTGTTCAACCTCGGCTCCGAATTTCGAATTTCTAGGTTGGCACCACCTGCTTTCAATTGTTGTCTTGCTGTAAATTTTATGTTTGCATTTTGTGTGGCAATTGACTGTAATTCTATGAGTACTTTCAATTGTTGTCATTGTTGTCATGACTGTAAATTATGATTCTACATTCTATGACTGCTTTCAATTGTTTCGTTTGCGTCTATTGTGTGTTTCGGGCTTGTGTCTGCGTATGCGTTTATATTGAGGCTTATCTCTATGATTAATATTGAACTTTGCATCTTGAATTTGATCTAAATTTGACACTTTGAGATATAACGTCAATCCTTCTTCTTCAATTTCGTCTATGTCTGCTATGTGTTTCGGGCCTGCGTCCGCGTCTTTGTCTCTGGTCTTGGCAGAGTCTTGTTGTGTGGCCTCGGCTCCGAATTTCGAATTTCCAGGTTGGCACCACCTGCTTTCAATTGTTGTCTTTGCTGTAAATTTTATGAATGCATTTTCTATGGCAATTGACTGTAATTCTATGACTGTAAATTCTATGACTGCTTTCAATTGCTATCATTGATGTCATGATTGTAAATTATGACCATAAATTCTATGACTGCTTTCAATTGTTTCGTCTGCATCTATTGTGCATTTCGGGCTTGTGTCTGCGTCTGCGTTTATACTGAGGCGTATCTCTATGATTAATATTGAACTTCGCATCTTGAATTTGATCCAAATTTGTCACTTTGAGATATAGCGTCAATCCTTCTTCTTCAATTTCGTCTGTGTATGCTATGTGTTTTGGGCCTGCGTCTATGTCTATGTCTTTGGTCTTGGCAGAGTCTTGTTGTTCGGCCTCGGCTCCGAATTTTGAATTTCCAAGTTGGCACCACCTGCTTTCAATTGTTGTCTTTGCTGTAAATTTTATGACTGCATTTTGTGTGGAAATTGATTGTAATTCTATCACTGATTTCAATTGTTTCATCTGTGTCTGTTGTGTGTTTTGGGCTTGTTGTTGTGTTGTTTTCATTATTATTTTTTGTTCTTAAAATTTAGCTTTTCTTATCATCAAGACTAATACAAATCAAAAAATAAAAGAGGACACAAGATGTAGACACACTTCCAGGGATAACTCTTCCATTTTCACGACACCAAAACATTCTCTCTGATAAATCTTTCTTGTATTAGCACTGATTTTTGTAGCACTGAGTTAATTTAATGAGATAACACTAAAATCTTATCTTTTCCAAGCTCCTTTCTGTGGTGGTAATGAAACATAAATAGCACCAATATTGTGGCTTTAATTAACTCAATTACACTGAATAGCATCAAAACTGTATAACACCAAAACTATCCTTTGAAGAAATACAAACTTCATATGAATTGCATCTTTGTATTTAGCCTGAAATTTAGTCCTTCTGTAATTGTATCGAAGCCTAAAGTCACCCATCTAAACCTGTAATTAGGCTGAACCTATCTCCATAATCTTAGTACAAAATTCTGTGTTGGTAATGTGAAAACCTTAGCGAGATATACATATTATTTTTCCACAGTAAATGAACCGACATGACTTAGTGAAGTGTTGTGTCTCCATACAGGATGACTTGAATATTTTTATTTAAGGCTGACATGTATATTTTGAGAGAGGTTGATTTGAAGGTTGGCTTTGAAGAAGATTTATTGAGGAGATCGAGGATGATGACCTTGCAGAGGAAAATGGCTTTATGGAGGAGTCTAATAAATTGACTTTGGCTCAATACTAATTACATTATTTAAAAGCCCAAAATGTGTCAATTTAAATCTGTAATGACTAACCTAGAATTCCACAATGGGTTCCTTAATCTAAATATGACCTAAGCATGAAACCCATGCTTTAATAAGTCATTTAATAATTATAAATTCTTTTTGACAAATATATTAATAATGAAGACCGAACCTAGCTACATTCTTCAACATCTAAGAGACACAATTGTATTGTGATATTTTCCCTTCTTTCCAACTTAGTCCATCCTTCTAGAAAAATACATTTTAATGAAGCACATATATCCATAGTGATCCACTGATATTTTTTCACCAACAACTATTCCATTTTGGACATATATATCTCAAAACTATGCTCATTGAATTTATGCATCTATATCTTTAAACTACTCAACTATTTTATTTCAGCATAGGAATCAATTTGATATATCTCCCATTTTAACGGGGTCTATCACATTTCTAAAAAAAACACATTAGCCATAGAAGTTTCCCATTGAAACCAAAAGTAATTTGATACAAAAAATAGGTTTTAACCTTATATAGTTAATTGTTTCAAATATATTCTTAATAAAATGAAAAATATTCAATGTAAACACATGCATTAACATATAATTTACTCGAGAAACCCAAAACGAGAAGACCATTTTTTTTATTAGTATATTAATTTTTAGACCATCACACATACACACACACATATGTATGTATGTATGTATATATCCCACGACAATTATAAACTACCAATCCATTACCTTGGATCAGATAAAACTTTAGTTCTTTAACTAAAACTGTAGAAACATTGGGTAAACTACCATGCACTAGAAAAATGCTAAAAGAAAAAATCATGTGATGAAAACCATCATAAAGGGAAAAAATAATTATAATTTAGTGGTGAAAAAATAAAAGTCAAAATATTTATAGTTTTGTAGTGAAAGTTATAAGAGTATTTCAAATAATAAATTAAAAGTAAAAATAATTATAATTTAGTAGTGTAGATATGAAACTTTTCCAAGTATTTTTTAAATTTAATTAGAAAATATTAAAATTGTAAATTTAAAGTTTTGAATTTATATAATTTTTACCAATTAATTTGTTTTTAAACATTTAACTCATTTATTTATTTAATTTTGATTTGTGGAAGAATAGACTCATTTATATATTTAGAAATATAATTTAAATAAAAAATACAATTTCAACTTTATAATATTATAATAAAAAATTCAGAGATAAATTCATTCATATACCAAAACAATAAATAAAGGAAATAATCACATAAATGGATTGGCCTCAACCTCACAGTCCCAAAATTGGAAATTTCCATATTTATCATAAACAAGTGACTACTTTTTTTTTTCACAAAAATATTTGAAGTATAGTAATTTGAATTTCCTTCCAAATGCAAAAATAAACAGTTACTGTATTGCTCCCTTTGCATTGAAAACAATAGCAAACAGAACACTACAAGATACTGTAGAAACAAAACACATAATAATTTATATTATTGTTGTCTCACTTAGTCCAATGCATGCTATAATATAAACAATATAACTCAATATCAGGTAACATATTGTATTAGTAGATTGGATGATCGGGTAGGCCGAATGGAGAAGCTGCTCCAGCAGCTCCAGCAAGTTGATATGCCTGGGTCTAATGTGAAAGACCCAGCTCTAGTTTCCTCTTCAGATGGACAGTTGTTTTCCGTATAGTGTTTTTTGATGAACTTTTTAGTTTTACATGAACTCTCTTTATATCATATGTATGTACAAATTGCAGTAGTAGGACAGCTAGCTCATGAGACTTATAGACGGATGAAACAATTTCAATTTTGGTATGCTTTTTCCGCTTTTAAGTGGCCAACAGACCTGGTTTCCTACGGACAGGTTGAGGTCACAGCCTAAATTTTTTATTTTGTAGCCTGTCTTTCAATTATAAATAGAAAATAGTGTGGTCCCACCAAATTTACAAATATATATATATATATAATCAGCACAATCTTCTTGCTTCCCTTTCATATTCCAGCAAAGTAAGGACATCGCCCTCTCTCACATGTACTTTTACATTCCTCATGATCTGTCGATCTTGGTCATCCAAACATTTTACTCGACGTCAAATTACTTTCACCACAACTGCGAATTTCACACCGATATCCATGACTTCCTCGAACACGATTGCTCACGTTGAAAGCTCTGATCTCTGTGCAAAACAAATGCAAAAATCATGTTCCCACTTCTATGTTAAGCCCTCATGGGTAAATTGGCGTATACTGCACACAAAAATTCAAATTGAACATCATAAGGTTAACAAAAAAACATGTTAAAAGAAAAAACAAATTAAAAAGATTGATCTTGGAGCACAAATATACATATGGAACAGATTTCAATATTTCAATGTCATGCAGGACGACTTGAAAACCTCCATCCAAAAAGTCATTTAGCGGTGAAAATCTCCTCCCAAAACATCACCGTTTCCATTTTCGAAGGAAAAATGTAAAACGAGATATTTAAATCCAACAAAAACATCTCAAAGATATTGACATACAAGAAAAAATGCGTGATCATGAGAAACCCTGTTTTCAAACCTGTGATAATTAAAAAAACGATGTTCAAACCTGTGATAATAACAATGAGTGAGAAAAACTGTGTTCTTACCTGTGATAATGACCGTGAGACCAATCTGTTAGTCTCTGTTTCTCCTGCTCACATCGTTACAATTTCTATTCCTTTCAAAAAAAAAATATTGGTCGGGACGAATTCAAAAATTTCGAGTGGGTTTGAAATCCAAAAAATATTGGGCTCCATGAATTCAAAAATTTCAAGCCGGTTTAAAATCGAAGTTTTTATTCCTTTCAAAAAAAAATATTGGGTGGGACGAATTCAAAAATTTCGAGTGGGTTTGAAATCCAAAAAATATTGGGCTCGATGAATTTAAAAATTTCGAGCCGGTTTAAAATCGAAGTTTGAAATGTTGTACACCTAGCTTTGAAATCCAAGTATGAAATGCGGTACCCCAAGGTGACAAGTTACATTGAATGATGGAGCTGCCTAAGTAAAGTAATCAAATTTTCAGCCGTTGGAGATTTACAGGCAAATATGACATGAGTGGCATGGCATAGAGATGCCCATTAGTACTCTAAAGAGTATTAAAGAATATTAATAGGCCAATAGAGTGAAAAATATTGGAAAATATTGCTAGCCAAAAAAATATGCATCCAAAAGTTAAAATAAATAGGGGATATCGCTCAGAAAGGAACAGCGAGCATGCAATTAATATGGAACGTTGCACCGACAAAACCCTGACCTTTACCCTTGGAAAGATTAGAGGTGAATAAAACGAGCGGTCGACTGTCGTCCACTCGACGTTGTCCATATTTATTCATCGCATCCTTCAAAAACATCCACGCAGCCCACCAGGTACAACAATAAATAAACTTTACTCCTCTTCTTCCTTCCAACAACCTCTACCCTGTCATACGCACCCTTACTCTTCCCATTTATAACCAGACACCTAGTGGTTTTACCAGTTGACAAGTGCACTGGATATTGAAAGTCCGTTGATTGCTCTACCCATGGAGATGCAAATATTTTCAGTTATGTATGCGAAGGCTCTTCCATTGATTTTAATTCTTGCTCTTACAATTACGCGAGCGAAATGCGCAGATCCGGATCCTCTGCAAGATTTCTGCGTTGCAGACACGACCTCTAAGTTATTTCTCAATGGTTTCCCCTGCCTGAATCCAAGCACGGTGGTGCCGTCCAACTTCAAGACATCGGCTCTGGGCATCCCGGGGAACACAAGCGCCAACCCCTTCGGCTTCAACGTCACGCTCACCACTCCCAAAAACCTGCCGGGATTCAACACGCAGGGAGTGGCCATAGCTCGCACTGACTTCGCAAAGAGAGGGCTGGTTCCTCCTCATATTCATCCCAGAGCCTCCGAGATTGCGTTCGTTGTTAGAGGAAAGTTGCTGGTGGGGTTTGTGGACACATCGAACAAGCTGTTCACTCAGATTTTGAAGGCCGGGGATGTATTTGTGTTCCCCAGGGCGCAATTGCACTTTCTCTTCAATGTGGGAAAATCCACCGCTCTCACCATTTCGGGGCTCAACAGTCAAAGCCCCGGCGCTCAGGTTTTGCCGCTCGCTGCTTTTGGGTCGAAGCCAGAGATCCCCCTGGCAGTACTGGAGAAGGCTTTTCAAATTAGCAGCGAAGAAGTGGAGAAAATCCGTAAGAATCTCATTGGAGGCTGAGCTGCCCACAGACACCTAGACTTCAAGGATTTCTTTCTGGACAAAGAAAGAAATTCATCAAAATAAACAATCCAAATTTGTAAGAATTTATATGATTCTACGTGCCTCTATTCTCGACATTCTCGACCTTCTGTGTTTTGCAAGGGTTTGTTTGTATTTTAATTAAATAATAAAATATCGTGTACTTTTTTTCACGACAATTTTTTTGAGTTATTAAATAGTAAAATATGGTGTAATGTAGCTTATACATAAAATGGTTTTTTTTTCACTGTTTATTTGAAGTTTTTAAAAATTTGATTTTAAATTTTTTAAAGCATTAAATTTATTTATATATTCAAAAATATATTTAAAAAAAAAATCAAAATTATTTTACTAAATTTTGGTGAAAAAATCTATTTAACTACTCCATATAAAATTCATTTACAAATTTTTTTTTGTTAAATTTAATTAAATAATTATAATATTACTCATATGAACCTTTTTAAATATTTGATAAATAAAATTTAGTGTCATATATTAAATATCACTTATACGTTTTCCCGTTTATTATAAAAGTAGATTTGAACTTTTTGGACTGTTGTTTAATATTTTTTTGTTAATTTTATCAAAATATTATAATAAATTTAAATTTGATTTGTGTAAATTATATCTTCTATGTGATTTTTTTGAAAATAATGAATACACAAGATTCATTTTCAACCCTGAAAACTCACAATTTCATTCAAATTTATGACTTTGCACCTTAATTATATTGGCATCAACACTATTGGAATTTGTATTTTTGGTGCATAATTTAAATCTTCTGATTTACAGTAATGCAAAGCCGAAATGCTGCAGATCCACGATACTAAATCGAGAAATAAATTGTATGATCCTTGCCATTGGCAACATTCCTCTCACAGATAACAATAGAGAAAAGCAGTTCAAATTCTCCGTTACCGCCCAGCACAGTTAAGGAAGTTGCTATGATATTTTGTAATTCGTTAAATGCTCAGATATTTTAAGCCAAAGTCCTCCCTGGAATTGTATGTATTTTTGGGCTCTTAGATATGTAAATTTTGCTGTCAATGTGCAACTGAAAGAAGAATTGAAATCTGTTTTGGCCACCTTCATTGTTTTCTTTTTCTTTTATGCTCCTTTGTCGCTCTGTGTTACTATAGCATTATGAGACTAAGCAAGCTTTCACTCTCTATTATTATAAGCTGTTGTTGCTTTCGTTCATGAAAACTGGGCTGGTGGGGAATTTTTGTTTTTGAATACTTCACCACAGCCTATGGTCTTAAATGTACACGATATTGGTTTTAGCTTTTCAGGGAACATGGTAGAAATTTCAAATCTGAAACACTTGTCAAATTGCAACTCTAATGTCTAGTGGAGACAAAATTGGGTATATTTGACTAGGAAATTATCTCCACAAATTCTATCGCCAGTGGGGAATAGAGCCTTCCCCACTTCTGGCTGCTGTTCATTGAATTCAAAATCTTTATCAGTGACTCCACTATAATGTGGGAGTACTCTAAGTCTGTAAATTTTAATAACCATGTAGTAAGTGTAATATAAGAGTCCTCTAAGTTCCCTATGTGGGTGTCAGAATTGACAATCTTGACAATCACATCCCACTTTATTTGGATAACGGAGATTTCCCACGCAGAGCTTCATCTGTTGCAGATCCTCATACCGTTAGCCAATCGCACGAGATTCGCAGAACCAGAAATGATGACGAGAGGACGGAAATTGTGTCACCATGCCTTGAGCATCATTTCACATCTATCACCATTAATGTCCATCATGATTAACCAATGTCGCAGCCATACCCCTTCCCTTGAGCCTGCTCAAGTTCTCAATCATAGCACACAAATACGTGCGAAGCCCACTCATCGTTATCCTCATGGCACTCATCCCCGCCCCTTTATAAAGATGAGCTACTTGTCCCTCTCATTACTCAGCGTGTTACCTTGGCCATTCGCCCCCCTCACTCTGCGCTGGCTTCTCATCGACTTCAACACACTGCAAAGCCCCAGTCCTAGCATGGAGCTCCGCAGTCTCCTTTGGGTTGTCGCACTCCTTCCTGCGCATCTGTCCCCCAGATATTTCTTCCCCTTTAGCCCCAGTGTTGCTCGCCCTTGTGTGTTACTCTTTCTCTTGAACTGCTCTCCTCGGTCCAGGTGCGCAATGGCTCCAAGACTTCGCCAATGCACTATCCACAGAGGTCAGAGAGGGGCTCTCTCGGGACATTATCATCGTGGAAAGGATAATCATCTCGAGTCGATAGAAGGCTCCTCTTACAGCGCTTTTGTGCATCAGAGTCCCGATCCTGAGCAGCGTGCAAAAGCCTCTAAGCACGTTGCGCAGAGAGGAGGTCGTGGTTCGAGGAAGTCCACCATCTCTCCCCATATGCACTCCCAACAACGCAATTATGTCCCTCTGACGGCTCTGGAGAAGGAAGATTAGGACACGAAAATCTAGGTCATAGACTCCGATGGCATCTAGAGGTGTGTTCCCGACGGTGTAGACTCGAACTCCCCCATCCTCTGCACTCCAGTGGGCATTCCCAAGCACACTGTGGCAGATGTGGAGGCAGTTGTTGCGCAGGCTCCTTCTCGCCCCATTAAGGAGGAGAACCCCAACATTGATGATGAAGATGATAAGTAAAGTCTGCGCAACTGCACAGTTCTCCTATGTTTTTTGTCATGCTCACCCTCAGTGCCTTTCTGCTATCGTTTACTTTGTGTTTCTTAGATATGTCAATGCCACTGTGCATAATGTATTTCTCGATTTTAAGGTTTGTTTGGGCTGGTTTCCTCTCAGGCAGCGCAAAAACAATGTAACAAAAGCTGGAATCGATTAAGTGCAACTTACCAACCCAACCTATAGCATATGTAACTTTCTGTTTTTGAAATTAATAGAATAACCCAACTTACCCAAAAAAAACAAAAAAATACTTTGAATCTAAAAATATTAATAACCATATAATAAGTGAATAATTGGCTTATTGTCTTTACTGAATTAATATTCAATCAACAAGATAGAAAGACAATAAGAGAATCATTCCCTTACTGCATTAACTTATTTAACAACTATTCTATCTATAGTTATTAAATTTGAATTTATTGCCAGACTTAATTTGCACTGCTGGAAACTGTGACTTACTACATTAACTTATTTAACAACTAACCTAAATATAATAATTAAATTTGCATTTATTGCAGAAGTACAGAATTTGCACTTGCTGTGGAAAGTCGACCCCATGCAACACTGTCATGAGGCTCGAGTTCGTGAGGCTGGGAGAGTGGGCTACCAGCTATAGAGACTGTCATGAGTTTCAGGTTACAAAAGGAATGGGCGATCTCCAGATTTGTACCTAACAACCCGTATATTCTGTGTAGCAATGGGGTCATCCGTAGCTCCAATGATCAGATGGGTTATATGATTATTTCTCATATTTATTTCAATGCTATGAATTTCGATATATCTCTTTAATGTGGATCATGAGCTGATGGGCTACGGCCTATCCATATGTAATGATGTATTGTTTCTTTATAGTGTGAGTAGGTGTAATTGAGCACCTCCAGGTAATTGTTAGTTTGAGTTGGATTCAAATAAGCAAGGAGACAACCTCGCTAATTGATAGGGATAATGTAATGGAGAATATACTAATTTTAAATTATGAGTATTTGTCAGTTTCATAAAAGCAAAGAAATTTAAGTTAATGATAAATGAAGATTCGATCAAATAAAAGAATGATGAAAAGGTCATTGCCACAGTGTGTTAGCTTTTAGCAAATAATGTTTTTTTAAGCATGTTAGTGAAAAAAAAAGAAAAATCTATGGCAAAGGTTAGACATAAACATAGCATTTAATGGGATTTTTAAAATGAAAATGACAAAAGTTAGAGATAAACGTAGCATTTAAAAAAAAAAAAAATGAAAAAAAAGGGTGTTTTAATAGTAGTAGAGAACTAAACCCGTGGAAAATGATGAGACTATAGTCATCTTACCAATGTGCTTCATGTTGAACAACTAAGAGAATTTGATTGTAACTATGAGTAGTTTAAATAACTATGAGAATCTTTTTGTAATTATGAGTACTTTGGCACTTAAAGAAATCTTGAAATTTGATGGTATTAGTAGTAACTTAATGAATGGGAAGCTACAACATAAGCCAATTATAAAAGAAGTTTTAACTCTAGCTAATTACCTTAAGGAAATTTTGATCAAAACCATTCACGGTGTATTAGTGAGCATAAATGAAAGGTGAGATCAATGCAATAGTTTCATATGGCGAGGTTTTATTTATTGATTTGATTCTTGACTAAGAGGCATTTCATGATGCGGCCCAAAACAAAAGTAATTTTCTTGCATATAATCGTGGTGATTATGCTAAAGTGCATCTAGGAAACAATAATTTTTGCAACATTGTAAGAGTGGGAGATGTCGAGATCAAGATAAAGGATTGTTAAGGTATCTTATTGAAATATGTTAGACACGTTCCAAAGATGTGCATGGATTTGATCTCTACAAGATGATTGGATGGTGAAGGGCACTCTGCAAGTTTTGGAAAAAATGGGTGGAAAATTATTAAATGGGTGTTGCTCATGGCTAGAGGATAATAGAAAACTCAAATGTGGCTATTGTTGCAAAGAAGAAACCTTAGTAGATTTGTGGAAAAACTGTTTCGGTCAAATGGGAAAAAAGGCCTTAAAATTCTTGTTGGTAAAAATCTACATCCAAATTTGAATTCCTATAATCTTGATATTTGTGAGCATTGCATATATGGTGGGCAACAAAAGATTTAATTTATTAGAAGTGGTCATGAATAGAAAACAAATTTGAATGAATTGATATATTCTAATGTGTTTGGGCCAGTAAACATTAAGTCATTAGGAAGTGCCTCATACTTTGTCACATTTATAAATGATGCATCTAAGGTTTGGGCCTACCCTATGAAAACCAAATGTTAGGTATCCAAGATATTTCATAAGGTTTCTTTTTTTTTTCCATTGAAAGAAAAACTATAAATTGTTGAAGTGTTTTAAAACAAATAATGGTGGAGAATATTGCTCCAACCGATTCAAAGAGTATTATAACATATTTGGCATAAAACATAAGAGCATTGCCCCTCTTACTCCTCAACGAAATGCTATTGCAAACAAAATAAATCACACTAACATGGAGAAGGTAAAGAGTATGTTGTCAAATTCAAGATTGAAAAAAAAATGGGCAAAAGTGATAAAGACAACTTGCTACCTCATAAATAGATCTCCTACTATATCTTTGGATGGTGGAATTCTCAAAGAATTTTGGACTAGGAAAAAAAAGCATTTGTGCATTTTCCCAAAGAGGATATAACTAAGCTAGATGATAAATCCATGAAGTGTATGTTCCTATTATATGTGGATGATGAGCTTGGTCACTGATTATGAGATCCAGTTAAACATATTCATAAGAAATATGGATATGATGTTTAATGATTTAGAGATGTTTAAGAAGTCTTCACGTAACATGGAGCTCAAGAAAGTTGTTGACAAGTTTGCTAAACAACAAATAGATATTCCACTATTGCAAGAAAATGGGCAACATATTGAACAACAAGCTAAACAACAAAAGGAAAATAATGAACAAGAAGAAGAAAAATTTTACAACAACTCTTACAAGAAGTCCAACGTGAAAATACACCACCACAATTGATTTGTAAGTATACTAGGCCTCATAAGCCTTCATAAATGTATCATCCCTTGATCCAAGTAGATAGCGGTGGCTCAGAATCTCTGCCGGATTCTGAGCCATTTTATTACGTTTTTTTAAGACTACGGCTAAAATAAATACGGGATACCGCTCGGAGAGAAACAGCGAGCATGCAATTAATATGGAGCGTTGCACCGACAAAACCTTGACCTTTACCGTTGGAAAGATTGGAGGTGAATAAAACGAGCGGTCGACTGTCGTCCACTCGACGTTGTCCATATTTATTCATCGCATCCTTCAAAAACATCCATGCAGCCCACCAGCGACAACAATAAAGTCACTTTACTCCTCTTCTTCCTTCCAACCACCTCCACCCTGTCATACGCACCCTTACTCTTCCCATTTATAACCAGACACCTAGTGGTTTTACCAGTTGACAAGTGCAGTACTGGATATTGAAAGTCCGTGGAAGGCTCTGAGACCCATGGCGATGCAAATATTTTAAGTCATCTATGCGAAGCCTCTTCCATTGATTCTAATTCTCGCGCTTACAATTACGAGAGCGAAATGCGCAGATCCGGATCCTCTGCAAGATTTCTGCGTTGCAGACACGACCTCTAAGTTCTTTCTCAATGGCTTCCCCTGTCTGAATCCGAGCACAGTGGTGGCGTCTAACTTCAAGACATCGGCTCTGGGCATCCCGGGGAACACAAGCGCCAACCCCTTCGGCTTCAACGTGACGCTCACCACTCCCAAAAACCTGCCGGGATTCAACACGCAGGGAGTGGCCATAGCTCGCACTGACTTCGCAAAGAGAGGGCTGGTTCCTCCTCATATTCATCCCAGAGCCTCCGAGATTGCGTTCGTCGTTAGAGGAAAGTTGCTGGTGGGGTTTGTGGACACATCGAACAAGCTGTTCACTCAGATTTTGAAGGCCGGGGATGTGTTTGTGTTCCCCAGGGCGCAATTGCACTTTCTCTTCAATGTGGGAAAATCCACCGCTCTCACCATTTCGGGGCTCAACAGTCAAAGCCCCGGCGCTCAGGTCCTGCCGCTCGCTGCTTTTGGGTCGAAGCCAGAGATCCCCCTGGCAGTACTGGAGAAGGCTTTTCAAATTAGCAGCGAAGAAGTGGAGAAAATCCGTAAGAATCTCATTGGAGGCTGAGCTGCCCACAGACACCTGACTTCAAGGATTTCTTTCTGGACAAAGAAAGAAATTCATCAAAATAAACAATCCAAATTTGTAAGAATTTATATGATTCTACGTGACTCTATTCTCGACATGCTCGACCTTATGTGTTTTGCAAGGGTTTGTTTGTATTTTAATTAAATAATAAAATATCGTGTACCTTTTTTCACGATGGTTAATTTGTATTTTAATTAAATAGTAAAATATTGTGTAATGTAACTTATACATAAAATGGTTATTTTTTCACTGTTTATTTGAAATTTTTAAAAAATTGATTTAAATTTTTTTAAAGTATTAAATTTATTTATATATTTAAAAATATATTTTTTAATATATATATATATATATATATATATATATATATATATATATATATATATATTTTATTTTATTTTTTCAAAATTATTTTACTAAATTTTGCTGAAAAAATCTATTTAACTACTCCATATAAAATTCATTTACAAATTTTTTTTTGTTAAATTTAATTAAATAATTTTAATATTACTAATATGAACTTTTTAAATATTTGATAAATAAACTTTAGTGTCATATATTAAATATCACTTACACGTTTTCCCGTTTATTATAAAAGTAGATTTGAACTTTTTTGGACTGTTGTTTTATATTTTTTTAGTTAATTTTTTCAAAATATTATAATAAATTTAAATTTGATTGGTGTAAATTATATCATCTATGTGATATTTTTTGAAAATAAATTTTTTGAAAATAATGAATACACAAGATTCATTTTCAACCCTGAAAACTCACAATTTCATTCAAATTTATGACTTTGCACCTTAATTATATTGGCATCAACACTATTGGAATTTGTATTTTTGGTGCATAATTTAAATCTTCTGATTTACAGTAATGCAAAGCCGAAATGCTGCAGATCCACGATACTAAATCGAGAAATAAATTGTATGATCCTTGCCATCGGCAACATTCCTCTCACAGATAACAATAGAGAAAAGCAGTTCAAATTCTCCGTTACCGCCCAGCACAGTTAAGGAAGTTTATATGATATTTTGTAATTCGTTAAATGCTCAGATATTTTTAGCCAAAGTCCTCCCTGGAATTGTATGTATTTTTGGGCTCTTAGATATGTAAATTTTGCTGTCAATGTGCAGCTGAAAGAAAAATTGAAATCTGTTTTGGCTACCTTCATTGTTTCTTTTTTCTTTTTTCTTTTATGCTCCTCTGTTGCTCTGTGTTACAATAGCATTTTGCGACCAAGCAAGCTTTCACTCTCTATTATTATAAGCCGTTGTTGTCGCTTTCGTTCATGAAAACTGGGCTGGTGTGGGAGTTTTGTTTTTGAATACCTCACCACAGCCTATGGTCTTAAATGTACGCGATATTGGTTTTAGCTTTTTAGGGTAGAAATTTCAAATCTGAAACACTTGTCAAATTATTGTCTAGTGGAGACAAAATTGGGTATATTTGACTGGGAAATTATCTCCACAAATTCTATACCCAGTGGGAAATAGAGCCTTCCCCACTTCTGGTTGCTGCTCATTGAATTCCAAATCTTTATCTATTACTCCACTGTAATGTGGGAGTACTCTGAGTCTGTAAATTTTAATAACCATGTAGTAAGTGTAATATAAGAGAACTCTAAGTTCCCTATGCGGGTGTCAAAATTGACACGCTTGACAATCACATCCCACTCTACCTGGATAACAGAGATCTCCCACACAGAGCTTCATCTATTGCAAATCCTCATACCATTAGCCAATCACACGAGATTCGCAGAACCAGAAATGATGACGAAAGTACGGAAATTGTGTCACCATGCCCTGAGCATCACTTCACATCTATCACCATTAATGTCCATTATGATTAACCAGTGTCGCAGCCATACCCCTTCCCCTGAGCCTGCTCAAGTTCTCAATCATAGCACGCAAATACGTGCGAAGCCCACTCATCGTTATCCTCATGGCACTCATCCCCATCCCTTTATAAAGATGAGCTACCTGTCCCTCTCATTACTCAGCGTGTCACCTTGGCCTTTCGCCCCCCTCACTCTGCTCTAGCTTATCATCGACTTCAACACACTACAAAGCCCCGGTCCTAGCATGGAGCTCCGCAGTGTCCTTTGGGTTGTCGCACTCCTTCCTGCGCATTTGTCCCCCAGATATTTCTTCTCCTTTAGCTCCAGTGTTGCTCGCCCTTGTGTGTTACTCTTTCCCCTGCACTGCGCTCCCCGATCCAGGTGTGCAATGGCTCCAAGACTGCGCCAACGCACTATCCGCATAGGTCAGAGAGGCGCTCTCCTGGGACATTATCATCGTGGAGAGGATAATCGTCTCGAGTCGATAGAAAGCTCCTCTTACAGCGCTTTTGTGCATAGAGTCCCGATCCTGAGCAGCGTGTAGAAGCCTCTAGGCACGCTACGCAGAGAGGAGGTCGTGGTTCGAGGAAGTCCACCATCTCTCCCCATACGCACTCCCAACAACACAATTCTATCCCTCTGATGGCTCTGGAGAAGGAAGATTAGGACATGGACATCTGGGTCATGGACTCCGATGGCATCTAGAGGCCTGTTCCCGATGGCGTAGACTCGGACTCCCCCATCCTCTGCACTCCAGTGGGCATTCCCAAGCGTACTATGGCAGATGTGGAGGCAGTTGTTGCGCAGGGTCCTTGTCGCCCCATTAAGGAGGAGAACCCCAACATTGATGATGAAGATGATAAGTAAAGTCTGCGCAACTGCACAGTTCTCTTATGTTTTTTGTTATACTCGCCCTCAGTGCCTTTCTACTATCGTTTACTTTATGTTTCTTAGATATGTCAGCGCCACTGCGCATAATGTATTTCTCGGTTTTAAGATTTGTTTGGACTGGTTTCCTCCCAAGCAGCCCAGAAACAATGTAACAAAAGCTGGGATCGGTTAAGTGCAACTTACCAACCCAGCGTATAGCATATGTAACTTTATGTTTTCGAAATTAATAGAATAGCCCAACTTAGCCAAAAAAAATACAAAAAAATACTTTAAATCTAAAAATATTAATAGCCATGTAATAAGTGAATAATTGACTTATTGTCTTCACTGAATTAATATTCAATCAACAAAATAGAAAGACAATAAGAAAATCATTCCCTTACTGCATTAACTTATTTAACAACTAGTCTATCTATAATTTTTAAATTTGCATTTATTGTAAGACTTAATTTGCACTGCTGGAAACTGTGACTTACTACATTAACTTATTTAACAACAACCCTAATTATAATTATTAAATTTGCATTTATTGCAGAAGTACAAAATTTGCACTTGCTGTGGAAAGTCGACCCCATCCAACACGCTCGAGTTTGTGAGGCTGGGAGAGTGGGCGCCCAGCTATAGAGACTGTCATGAGTTTCAGGTTACAAAAGGAATGGGCGATCTCCAAATTTGTACCTATCAACTCGTGTATTCTGTGTAGCAATGGGGTCATCCGTTGCTCCAATGATCAGATGGGTTATATGATTATTTCTCATATTTATTTCAATGCTATGAATTTCGATATATCTCTTTAATGTGGATCATGTGATTATTTCTCATATTTATTTCAATGCTATGAATTTCGATATATCTCTTTCATGTGGATCATGTGTTGATGGGCTACGGCCTATCCATATATGTAATGATGTACTGTTTCTTTATATCTAATATAAAATACAGAGGTTTTTTTCTTAAAAAAAAAATTCAGAGGATTAACGGTCGATTTTTGGTGGGAGTAGGTGTAATTGAGCACCTCCCGGTAATTGTTAATAATTGTTAATAAGCAAGGAGACAACCTCGCTAATTGATAGGGATAATGTAATGGAGAATATACTAATTTTAAATGGCGTACTCTAAATCTGCTACGAATTGGACTTCTCGGTGCCGTTTTTCATTCCATCTCCGACAGCACGTTAACTCTCTCCGTGGTGGGCCCCAGCATGTGCCGTCTCCGTTTCATTTTATGTTTCCGTATCCGTCCGTCGCCGTGACTCTCCGTCTAATGCATGCCATCTTATTACCGCTCAACCAAAAAGTTAAAACCTCTAAAATAAAATCACAATCTTATTACCGCTCAACCAGGTATGTCATAAAACTAGCCTCATATACATGGGATCACGAATGCCTTTAGTATTCAACATTGGATGCACAGTATATGATTAAATTACAAAATGAAGAGAGCATATAAAGTTGTTTTCAATCCATTCTATAAAGTGAGATGTTAACAAAATTCTTTCTCTATTTTTATGATTGTTAATTAATTAAATTAAAAACTTAATTTTTAGTTAATCATTGTAATGAAATTTGTTAATATTAATTAAAAATTTATATCTGTTTTATTAGATATATTTAAGAAAGATAAAGAATTACTTAGTTTATTTTAGAGTTATATTTACGTGTTTGAAATGATTTAAGAAAAGTATTACTAAATAATTGTAATTTTGATTATGATTATCTAAAATGTCAATATTGTAATATTTTTTTTGGAATTATAACTTAATTGGGTGTACTAAGACATTCTAAGATAGAACCTTTTCATTTTCAAACTTCTTAATATCACCAAGATGAAACATTGTTTTGACCTAGTACATTTTAGAAATTGTACAACGCTTTGTTTCATTATGGATCTTATGAGAGTTTGTTCATATTTTAGTAATGTTGATTTATGCTAGCGAGAACAAATAATTACTTTTGATTTATTAGATTAAGTTTCATCACCTCCTTATATTATATTAAATTTTTTTTATCCTTTATTTCTTTATCACATAATTTTTCTTTTTAAATTTAGATGTAATGATATGTTTAATATTATCATTACTTTGTAAAGAGACCCCTTAATTGATTACCTAATGATTTAGCTAACACTTGACATTTTTTTCAACAATGCTTTAGCTTTAGGTGGTTTTAACTAGAATTAGAAGGAATCTTGAGGAGCCCCTTATCTTCCATGTTATTTATATTGTTCTTATACATTAGGTACCTAATCATAGCCATGTTCTCAATAGGTTAAGACTCGCTTCTCTGATGAGGATATAATAAGGTGTGTTTCTTTCAAATTTAACATTATAATTTATAAAAACCTTTGTATTTTTTGTATCTCTCTCCATGATTATCTATAAATGGGCCGCAACCCAAAACTTCACAACCTTATAGGACTTGAGAAGTTAAAATAGTCTCAAAGAGGATATTATTCTTAAAAAAGGGTCAAAACTACGCCAATTCACAACTATTTTCAAGTCCAAAATAATTTTTTCACCCTCCATTTATACTTTTCTAAATGTTATAGTTTTCGTTTTAATTTTTTCAGTGTTATGAGTGCGTACACATTCTAAAGAAACAATGCGTTAGAACTTTAAATTATTTATTAAGATCATAATGGCTCCTTGCCATAATCATAATATCATCAATGTAATGAAGAGGGATGATATATATCATTTATAGTCAAGTCAAAACAACCTACTTCTTCCAAACAACCCTCTAAGTCATTGGTGTATATGCGAAAAAGAGTAGGGGGACATGGGAAAACCTTGCTTAACTCCTAC
Source organism: Pinus albicaulis (assembly GCA_034641835.2). NCBI lineage: Eukaryota > Viridiplantae > Streptophyta > Pinopsida > Pinales > Pinaceae > Pinus > Pinus albicaulis. Next base: position 470,264,940 of record CM076580.1, on the reverse strand, counting down.
ATGGAATTTAATTTATTCGTAATGCTCTCTTACAACCTTATATTAATAACTCTCAACTCAAAATGAACTTTTGTCTCTTTTAATATATTCCAGTTGTTAGCTATGAGAATTGCATCAAAAACATTTTGAAAGTCAATGAAACTACACATGAGATTGATCTTATTATTATGGAATTTCTCTATAGTAATCCTAAGTATAACAAGGTTGTCGATATATGAATGATAGCTCCTAAATGTGACATAACCTTTAGATTTCTTTGTGGATTTCTAGCCATACACTGAACTCTTTTCCAAAGTAATTTCATAACATGGATAAAATGGTGGCCATTCATGATGGCCATATAACCAAAGGGAAAAATTTTATTCTCAATTTTAAAATAGTTGTACAATAAGGCTTTGATTCTAATGTTTAGGAAACCACTCAAATTTAAAGAGCTTCTCATGAGGAATGATGATAGATCCTTAAATATTTAAGCTTTCTTCCTTGCAACCTTCAATTTCCCTCACTTGCTTTTATGTGGCTCCTCAACCCAAAAATATGTTTCTTTTATGAATAAAACAAACAAAAAATTGTAGAAAGGGTTTGACTTTTAAAGGATTTGTAAATCCTTTTAAAATAGGAATTCCAATGCATATTATTTTCTTTAATTTTATGATTCGGAATTTACCTCTAGAATTACTTAGGATCTAGCTTAGAGAGGTGACAAATATTTTGGTAATTTTATTTTCATATTACCAATTTTCCTTTTCATTATGCATTTATACACTTTTATCTTTCAAAATTTCAAGAACTTATTAGAAGCATCCCTAATGGATTTTATAGCAATCATATTTAGCCATGGTCTTCAATATTGTCCTGAATTGAAAGAAGGTTTAATTCTTTAATCCTTTAAGAAAATATCATATTTATTTTGGTCCAAGATCAACTGCTTTCGATTATCAAGATTCTCTTTTATGGGGATTTTGTGCATGGAAAAATCTAGAGGTAGTGTTAAGATATATATACTCTATTTGGTTGCACACAAGCATATGAATACTCTCTATTTGGTTGCATACAAGTATATGAAATAGCAGGCTCATGAATACAACTCATCCTCCACATCAATAGACCATTGAAAATTATTAGATCTTAAGAATTACAAAATTTTATAAACTTAACAATAAACAAATGCTCAATCTAATCTTTGGAGTTTTTTTTATCTACAAAACTGAAATAAAACCTTGGAATCATTACTTAAAATAATAGCTTCAATAATTATCTTAGAATTATTTGTAAGATATAATAGCTTGAATAATTATTTTAGAATTAATTGTAAGATAGATATAACATTAACAATATTACACTTTATTACATAAATTTTTACCTAAATTAATTTTCTTATTAAAATAGAATTAACAAACTCGAAATAATATATTACCTATATATATGCTTTCTTCATTTTGTAATTTAATCATATACTGTTATTTAGTAATACTTTTCTTAAATCATTTCAAACACGTAAATATAACTCTAGAATAAACTTAGTAATTCTTTATCTTTCTTAAATATATCTAATAAAACAAATATAAATTTTTAATTAATATTAACAAATTTCATTATAATGATTAACTAAAAATTAAGTTTTTAATTTAATTAATTAACAATCATAAAAATAGAGAAGGAATTTTGTTAGTATCTCACTTTATAAAATGGATTGAAAACAACTTTATATGCTTTCTTCATTTTGTAATTTAATCATATACTGTTATTTAGTAATACTTTTCTTAAATCATTTCAAACACGTAAATATAACTCTAAGTAATTCTTTATCTTTCTTAAATATATCTAATAAAAACAGATATAAATTTTTAATTAATATTAACAAATTTCATTATAATAATTAACTAAAAATTAAGTTTTTAATTTAATTAATTAACAATCATAAAAATAGAGAAGGAATTTTGTTAACATGTCACTTTATTGAATGGATTGAAAACAACTTTATATGCTCTCTTCATTTTGTAATTTAATCATATACTGTGCATCCAATGTTGAATACTAAAGGCATTCGTGATCCCATGTATATGAGGCTAGTTTTATGACATACCTGGTTGAGCGGTGATAAGATTGTGATTTTATTTTAGAGGTTTTAACTTTTTGGTTGAGCGGTAATAAGATGGCATGCATTAGACGGAGAGTCACGGCGACGGACGGATACGGAAACACAAAATGAAACGGAGACGGCACATTCTGGGGCCCACCACGGAGAGAGTTAACGTGCTGTCGGAGATGGAATGAAAAACGGCACCGAGAAGTCCAATTCGTAGCAGATTTAGACTACGCCATTTTAAATTATGAGTATTTGCCAGTTTCATAAAAGCAAAGAAATTTAAGTTAATGATAAATGAAGATTCGATCAAATAAAAGAATGATGAAAAGGTCATTGTCATAGTGTGTTAGCCTCTAGCAAATAATGTTTCTTTAGAATGTTAGTTTAAAAAAAATATATATATATGGCAAAGGTTAGAGATAAACATAGCATTTAATGGGATTTTTTAAATGAAAATGACAAAGGTTAGAGATAAACATAGCATTTAAAAAAAGAAATTAAATGAAAAAATGAGGTGTTTCAATAGTAGTAGAGAACTAAACCCATGGAAAATGATGAGACTACAATGTGCTTCATGTTGAACAACTATGAGAATTTGATTGTAACTATGAGTAGTTTAAATAAATATGAGAATCTTATTGTAATTATGAGTACTTTGGCACTTAAGGAAATCCTGAAATTTGATGGTGTTAGTAGTAACTTAATGAATGGGAAGCTACAACATAAACCAATTATAAAAGAAGTTTTAACTCTAGCTAATTACCTTAAGAAAATTTTGATCAAAACCATTCAAGGTGTTCAGGGTCAAAAGCACATCAAAATAAAAAAGAGGTAAGTTCACGTGTTATCACTACAGAAGACCTAGACACATGAAAAGAGAGTGTTGAGCCTAGAAGTGAGAACTAAAGGATCAAAAACTGAGTAGCACAAATAAAAAATCAGTGAGCATAAATGAAAGGTGAGATCAATGCAATAGTTTCATATGGCGAGGTTTTATTTATTGATTTGATTCTTGACTAAGAGGCATTTGATGATGCAGCCCAAAACATTTTCTTGCATATAATCGTGGTAATTATGGTAAAGTGCATCTAGGAAACAATAATTTTTGCAACATTGTAAGAGTGGGAGATGTGGAGATCAAGATAAAGGATTGTCAAGGTATCTTATTGAAATATGTTAGACACGTTCCATAGATGTGCATGGATTTGATCTCTACAAGATGATTGGTTGGTGAAGGGCACTCTGCAAGTTTTGGAAAAAATGGGTGGAAAATTATTAAATGGGTGTTGCTCATGGCTAGAGGATCCAAGATAAAAACATTGTATAGGTAAGAGAAATAATAGAAAAATCAGATGTAGCTATTGTTGCAAAGAAGAAACCTTAGTAGATTTGTGGAAAAAGTGTTTGGGTCACATGGGCAAAAAGGCCTTAAAATTCTTGTTGGTAAAAATCTACATCCAAATTTGAATTCCTATAATCTTGATATTTTTGAGCATTGCATATATGGTGGGCAACAAAAGATTTAATTTATTAGAAGTGGTCATGGATAGAAAACAAATTTGAATGAATTGATATATTCTAATGTGTTTGGGCCAGTAAACATTAAGTCATTAGGAAGTGTCTCATACTTTGTCACATTTATAAATGATGCATCTAAGGTTTGGGCCTACCCTATGAAAACCAAATGTTAGGTATCCAAGATATTTCATAAGGTTTCTTCTTTTTTTTCCATGGAAAGAAAAACTAATAAATTGTTGAAGTGTTTTAAAACAAATAATGGTGGAGATTATTGCTCCAACCGATTCAAAGAGTATTATAACATATTTGGCATAAAACATAAGAACATTGCCCCTCTTACTCCTGAACGAAATGGTATTGCAAACAAAATAAATCACACTAACATGGAGAAGGTAAAGAGTATGTTGTCAAATTCAAGATTGAAAAAAAATATGGGCAAAAGTGATAAAGACAACTTGCTACCTCGTAAATAGATCTCCTACTATATCTTTGGATGGTGGAATTCTCAAAGAATTTTGGACTAGGAAAAAAAAGCATTTGTGCATTTTCCCAAAGAGAATAGAATTGAGCTAGATGATAAATCCATGAAGTGTATGTTCCTATTATATGTGGATGATGAGCTTGGTCACTGATTATGAGATCCAGTTAAACATATTCATAAGAAGTATGGATATGATGTTTAATGATTTAGAGATGTTTAAGAAGTCTTCACGTAACATGGAGGTCAAGAAAGTTGTTGACAAGTTTGCTAAACAACAAATAGATATTCCACTATTGCAAGAAAATGGGCAACATATTGATCAACAATCTAAACAACAAAAGGAAAATGATGAACAACAAGAAGAAGAAATTTTACAACAACCCTTACAAGAAGTCCAACGTGAAAATACACCACCACAGTTGATCTGCAGGTATACTAGGCCTCATAAGCCTTCATAAATGTATCATCCCTTGATCCAAGTAGATAGCGGTGGCACTCATCTCCTCCACTGTCTCAATGGTTCTCTATCTTCTTTGTAGTTTTTCTATTATTTTTGGGTCTCAAAATTCCAAGGCCATTTTGAGGTCGTAAATGATTTTTGTGGAAATTTGTGGGGCCAAGTGTTGCTTTAGCATCCCTTGATCCTAGTTAAAAGTTGTAGTCCTTGGATAGTTCTTTTCAATGAGCTATTATGCACCCCAAACAGATATTGTATGCAAAAGTTGTGCCCTTGAGAAGTTGGTGTACCAACTAATCACCTCAGAGCCCACAAATATTTTGGTGTTTCTTCTTATAGGGTTAAGGTTTTAGACTTCTAAGGTTCTTTCCTTATGTTAAAAGGCCATTATTTTGGCCTCTTGTAATGGATTTTGCACATGCGTGTAGCTGCCATGTTTCTATGTTCAAACATAGCTACCACCATTCTAGCTAATTGTGCTCTACAATATTCTATTATTTCATTTATTAATAAAAGTTAGGTTTTTACCACATTATTGTGCTTTCTGTTATATTTCGTTGTGTGTTTTCATTTCCTTTCTTACCTTTCATTTCATTCCTTGTACAACCCAAATTAGTGGTATTAGAGAAATATATTCCTTGTTGTTTCTCGGTGCATGTCCCCTACAAGGTCAAGGTACAAAGAGTTGGATCTCAAGGTAGTTTCACTTGGGAAAAATCATTCTTGCTAACCCAAGTGGCCTCCCATGGGAGAAGAAAGAAGAGATGAAAAAGCAGGATATCCTATCAAGTTGTTGCTCGAGGAAACACACATGAAAAAGGAATAAGATGATGGACAATTTTTCCCAAATCCTTCGAAAACATCAAACAACATGAGAGACACCTTCAACCAATGGAAATTTCAAAGGTTAAACACCATTTAAGGTACAAGTTAACTTTGATATCCCCATATTTGCAGGCCAAATATATGCAGATGCTTTGGAGAAATGGTTAAATCTATTAGAGGACTATTACTCTATCCAAAATTTGTATGGCAATGAAAATATCACCTTTGCACTCCTAAAATCACTTGCCCATGTCAAACATTTGTGGGAAGGTTACTATGAGATAGAATGATGATGAGTCTTAAATATTCAATATAAGACCCATTGTGAAGCTTTTTTTGATGTCATTAAGGAGTAATTCTACCCTGTAGAGAACTATGATGATCAATACACAAGTTGGAAAACCCTGTAATAGGGGAGAGACCAAATAATGGCAAAGGACACCAATATTTTCCATACCTTGCACTGAAAGTTGGGTATCAGAGACTCCAAGCAGCACCTGATTCTAAAGTACAGTGGTGATCTACACAAGTACATATAAGCAAATATGGATTTATTAGAAATTTCCTCACTGGGATTCATTTATCGATATGTTGTCGAAATTGAAGCAGAGGAATAAGTGAGAGTTCAAGTCTACAAATCCACTCCAACATAAGCCTAGAAAATGCATCCCAAACTTGTAAAACAATGGACAAAACAAGGATATCCAACCTTAAGACAACCAACCCAAGTCACAGATAAATAATGGTAATGGGAATTCTAAAAAGTACACTAGAAAGTGATGTGAGTTCCACAAAATCCCTTGGCACAACACTAATGAATTTTGTTTAAAATGATCATTGTTGACAAAACTTAAAGAAAAGGAAATAGACTCGAGCTCTAATTCTGATTTAGAACAAGATAAAGGAAAGTGAATCATTGATGCAAAACCCAGTGATACATTGTGACCACAAAGATCCAACCAGAAGAGCAAAAGGATTCTGAAGAGGGGGAGCACCTGTTCTATTCACAGCTATGGGTGAAGGGTACCCCGCTACATTGATATCAGTCAAGGTCATCAAGAGATTGAATTTGTTGATAATGCCACACCCCCAACATGCACCATTGGTTAGTATATCCATGGATGAGACATTTGTGTCATCCAACAATGTCGTTTGTATACAAAATCAAGCCCTTTAAAGATGAGGTATTGTGTCATGTTGCCCTAGTTTTAACTTATAATATCATCTATCGTAATAAAATCAATCAAAATCATTAATTAACTTAAAAAAATATATTTCTTGTTAATTTATTAATATTTTATAATAAGTAAGTATACAATTTGAGTAGGCCTAATGGTTAAGAGCATGTGTTTCCTTTAAAGAGGTCAACAGTGAAATCGTTCCACGAAGGTGGGTCTCTTGTTTCACAAACAAGGGGGTAGCATACACCAATTTGGTGTATAGATTGGTTGTGACATTAGTGAGTCCATTGTCTCATAAACAAGGGGTTCTCATACACCAATTTAGTGACAGGCTTGTCTGTGACCTTAAAATTGGATAAAAATAATAATAATTTTTAAATTGTGGTTTCTCATTTATTTAATATTTTGAATATATAAGTTTTTTGGTACAATTTAATTGGCTATAGTAATGAAAATGAAAGGGCCTTTATTATGGCGTGTGGGGTCTTGGTTAAACGGTGATGAGGGGGACTGTTATAACACTCATCACATCTCTCATGTTCAATTTCCTTCTAGTGATGTATTTGGACATGTTGTTGAAGAAAAAAAGAAAAGAGAAAAAAAAATGAAAGGTACTACCAAACCTACAAAAAAAACAAAAAAAAGCCTCTATTATGCCCTAAAACTGCTTTTGCTTGACTAAGAGGACTAAAAATCCTTCCCCCTTACAAACCACCAGTGTGGCCCTCTTTTCCTTGAATAATGGTGATGAGTCCTCATTGGTGGTTTGACAACTGAATTATAATAGGTTTTCCCAGGTTAAAAAAAAGAATAGTCATGAAAATGAAATATTATATGAAAGGAAGTTCAAATATAGAAATATTATGTATAAAGAAGTTCATATCCCAAAATTTACTGGAAAAGACCTACATTAACACCTAAAAATTAAAAATTAAAAATTATAATAATAGTGATTAAAAACATACTTATAAAACTAATAAAAAACCAATTGAAGTAAATTTTATCATCTCAACAAAATTTAATCACAAAAAACTAAATTCCTAAACTTATATCAAAATTTAAACAACAAAGAAAATATGCATCCAAAAGTTAAAATAAATAGGGGATATCGGTCGGAAAGGAACAGCGAGCATAGAGGTGAATAAAACGAGCGGTCGACTGTCGTCCACTCGACGTTGTCCATATTTATTGATCGCGTCCTTCAAAAACATCCACGCAGCCCACCAGGTACAACAATAAATAAACTTTACTCCTCTTCTTCCTTCCAACCACCTCCACCCTGTCATACGCACCCTTACTCTTCCCATTTATATCCAGACACCTAGTGGTTTTACTAGTTGACAAGTGCACTGGATATTGAAAGTCCGTGGAAGGCTCTACCCATGGCGATGCAAATATTTTCAGTCATCTATGCAAAGGCTCTCCCATTGATTCTAATTCTTGCGCTTACAATTACGCGAGGGAAGTGCGCAGATCCGGATCCTCTGCAAGACTTCTGCGTTGCAGACACGACCTCTAACTTCTTTCTCAATGGCTTCCCCTGCCTGAATCCAAGCACGGTGGTGCCGTCCAACTTCAAGACATCGGCTCTGGGCATCCCGGGGAACACAAGCGCCAACCCCTTCGGCTTCAACGTCACGCTTACCACTCCCAAAAATCTGCCAGGATTCAACACGCAGGGAATGGCCATAGCTCGCACTGACTTCGCCAAGGGCGGGCTGGTTCCTCCTCACATCCATCCCAGAGCCTCCGAGATTGCGTTCGTTGTTAGAGGAAAGTTGCTGGTGGGGTTTGTGGACACATCGAACAAGCTGTTCACTCAGATTTTGAAGGCAGGGGATGTATTTGTGTTCCCCAGGGCGCAATTGCACTTTCTCTTCAATGTGGGAAAATCCACCGCTCTCACCATTTCGGGGCTCAACAGTCAAAGCCCCGGCGCTCAGGTCGTGCCGCTCGCTGCTTTTGGGTCGAAGCCAGAGATCCCCCTGGCTGTTCTGGAGAAGGCTTTTCAAATTAGCAGCGAAGAAGTGGAGAAGATCCGTAAGAATCTCATTGGAGGCTGAGCCGCCCACATTTGACACCTGACTTCCATGAAGAAATCGGTGCGGCCATCATCAAAATAAATAATCTAAATTTGTAAGAATTTATATGATTCTACGTGACTCTATTCAACAGATTCTCGACATTCTCGACCTTACGTGTTTTGCAAGGGTTTGTTTGTATTTTAATTAAATAATAAAATATCCTGTAATGTTACTTATGACTTTTTTTTGCACGATATTTTTTTTAGTTAATTTGTATTTTAATTTAATAGCAAGATATGTTGTAATATCTCTTATATATATATAAAATGGTTATTTTTCTCAAAAAATTTGAATGCACAATTAATTTACAAAAATTTATTGTTAATTTTAATTGAATAATAATAATATCACTAATATGAACATTTTTAAATATTTGATAAATAAATTTTAGTGTCATATATTAAATATCACTTATACGTTTTTCCGTTTATTATAAAAGTAGATTTGAACTTTTTTCGGCTGTTGTTTTATATTTTTTTAGTTTTCATTCAAATTTATGACTTTGCACCTTAATGATATCGGCATCAACACTATTGGAATTTGTATTTTTGGTGCATAATTTAAATCTTCTGATTTACAGTAATGCAAAGCCGATATGCTGCAGATCCACGATACTAAATCGAGAAATAAATTGTATGATCCTTGCCATCGGCAACATTCCTCTCACAGATAATAATAGAGAAAAGCAGATCAAATTCTCCGTTACCGCCCAGCACAGTTAAGGAAGTTGCTATGATATTTTGTAATTCGTTAAATGCTCAGATATTTTTAGCCAAAGTCCTCCCTGGAATTGTATGTATTTTTGGGCTCTTAGATATGTAAATTTTGCTGTCAATGTGCAGCTGAAAGAAGAATTGAAATCTGTTTTGGCTACCTTCATTGTTTTCTTTTTTCTTTTATCTCCTCTGTTGCTCTGTGTTACAATAGCATTCTGCGACCAAGCAAGCTTTCACTCTCTATTATTATAAGCCGTTGTTGTCGCTTTCGTTCATGAAAACTGGGCTGGTGTGGGAGTTTTGTTTTTGAATACCTCACCACAGCCTATGGTCTTAAATGTACACGATATTGGTTTTAGCTTTTCAGGGTAGAAATTTCAAATCTGAAACACTTGTCTAATTGCAACTCTAATGTCCAATGGAGACAATTGAGTATATTTGATTGGGAAATCATCTTTACAAATTCTATCCCCAGTGGGGAATAGAGCCTTCCCCACTTCTAGCTGTTGCTCATTGAATTCAAAATATTTATCACTTACCCCACTGTAATGTAGGAGTACTCTGAGTTTGTAAATATTAATAACCATGTAGTAAGTGTAATATAAGAGTACTCTGAGTACCTTGATGCAGGTGAAGTACTCACATGTTTGACAAACACATCCCACTCTACCCATATAACGGAGATCTCCCACACAGAGCTTCCTTTGCTGCAGACCTTCATATCATTAGCCACTCGCACGAGACTCGCAGAATCAGAAATGATGATGAGAGGACGGGAACTGTGTCACCATGACATGAGCATCACCTCGCATCTATCACCTTTAATGTCCATCATGATTAACCAGTATCGTAGCCATACCCCTTCTCCTAAGCCTGCTCAGGTTCTCAATCATAGCACATAGATACATGCGAAGCCCACTCATCGCTATCCTCATAACACTCATCCCCGCCCCTTTATAAAGATGAGCTACTTGCCCCTCTCATTACTCAGCGTATTACCTTGGCCTTTCGCCCCCCTCACTCTGCTCTGGCTTCTCATTCAAAACGCTGCGAAGCCCCGATCCTAGCGTGGAGCTGTACAGTTTCCTTTGGACTGTCGCACTCCTCCCTACACATTTGTCCCCTAGATATTTCTTCCCCTTTAGCCCAGTGCTGCTAGCCCTTGTGTGCTACTCTTTCTCCTCAATTGCTCTCCCCGGTCCAGGTGCACAATGGCTCCAAGACTTCGCCAACGCACTATCCACGGAGGTCAGAGAGGGGCTCTCCCAGGACATTATCATCGTAGAGAGGATAATCGTCTCAAGTCGATAGAAGGCTCCTCTTCCAGCACTTTTGCACATCAGAGTCTCGATCCCGAGCAGCTTGCAGAAGCCTTTAGGCATGCTACGCAGAGAGGAGTTCGCGGTTCGAGAAAGTCCACCATCTCTCCCTAGACGCACTCCCAACGACGCAATTTTGTCCCTCTGACGGCTCCGGAGAAGGAAGATGAGGACACGGACATTTGGGTCATGGCATTTGGACGCGTGTTCTCGACAGCGTAGACCCGGACTCCTCCATCCTCTGCGCTCCACTGAGCATTCCCAGGTGTACTGCGACAGATGTGGAGGCAGCTGTTGCGCAGCTCCTGCTCGCCCCCTTGAGGAGGAGAACCCCAACAGTGATGATAAAGATGATAAGTAAAGTTTGCGCAACTGCACAATTCTCCTATGTTTTTTGTCATGCTCACCCTCAGTGCCTTTCCGTTATCGTTTACTTTGTGTTTCTTCGATATGTCAGCATCACTGCGCATAATGTATTTCTTGGTTTTAAGTTTTGTTTGGGCTAGTTTCTCCCCCGAGGCAGCCCAGAAACAGTGTAACAAAGATTGAGATCGCTTAAGCGCACCTTGCCAACCCAACCTGTAGCATATGTAACTTTATGTTTTAGAAATTAATAGAATAACTCAACTTACTATAAAAAAAAAAAAATACTTTGAATCTAAAAATAGTAATGCCCATGTAACAAGTGAATAATTGGTTTATTGTCTTTACTGAATTAATATTCATAGAAAGACAATAAGAGAATCATTCCCTTACTGCATTAACTTATTTAACAACTACCCTATCTAAAATTATTAAATTTGCATTTATTGCAAGACTTACTTAATTTGCACTGTTGAAATCTGTGACTTACTACATTAACTTATTTAACAACAACCCTAACTATAATTATTAAATTTGCATTTACTGTAGAAGGACTGAATTTGCACTTGCTGGACAGTGGAAAGTCGACCCCATCCAACACGCTCTTGCATTGGCTCGAGTTCGTGAGGCTGGGAGAGTGGGCGACCAGCTATAGAGACTGCCATGAGTTTCAGGTTACAAAAGGAATGGGCGATCTCCAGATTTGTGCCTAACAACTCGTATCAGACGGCTAACTTGTCGATTTTTGGTGCGAGTAGGTGTAATTGAGCACCTCCGACTAATCGTTAGTTTGAGTTGGGTTCTAATAAGCAAGGAGACAACCTCGCTAATTGATAAAGATAATGTAATGGAGAATATACTAATTTTAAATTATGAGTATTTGTCAATTTCATAGCAGCAAATAAATTTAAGTTAATGATAAATAAAGATTCGATCAAATAAAAGAATGATGAAAAGGTCATTGCTACAATGTGTTAGCCTCTGGCAACTAATGTTTCTTTAGCCTGTTAGCAAAAAAAAAAAAATCTATGGCAAAGGTTAGAGATAAACATAACATTTAATAAGATTTTTTAAATGAAAAAAAAGGGTGTTTCAATAGTAGTAGAGAACTAAACCCGTGGGAAATGATGAGATTATAGTCATCTTACCAATGTGCTTCATGTTGGATAGCTATGAGAATCTGATTGTAAATATGAGTAGTTTAAACAACAATGAGAATCTGATTGTAACTATGAGTACTTTGGCACTTAAAGAAACCCTGAAATTTGATGGTGTTAGTAGTAACTTAATGAATGGGAAGCTACAACATAAACCAATTACAAAAGAATTTTTAACTCTAGCTAATTACCTTAAGAAAATTGATCAAAACCATTCAGGTGTTCAAGGTCAAAAGGACATCAAAATAAAAAAGAGGTAAGTTCACTTGTTATCACTACATAAGACCTAGACACATGAAAAGAGAGTGTTGAGTCTAGAAGTGAGAACTAAAGGATCAAAAACTGAGTAGCACAAATAAAAAATCAGTGAGCATAAATGAAAGGTGAGATCAATGCATAGTTTCATATGGTGAGGTTTTATTTATTGATTTGATTCTTGACTAAGAGGCATTTCATGATGCAGCCCAAAACAAAAGTAATTTTCTTGCATATAATCATGGTGATTATGGCAAAGTGCATCTAGGAAACAATAATTTTTGCAACATTGTAAGAGTGGGAGATGTCGAGATCAAGATAAAGGATTGTCAAGGTATCTTATTGAAATATGTTAGGCACATTCCAAAGATGTGCATGGATTTGATCTCTACAAGATGATTGGATGGTGAAGGGCACTCTGCAAGTTTCGGAAAAAATGGGTGGAAAATTAATCAGTGGGTGTTGCTCATGGCTAGAGGATCCAAGACAAAAACATTGTATAGGTAAGAGAAAAATAGAAAAACCAGATGTAGCTATTGTTGCAAAGAAGAAACCTTAGTAGATTTGTGGAAAAAGTGTTTGGGTCACATGGGCAAAAAGGCCTTAAATTTCTTGTTGGTAAAAATCTACATCCAAATTTGAATTCCTATAATCTTGATATTTGTGAGCATTGCATATATGGTGGGCAACAAAAGATTCAATTTATTAGAAGGGGTCATGAATAGAAAACAAATTTGAATGAATTGATATATTCTAATGTGTTTGGGCTAGTAAACATTAAGTCATTAGGAAGTGTCTCATACTTTATCACAATTATAAATGATGCATCTAAGGTTTGGGCCTACCCTATGAAAACCAAATGTTAGGTATCCATGATATTTCATAAGTTTTTTTTTTTGGTTCACCGAAAGAAAAACTAATAAATTGTTGAAGTGTTTTAAAACAAATAATGGTGGAGAATATTGCTCCAACCGATTCAAAGAGTATTATAACATATTTGGCATAAAACATAATAACATTGTCCCTCTTACTCCTCAACGAAATGGTATTGCAAACAAAATAAATCACACTACTATGGAAAAGGTAAAGAGTATGTTGTCAAATTCAAGATTGAAAAAAAAATGGGCAAAAGTGATAAAGACAACTTGCTACCTCGTAAATAGATCTCCTATTATATCTTTGGATGGTGGTATTCTCAAAGAATTTTGGACTAGGAAAAAAAAAACATTTGTGCATTTTCCCAAAGAGGATATAACTAAGCTAGATGATAAATCCTTGAAGTGTGTGTTTCTATTATATGTGGATGACGAGCTTGGTCACTGATTATGAGATCCAGTTAAACATATTCATAAGAAGTATGGATATGATGTTTAATGATTTAGAGATGTTTAACAAGTCTTCAGGTAACATGGAGGTCAAGAAAGTTGTTGACATGTTTGCTAAACAACAAATAGATATTCCACTATTGCAAGAAAATGGGCAACATATTGAACAACAAGCTAAACAACAAAATGAAAATGATGAACAACAAGAAGAAGAAATTTTACAACAACCCTTGCAAGAAGTCCAACTTGAAAATACACCACCACAGTTGATCTGTAGGTATACTAGGCCTCATAAGCCTTCATAAATGTATCATCCCTTGATCCAAGTAGATAGTGGTGGCACTCACCTCCTCCACTCTCTCAATGGTTCTCTATCTTCTTTGTAGTTTTTCTATTATTTTTGGATCTCAAACTTCCAAAGCCATTTTCAGGTTGTAAATGCTTTTTTGTGGAAATTTGTGGGGCCAAGGGTTGCTTTAGCATCCCTTGATCCTAGTTAAAAGTTTTAGTGCTTGGATAATTATTTTCAATGAGCTATTATGCACCCCAAACAGATATTGTATGCAAAATTTTTGCCCTTGAGAAGTTGGTGTACCAACTAATCGCCTCATAGCCCACAAATATTTTGGTGTTTCTTCTTATAGGGTTAAGGTTTTAGATTTCTAAGGTTTATTCCTTATGTTAAAAGGCCATTATTTTGGCCTCTTGTAATGGATTTTACACATGCGTGTAGCTGCCATGTTTCTCTGTTCAAACATAGCCACCACCATTCTAGCTAATTGTGTTCTACAATATTCTATTATTTCATTTATTAATAAAAGTTAGGTTTTTACCACATTGTTGTGCTTTTTGTTATATTTCTTTGTGTGTTTTCATTTCCTTTCTTACCTTTCATTTCATTCCTTGTACAACTCAAATTAGTGGTATTAGAGCAATATGTTCCTTGTTGTTTCTCAGTGCATGTCCCCTACAAGGTCAAGGTACAAAGAGTTGGATCTCAAAGTAGTTTCACTTGGGAAAAATCATTCTTGCTAACTCAAGTGGCCTCCCATGGGAGAAGAAAGAAGAGATGACAAAGAAGGATATCCTATCAAGTTTTTGCTCGAGGAAACACACATGAAAAAGGAATAAGACGATGGACAATTTTTCCCAAATCCTTTGACAACGTCAAACAACACCATAGACACCTTAAACCAATGGAAATTTCAAAGGTTAAACACCATTTAAGGTACAAGTTAACTTGATATCCCCATATTTGCAGGCCAAATATATGTAGATGCTTTAGAGAAATGGTTAAATCTATTAGAGGACTATTACTCTATCCAAAATTTGTACGGTAATGAAAATATCACCTTTGCACTCATAAAAGAACTTGCCCATGTCAAACATTGGTGGGAAGGTTACTAGGAGAGATAGAATGATGATGAGTCTTCAATATTCAATATAGGACCCACTTGGGAAGCTTTTTTTGATGACATTAAGGAGGAATTCTACCCTGTAGAGAACTATGATGATCAATACACAAGTTGGAAAACCCTGTAATAGGAGAGAGACCAAATAGTGGCAGAGTACACCAATATTTTCCATACCTTGCACTCAAACTTGGGTATCAGAGACTCCAAGCAGCACCTGATTCTAAAGTACAATGGTGATCTACACAAGTACATATAAGAAAATATGGATTTATTAGAAATTTCCTCACTAAGATTCATTTATCGATATGTTGTCGAAATTGAAGCAGAGGAATAAGTGAGAGTTCAAGTCTACAAATCCACTCCAACATAAGCCTAGAAAATGCATCCCAAACTTGTAAAACAATGGACAAAGCAAGGAGATCCAACCTTAAGACAACCAACCCAAGTCATAGATAAATAATGGTAATGGGAATTCTAAAAAGTACACTAGAAAGTGATGTGAGTTCCACAAAATCGCTTGGCACAACACTAACGAATTTTGTTTAAAATAATCATTCTTGAAAAAGCTTAAAGAAAAGGAAATAGACTCGAGCTCTAATTCTGATTTAGAACAAGATCAATGAAAGTGAATCATTGATGCAGAACCTAGTGCTACATTGTGACCACAAAGATCCAACCAGAAGAGAAAATGGATTCTGAAGAGGGGGAGCACCTCTTCTATTCACAACTATGGGTGAAGGGTACCCCACTACATTGGTATCAGTCAAGGTCATCAAGAGATTGAATTTGTTGATAATGCCACACCCCCAACATGCTCCATTGGTTAGTATATCCATGGATGAGACATTTGTGTCATCCAACAATGTCGTTTTTATACAAAATCAAGCCCTTTAAAGATGAGGTATTGTGTCATGTTTCCCTACTTGAAGTGTGTGATGTTATTTTAGGAAACTTTATATACAAAAATTTTATACTTTTTATGAGTCTTGTCCCCATAGTGTCATTGTTACTCTCATAGGTCAACTCTATAGGGTACCAAAGGTAGTCCCAACTACTACAATTTCATTTATCTCAGCCAAAAAATGCCAAACGGTAATATCTCAGACTAAAAAGTGTTTCCTCTTCATGGTTTAGTTAGAAGGTGAAAGGAAGGTAATTGCAACCACCACAACTCAACACAATGCCTATTTACACAACAAAAGAAAGTGGACAAGATTGTAGAGACATACAAATATATCTTCACTCCACCTGTAGGAGTGTCTTTGTACTACCAGGTCAAATATTCAATTAATGTCATACATGGTGTTCCTTTGTCTAATATCCAAATATATAGGCATTCTCTCTTTCAGAATTAGGAAATAAAATGACAGATTCATGAGCTCATCAAAAGGGCCACATTCAATTGATCCGAGAAATTTTCATGAATGCTTTCAAACACAAATATCCATTATACAGGACCTTTTACTGACACTTACATTTGCATGTGAAATCATGATCAATGCATATTCTAAAAAGTAATAATCATGAAACAAGAAGCAATAATCATGAAGTACACATAATATACGATATGATAACATATTCCGTCCAGTGTGGACTACGTCTCTGGGCCTTGGGTCAAGAGTGGGGAGGCTACTTCATTAGTCGTTGCAAGAAAATGATGAGTACAAGATGAAATCTTTGCCAATACAAAGATGAACCCCTTATCTAGAGTGGCATGCCTCTCCAAAGAGACATTCTTCTACAAGAACTCTCACTCACAAGATGTTCTCCTTCAGCATGAAAAAAGAACAATTCTCACATAAATTGGAATAAAAAAATCCTCCCACAAGGTGGCATACATGGACCTCCGATACAAATCATAATCACAGTAAAATTAAATGAGCACATGGAAAAAATACACCTTATACCTTCAAGTTTGTGGATGGCCTGAAAATCGGCTGCTCTGATGAAGAAACAGTCTGCGCCATTGTGTTCCTTGCGAAAAATCATGAAATATGTGTATAAACATGACCCCATTCTATCATAGTAAAATCTAGGCTCCCTGAGAACCTTAAAGATTCCTCACAAGATTATCTTCTAGTGATGGGTGAAAAATCGATCGCTTAGATGAAGAACAGACTAGGTACCATTGTTAGCGATCTTGAATGTTGACGTGAAGAGTAAGATGAATCAGGACTCTTCACTATGTACTTCTTTGTTTCCCTGAGTTGTGAAGGACCATCAACGACGATCAAAATTGTTTTGAGCCCCACACAAACAAGTTGTGTTAAACAACCACCTACTATGATTAGTCTAAAATAATACATTTCTATGATCACCAAATAAGCCTAATGCCTTGACAAAATAAACTCCATATAATGTTGAAGAGTTATTAACTCTCAAGGGATCAAGAAAATCAAGAATATTTCAACTGCCTCCAGGACCATCTCCATTTCCCATCATCAGGATTTATTTCCTCACCATGATCTGAAAGACCTTGGTGAAAATTATGGTCGTATTATATTTATGCGCCTTGGTTTCGTCCTTGTCATCCTGGTTTTTTCTCTGGATATGGCCAAACAATCTCTGAAAACTCATGCCCTGCTCTTTTCTAGTTGACCTGCATCGCAGGCAAGGAAGTACTTAGCTTACAATTTCAGAGATGTGTCATTGGCTCCCTATGGAGATTACTAGCAGCAAATGAATTGTTGAATACCAAGAGAATCGAGTCCTTCGAGTCCATGTAACACAATGAGGTATCTCT
Organism: Pinus albicaulis; assembly: GCA_034641835.2. Lineage (NCBI taxonomy): Eukaryota > Viridiplantae > Streptophyta > Pinopsida > Pinales > Pinaceae > Pinus > Pinus albicaulis. The sequence continues at coordinate 470,247,012 of CM076580.1, read as the reverse complement.
CATGATTCAGTGGATTTGGCATGAAAGCAATAATGGATACAAACTTGTTAATGTGAGCACGACACTCTCATCCCTTACACGAAATGTAATATGCAGAATGCTAATGGGGAGAAAACATTTAGCAGATGCGTTGGATAATTTTTCGGGCATGAAAGGATTAGCAGAACTTGTGCGTGAGTTATAAATTGTAGTCGATGTTTTATATATTGGGGATTTCATTCCTTGTCTCGGATGGTTGGATTTGCAGGGAATCAAAAGGCACATGAAGAAACTATGTAGATATTTTGATTCAGATGTTTTTTGTAGCATCAGAAAGTGATCTAAGTCTCAAATTTGGTGAGGAGGCTTAGACACGGGTATTCCAAAGAACCCAAAAATCGTTTGTGGAAATTTCACTCATTTCATGTTTTATTAAAATAATTAATTATTTTAATGGAGACCCTAAGTCTAAACTTAGGGAAATTAAATAATTAATGGGTATTAATAAAACAGAGTGTGAATCTTCAGAGAATGAAGATCAAGTCAAGTTTTAATCTTATCCATTAATTAGACTTCTAATCTGGGCCATTGATTCATCAATAAGAATATTATAAAAGAATGCTTGAGGGTCATTTGGAAAGAAATCTGGGAAAGCATTCAGTAACCCAAGGGAAGTTGATTCTAAAGGAATAGAATTCGATTTCAAAGGGATATTTGTAGGGAAGAGGAAGTAGAGGGCATCAGCAGTGTCAGAGCTCAAGGAAAGAAAGATGCAAAAGGGAAGAGAGGTAGCACTCAGGAGCAGCACAGAGGCCTCACGCAGTAGTGACGCAGTCTCACATTGGCTCTGCGTAGAGAGGTACACAGGAGTGACGCAGAGTGACATAGGGAGGGCCAATGAGTCTCTCAAGTGTCGTAAATTCTCCATATGTCCAGAGAATAACTATCTCAGGTGTATCTCAAGAAGTTTCTCAGTTATTTCTACTAGTCTTTCCTTGTAAATAATTTACTGCTAAAGATTAATATATAAACCCTCGTTTGTTGCACTGGTTTTCCCACATTGGGTTTTTCCGGGGACAATTGTCCAAAAATAACTGTGTCCTTGGGATTGGTTCTTGTGCTTACATTTTACTATTCTTTTCTCTATGTGTACTTGAGTGATAACTGGAGTAGTGTTTATTTTGAAATTTATTGTAAGGGTTTTGTAAATAACTTATTATGGAAATAATTAGGAGAAATAAATCTATAACTGCAGTATAATTTCATAATTGAAATTTTCACATGGAATCAGAGTTGAGTAACATGATTGGAGACTTTGTGATGAAATGGATTCTAGAAGTTGCAGCAGCAGTAACTCAAAAGGGTTCTCGTTGTTGGGCACCTAATCCTCTATGGGTAGGTGTAGAAGGTGAAGTCCAAAATACCTTGGAATGTGGAATCCAAGGGTCACCTAATGTACTATAAATGCATCATTTGTGAATAATAAATGCATCCAACATTTATCTTTCTCATGTCTCATGTGTTTACTATGTTTTCCATACCCTCGTTTAACATGGTATCAGAGCAGGCGGAAATTTGTCCTGATCTAATTTGAACCACTATTTTTGTGGCCTCTCTGTACTGCTCTACCATCTCTTTAGTTTTCTAACCTGCACCAAACCATTATGTATCTCATTTTTCTATCGATTTCCTACGTCCATGCCATAGGATTTTCACTGCCAAACATATCGTTGGTCTCTTTTGATCAGCATAATTGATGTCGTCCCCTCAACCGTTTCACTTTCAGATTTTGTCTTGAAAATCGATTTTCCTGACAATTTGGTTAGACAAAAACGCTAGACAGGGGTGTAGTTATCATAGTAAGAGAGACATGTTTGAATTCAATTTCGTCATCAGTAGTAAAGTATTGGTAGACTAATGTTTTTGCTCATCTCTTTACGCAATATGTGAGTGGAATATGATCTAGTTACATAATACAAATTGTTGTGCTCCATACCTCTGCCTTCGCTCTCGGTTTCTCCTCATATTTCCTGACTGGTATCGCCCTTCGCTCCACTGTTTCCATGGCAATATATAACACAAGGAAGTGATGTGCCTTCTGGGAGAGGCGATGGAAGATAGTCACTACATTGCAAGACATGGCCCCGGTCTTTTCTGATCTCCAAATCCTATCTACAATACTTCCTCCCTGCCAATGTCGGGTGGAATTTCAAAATGTCAAATTTCAAAATCCACATTTCAGTTCTGAGTGAAATACACCTATATTCAGTTATACTCGTAGATTCCTTTGGCATAATACATTCCTCCATGATCGTTTCTCTATAAAAGTGCAAAGTTTGACTCTTTGGACCCACTCAACACCCCGTGTTCACGGTGCTCCCGAGTCTCGATCTGAAGAAATGGTCTCAAATCCACTTGAAGACTTCATTTCTCTAATTTCTCAGATGCAAGTAAGCCTTTTTTGTGCGTTCCTACACTTTGATTGAAAGAAATTTTCAGCTTTATACTCTCGTTTGGTTTGAATACAAACCTTGGAATGAGAAATATTTTGGAGTTGTGAACTATGGGACTGCCAAGATCTTGGGCATTAAGGAGGTGATGCTACCTTGAGAAGGCCTTTATGCTTGCTGTGAGGCGCCAATTTAGGATTTTTGCACTTTTGCGGCAGGTTAGTTACAAAATGTGTGCTTTGCGTTGAACTGTGGTGTTGCGCACGACCTGAAATAGTTTCTTGAAGGCCCAATGGTATGTTTGAATATTTTTAAATGAGGCATGGCGAATAATGCCTTGTTTCTACCAGCACCGAGAACCACATTTATTTCATATATCCTTAAGGCCATATTTCATACTTCATACAAGTGTTTATAAAGAGGGTCATATATGAGCATTCATTCCTTTTTAAAAGTCGTATGTTTAAAAGGAATATATGCCATGGATGGTTTATAACATGAAGCGTGCATTTATATATGGAAGGTGAATACGTTAAGTTCCTTTTTAAAGTGTTGTGAGGGGTGCATTATAATAGATTATGTGGAGTATATATCCTCTTTACTTTATAAAGATCTCATATGTGGTATGCAGTAGAGTATGTGAGCGTGAGCGTTATGTCATGAAGGTATATTGAAAGCTTATATTTTTTTTGAAGACATACCAGTTTTCTTACAAGTAGTTTGAGTCCTGTTTTGAATATCGTGTTGGTCTTAAAAATTTGGTGAATATTAAAGTATTGAGGAATGACATATAATTAATTTTTAATATTTCTTGGTGAATGATATAAAATTCTTTGATGTGCTATATTGACTATTGCATAAGTGCCTATGGTTCATGAAAGTAGTGGTTTTAATGATCAAATGAGCACATATAAGGTATATGTTGAAAGTTGGTCCTAATGGTTGCTCCAAAGCCTACCATCAAGTTTGTAGAAGAAGATATCGCATAATTGCTAGAGAAAAATTTGGTATATAGTGATATAATTGAAGCTCACGTTCCTTATTTTCCAGCTCTTAAGAAAAAAAAAATGGCTAAGCTTGAAATAATATTAGAGTTATTGAGAACTCTAATCGTATCCATTGCTGACAACGCAATCAAAATCAGTAAATCCACTATTTCCGACATACAAAAATGTACACAAAATGCACAAGAACAGATAGAATTTTTGCAGCTTGAATCTCAACTACAGCAACAAGAGTTACAAAAGCCTAGTCATCATTCTGAACTTTTGTTTGTTCATAACATTGAGACAGTCTCCCACCAGTAGCAAGAATATAAGTTGATATTAATTCAGATCCGGTGCCTAGTTCAAGAGCAGATTTGAATGCAGAAGAAAAAATATAGCATGCACTTCCCAAGCCCATCATCAAACCTTGGGAAGATCTTGTCCATAACAAGCACATAACTGGTCTTGGATATGACAAGGAGGTGTCCTTTCATATTCCAGACTATTCCAAGCCCATTCAATTTCAGAGTGCCAGATTTTTTTCATGATAGCTCACCTTTAGTTGTTCTAGATTCTACTCCTCTACCACACCAGCAACAACAAAGTGTAAAATTCCAGCACTGTGATCGAGTTGGCCATATGAAAGATCATTGTTTCGATCTTCACCCATGCAAGCATTATGGTCGACCCACTCATTCTTCACACAGATGCTTCAAAAACAAGCCTCCCGCAAGAACAAATATTCATCTTGGATGGATTGCTTCTTGGCAATGGGCATCAACAACCAAGAAGATGTTTTAGTCATATGTCAGAACTTGTTCTAGAGTATTGAACAGTCTTGTTGTTGATTTTTCGCCAGTATCTCACCTTGTATCTGACAGGGGGGAATTATGGTCATCTACAAGTTTCAAAGCCACATCAATTGAGCTTGAGCCACAACCTATCATTCCAGATTCAGAGTTGTAGCCAGAGACACAGAAGTTCAAACGAGCCTAAACCACAACCTACCATTCCAGATTCAGAGTTGTAGCCAGAGACACAGATGCCTATGAGCATGCCTTTGGTTGATGGTCAGCCTTAAACCATATATGCGAGGTTGATGTTCTTCATATTCAAATAATTCAGGACACTTCCTCTAGCAGAAGACTTCAACTTCTTGCCAGTTTTGGTAGAGTTCCACGAAATGCATTAAGCATTCCAGAGTTGGTGGTCATCCTTAAACCATCGCAGGTTGTAGACCTCCCTTTTTCCAGGTTGAATTTCTCCCTCTTTAAAATATGAGGAGCACTTCCTCTAACAGAAGACCTCGGATTCTTGCTAGATTTGGAAGAGTTTCGAGAAATTCACTAAGCGTTCTAGTGTTGGTGGTCATCCTTAAACCACCTATTTATGCCAACATTTCAGAGAGCTCATCCAACCTAGTTCCTTGCATATTTTCATTACAACTCTCTTCTTGGACTCACACATACCCCTTCGGATTAAGGGGGGGAATTTTGGGCACCTAATCATCTATGGGTAGGTGTAGAAGGCGAATGAACATGAAGTCCAAAATACCTTGGAATGTGGAATCCAAGGGTCACCTAATGTATGATAAATGCATCATTTGTGAATAATAAATGAATCCAACGTTTATCTTTCTCATGTCTTGTGTGTTTACTGTGTTTTCCATACCCTTATTTAACAGACACATCTCTCTAGAGAGAAGAGAAATCATGGAAGAACAAAGAAATCACGACATCTCTGTATTGGCCTCCAGATTGGAAGAAGAATTTTCTTGTGTATCAAGCTCTGCTTCTCTAGAAGTCTGGTATATTGATAGTGGATCTTCTGCACATATGACGGGAGTACGAGAATGTTTCTCAAGCTACCAGGAAGAGCAGATGAATTTTCATATCACCATCGGAAATAAGGCAAAGTGTACCCCTGTTGGTAGAGGTACCGTAGTGTTTCAAACTAAAGCTGACAATAAGCCTCGAGCCACCAATGTGATGCATGTGCCTGGTTTGGGGATGAACTTACTCTCAGTTTCTTAGCTACAAAACAAGGGCTATGACGGCTACTTCATCGGCAAAAGAGTATATGTCAAACACTCGAGTTGGAATAAAAAGGCACAAATCGGAGTCAGGAGAAATAAATTGCATAAGTTGCAGCTCAAATATCCAATGGCATTGTTGTATGATCAATACATGCCAAAATTTTTGTGGGTTGAAGCTTGTAACACAATTGTATATGTTCAAAACATGAATCCTCACAATGCATTAGGTAAGATCACTCCAGAAAGTGTCTTCACTGGCAAGAAGTCAGAAGTAAGCCAATTCAGGATCTTTGGTAGTGTGACATATGGCCATGTACCTGAAGAGAAGAGGAAGAAATTGGATAGTACTATTGAAAAAGGATATTTGGTGGGATAGAGGATAGCCCGAGTGATTCTCTAAGGAAGAAGGATCCAAGGGATTCATCCCCAAAATATTTGCAGGAGGGGGAGAAGGTAGAACCACCCACTACAAGTGGTAGAACGAGCAGGGAATTATGAAAAATTCTGAGGGATGCAAAGGAGTTTGTCGGATCCCCTAGAAATGAGCAGAGGCAGCGTAGGTAACCAGACAGATACTAAGCCTTGGTAGCTCAGGTTGGGGAACCCTCTAGTTTTCAGGAAGCAGCCCAACATCCGATGTGGGTTGATGCAATGGTAGAAGAGTATAGTTCCATCATGACGAATGATGCCTGGGAAGTGGTTCCTAAGCCTCAAGCCAGATCAGTTATGGATTCGAGATGGATCTACAAGATCAAATATGTTGCAGATGGCAGGGTAGAAAAATTTAAAAACGGGTTTGTGGCAAAGGGGTATGCTCGGAAGGAAGGGATAGAGTATGAAGAAACCTTTGCCCCAGTAGCCAAATATACTTATATTAGATCCATGATATCCCTTGATGTGCATATGGGATGGGAGATTCACCATATGGACGTCAAGACTGCATTCTTAAATGGGGTGATAGAAGAAGAAGTATATATCGAACAACCAGAGGGCTTTGAGACACATCAGTAGAATACTCATGTGTGTAGGCTAAAGAAAGCCTTGTATGGACTTAAGCAAGCTCCTAGAGCTTGGTATGGTCGAATTTATGGCTACTTGCAGAAGACGGGATTCGTCAAGAGTGATGCAGATCCTAATATCTACTATCTGAGAGTAGGGGATGAGCCTTTGATACCAGTGATGTACGTAGATGATCTATTCCTAACAAGATCATCTAGGCTCATCAAGGACTGCAAGGAGAATTTATTTTCAATATTCAACAGGAAGGATCTGGGGCTGATGCATTATTTCTGGGGTTGGAAGTTTGGCAGTAGAAAGGTGAGATATTCCTTGGTCAAGCGAGATATGCTACATAAATAATTAGGGGAATTTTGAGGTCTAAAATGGGCCTCCTAAGGAAATAATAAAATAATAGTTAAACCAATAAAATAATATTTATGAATTTGCAATTCACTTTTTGCACCACAATCCATGTAACCATAGTTAAATTCAATTCAAAAGTTGTACCAAAATAAAATTAATAAAAGAATTATATTGATGTGACTATAAATAAGGATGATTTTTTCAAGAAAAAACCATTATCATTGAACAACTAACGCATTTGTCCTTTGTACTTAAATAACTTAAAATAAAATATGAATATGAATTTATAAATTCTTAATTATATTATATGCTATTAATTAAAATTTATATTATTTAAATTGTATAATAACATGTACTTAATATACTATATAAAAATAATATAATATAATATAATAAATGTATAGGGATATGCATTTTTTCTTTCGATAAATATGAAAAAAAAAATATTTTTATTCAAAAAATGTGAAATGACATTTATTATGAGTACTTTACTTTGACTTTAAAAGTATTTAAAGCACTATCATGGTTAACCATGAGTTTTTCTCCACCATTAAGAATGTGACAAATAAGTACATTTAACTCAAGCAATGCCACCTCAACCATTAGGGATGATGTCATCCCCTAAAATGTGATTGGTTCTCATAAAGTAAATTTTGATTGTACATTTTCCTTCGGAGACCCATTTTAGACCTCAAAATTCCCCTAATGCTTAAAGAGGTTCAAGATGGAGGACTATAGACCCATGACTACACCAATGATCACCAACTCGAAGAAGATTGATACTTTTGAAGTTGATGAGGATGATCCTACCTTGTATAGGAAACCCATAGGGTCCCTGATGTATCTGGTCAACACTAGGCCAGACATCTGTTATGTTGTCAACACCCTTAGTCAGTTCATGTTGGAACCAAGGAGGGCATGTTGGGCAGCAACCAAGCATGTTCTCAGATATTTGCAGGGAATAGTTGAGCTTGGATTGAGATACATCAGAGGCATTGACATTAGATTTAGTGGGTTCACTGATGCAGATTAGGTGGGAAGCCCAGTAGATCGGAAAATTACCAGTGGGTACTACATCAATGTTGGATCAGGAACAACTTCATGGTGCAGCATGAAATAGAAATTCGTAGCTCTGAGCTCAGCTAAGGCAGAATATATGGCAGCAAGCACTGCTTCGTGTGAGGCCATATGGCTTAGGAAGTTGCTTGTGAATATAATCAAGGAAAAGATGGAAGCGACCAAAATTCTATGTGATAATCAGAATTGCATCAAGCTCTCTGAAAATCTTGTGTTTCACGATCGGTCGAAGCAAATTTACATCAGATGTCATTTCATCAAACACTGTGTCTAGCGGGGAGTTTTACAGTTTCAATACACTCCGACAGGAGAACAGGTGGCAGACTGATTAGGTGATCATGTCCTAAGTTGTAAAAATGCTCAAAATTTTATTTTCTCGGAATTGGTTGAAACCAGAACGACAGGAAAGGTCTCATCAAAAAAATCATGTAACCACAAATGACACTCAAAACCGATGTTTTATGAGAAAGATATTCAACATTGAAGTTTCTCAATTTCAGGGAAAAGCCCAATTTGACTCAGTTTGACTTTGAATAAAAAAATATTTAAAAAGGAATATTCCATAGAATATTCTATGAGGACCAATCAATGTTGGACATTTGCCACACTCGGATTATACAATGGAGATTCTACGAATCTGAATAGCCAATCAATGGGCGCCACGTGGCCTGCCTGGAGAACGCCACATGGCCCCAAGACTGCAGTATTGTGGTGGATTTTTTTTTTTTGGCAATGGCCGGTTTCGATCGCAGGTCGGGCGGGTGGTAGCCCCAAGGCCTTACCGCCCAAGCCCGCAGTAGTTCTTAACTATCATAGGCCCCAACTTTTATAAAAAGTTTGTGGAATAAATGGATGGGCGGAAAGGGGGCCAGCCCCCTTAACATGAGACCGTAGGCGGAGAACCACAAGACCATTCAACTAGCAGTAATGACAAGCCGACCGTTACGGTTAAGATTAATGCATTCACATGTGTTACAGCGGCGGTTGCAGCAACGTTTTAATGCCATGGTTAACGATAACCGTTGGCCTCAACGGTTTCTGCAACGGGTGCGAACAGTCCATGTGACCACCCACCCCTGACATTTAATGTTTGATTAACCGCACGCCTTTTTTGGAGAAAATTCGGCGGAGGTGCCAAATTTGGTGGGCTTAACTGTAGTTAGCCCATATTTGGTGGAGTTTTTTTAGGGAAAACTGGGCAAAACTTCAGTTGGACATAACTTTTGCTAGGAGAAACCTTTTGGAGCGAATTTATTTATTTATTTTTGGGTAATTTGAGCATTCCAGAGCCAATGGTGCAGGTTACAGAGGCAACAGAGAACATCTTCAGGTAATTTTTCAGCAGAGAAGCTTGGAGAGCCATCAGGGCCTAGGGAGTGTTGGAGCTGTATTGGGCTATGGTTAACCTTTAGAGGTGAAATGAAAGCTTATCTTTACCGTTTTCAGTGTTTTGAACTCATTGCTACAACTATTTTTTCCTTTTTAGGCTTTCTTCACACTGTATAACTAATTTTGAGCATAATAAGAGCAAGGACATGCCCACTTGGGGGCCTTGGACCCGACAGATGTAGCCCAGGAGGGGTGAACTGCCTTATCATATGTTGTGTTATATTCTATGATTTATTTTCTATGTTTTATCAGAGTTAAAAATGTTAAACAGTAAAAATAAATAAGCCTCCTACACACAAAAAGACTCATAAATTCACCAAAAGAATTTTGTTCCAATTGCAAAACATACTAAACAGTGTGCACACATAAATTAATGGATAATGAATACCCTGCACCAGCAAACAAGTAGTTTCATTTCAAGATCATTAGTGATTACTTCTATTATTTCTTTAGGCAGAGTCTGTAAAGGGCCAGATAGCTTCTGGAACTCATCCTTTCTTTAAAGGTGACATATCCAGTAAATGCCCCTACAGTCAATCTCTGTATTATAAATAAGAAGTTCTCACATTTCAGATCAGATTGGTATCAGAGCCTAGGTTTGAACATAGACTTGAGCTCAAAAGTTTTGAATTTTGTGCACAGAAATATTTTACTGTTTTGCAAGTTTGATGCTTACTAGGCTTAAACTTAAAAGAGGGGAAGGACAATTGGTTAGAGCAAAATATAATCCTCAACCAAGGAGGGCCAGGGTGCCATTATCTCCACCTTCTATCTCACCCTCAAAATCCTTAGAAGTAGCTACAAACATGTCTTCAAAAGAAGAAGAAGCTCATGAAGAAATGGATCCAAAGGAAGAAGAAAGGGTTTTTCGGAAATCTTTCTTGGATATGACTGAAATGGTAAGGATCCTCTATCAAGAAAGAAATGATAGGATTGCTGGAGAAGGGTCTGAAAACCAAAAAGAGGGAGAGGATTCCTCAAGAGGAAAGAAGGACAAGAATAAGTCTAAGAAAGGGAATGGAGTAAATGGTGATCCTTCATCTCCATCGTCATCCTCTTCCTCAACATCATCCTCTTCAACATCAGTAAATCAGTCACATAAGTAAAAAACAACTGGTAAAAATCCTATGTTAAAGCTTGATGTCAAATTTGAATTGCCAATGTTTAATGGTGATGTTAATGCAGAGAAATTAGATAATTGGATCAGACAACTGGAGGTCTATTTAAGGATCCAAAATCTACATGATGACGACACCAAGATTTAGCTAGCCTCATTAAGGATGGAAGGAACATCTTTGGTATGGTGAAAAGCCAAAACCAAAGAGGAAATTTGAAAACATGGTAAGCTGACTTTATCATGGGTTGAGTTTATTTTTGCAATCAAGAAGCAATTTTATCCTCTTGCTCACCTTCAGAAGTCTATAATGAACTGGCAAAACTTTAGACAGCGTAAGGGATAGAATGTGCAAGACTATACCCAGGAATTTAGGAGAAGAGCACTCTTACTTGGGGTAGATTTACAAAGCCAAGATACTTTGTTAAAGTACATAGGTGGTTTGCACAGTTACCTTCAACACACTATTCTTATGTTTAATCCTACTAGTCTAGACGAAGTTTGTGTACAAGCTATGCATTTAGAGGTTAGAGGGAAAAACACTTTTGATGCATTGAATGAGGATAGTTATTTTAAAAGCAAAGGAAGAAAAAGGGTTGCAAATTCTAGAAAGGAAAAAGGTAAATTCTTTTGCAAGAACTATTCAAAAACAAGCCATGATGAAGATCACTGTTGGAAGCTTCATCCTGAGCTGAAACCAGAGAAATATAAAAACAAAGACAAGACCAAAGAAAAGAGGAAAACTGTAGCAACTGTTGAATAGGATTTAGGGTCAAAATTAGGTGATGAGACAAAAAGTATCACCATGGTATTAAAGAACATCAAAGGGAAAGAGGTTGTACATTAATCAAATCCCAGTTCTAGCTCATTAAACTATCACAAAGAAACTCAAGATGAAAAAAGGAGGATAGAGCTATTTCATGTGAGAATAATATCAAACCACACAAAGATAGACACACTTTTTGATAGTGGGTCTCAAGCTAATCTCATCTCAGAAGATTTGGTCAAACAACTGAAACTTGAGACAATTCCACATCCAAAGCCTTATCCACTTGGGTGGATATGCGAGGATGCAAACTTACAGTTATCAAAGAAGTGTATCTTGCACTTCGCCATAACAACTCATTATGTTGATTGGGTTGAACTGGATGTAGTACCGCTTGACATTACAGGTGTTGTGTTGGGTAGTCCATATTATATGACATAAAGGCCATCTTCCATCGCCATGAGAACAAGTATCACTTGTTCAAAAATGGAAAAGAGTACATTGTGAGAGCACATAAGAAGAAGCTAGAATCTTCTTTAGTCCATGAAGGTCAATTGAAAAGGCTAGTTAACGCAAGTCAAAATCTGACTTTGTTAATGATTAAACGACAAGATTTTGTACATTTAACTTTTCATGATATTGCTAATGATATGTTTCAGTCTGATAACAGTTCATCTTTGAAAGAAGATGAAAATTTGTTGCACAAGGTACCTTTGGTGTCGATTGGTGCAGAGGACAAAGTGTCGGTGCAAAGTAGTGCAAGAGTCCATAAGATGGAAAGGCATGCAAGTAAAGAGGGCACACGGTTCAGCATGGGTCAATGTTGGTTTCAGAATGGCAGATTGAGATGGCGAGAAAACTTGGTCTAGATTCGGCACAAGTGCATGGCTCATTCAGCAAAAATTCGCCATGTGAACAGTTGGCAAGGTGAATCTTGTTTTAAGTCTTCTTTGAAGTTTGGTAATTGTAGAAACAATTTGTTTTCTACAAAATATAGTTACTGTTCTGCAAATTTTAAGAATTTGCATATGACTCAGTCAGTTTTAGCAATGGTCGATCAATGAATTCAAGGGAAAATTTATCTTTTTATGAGAAGCTCAATTTGATGAATTCAAGAAGATTTTAGTGGTTCAAACTTGGAAGAGTGGAGAATCAGTCTCCTCATCTTCATTTTCTGTAATCAGAGAGATTTTGTGAGTCCAAAAGCTTCTCATTTGGGAGGTGTGATCAGGTGATCATGTCCTAAGTTGTTAAAATGCTCAAAATTTTATTTGCTCAGAATTGGTTGAAACCAGAACGACAGGAAAGGTCTCGTCAAAACAATCCTGTAGCTGCGAATGGCACTCAAAACCGATGTTGTAGAGAAAGATATTCAACTTTAAAGTTTCTCAATTTCTGGGAAAAGCCCAATTTGAATCAGTTTGACTTTGAATAAAAAAAAATATTAAAAAAAGGAATATTCCACAAAATGTTTCGAGAATATTCTACAAAATATTCCACAGAATATTCCATAGAATATTCTTTGAGGACCAATCAATGTTGGACATTTGTCACACTCGGATTATACAGTGGAGATTCTATGAATCTGAATAACCAATCAATGGGCACCACGTGGCCTTAAGACAGTAGAATTGTGGTGGAAATTTTTTTTGGCAATGGCTGGTTTCGATCGCAGGTTGGGCAGGTGGTAGCCCCAAGGCCTTATCGCCCAGGCCCATGGTAGTTCTTAACTATCATAGGCCCCAACTTTTATATAAAGTTTGTGGAATAAATGGATGGGTGGAAAGGGGGCTAGCCCCCTTAGCATGAGACCGCACGTGGAGAACCACAAGACCATTCAACTGGCAGTAATGACAAGCCGACCGTTATTGTTAAGATTAATGCATTCACATGTGTTACGGCGGCGGTTGTGGCAACGTTTTAATGCCACGGTTAACGATAACCGTTGGCCCCAACGGTTTCTGCGATGGGTGCGGACGGTCCATGTGACCGCCCACCCCTGAAATTTAATGTCTGATTAACCGCGTGCCTTTTTTGGAGAAAATTCGGAGGAGGTGCCAAAGTTGGTGAGCTTAACTGCAGTTAGCCCAGATTTGGTGGATTTTTTTTAGGGCAAACTGGGCAAAACTTCAATTGGACATAACTTTTGCTAGGAGAAACCTTTTGGAGTGATTTTTTTTTTTTTTTTGGGTAATTTGAGCATTCCAGAGCCAATGGTGTAGGTTGCAGAGGCAACAAAGAAAATATTCAGGTACTTTTTCAGCAGAGAAGCTTGGAGAGCCATCAGGGCCTAGGGAGTGTTGGAGCTGTATTGGGCTATGGTTAACCTTTGGAGGTGAAACGAAAGCCTATATTTACTGTTTTCAGTCTTCTAAACTCATTTCTACAGCTATTTTTTCCTATTTAGGCTTTATTCACACTATATAACTAATTTTGAGCATAATAAGGGCAAGGACATGCCCATTTGGGGGCCTTGGACCCGACAGATGTAGCCCAGGAGGGGTGAAATGCCTTTTCATATGATGTGTTATATTCTGTGATTTATTTTTTTGTGTTTTATTAGAGTTAAAGATGTTAAATAGTAAAAATAAATAAGCCTCCTACACACAAAAAGACTCATAAATTCACCAAAAGAATTTTGTTCCAATTGCAAAACATATTAAACAATTTGCACACATTAATTAATGGATAATGAATACCTTGCACCAGCAAACAAGTAGTTTCATTTCTATATCATTAGTGATTACTTCTATTATTTTCTTAGGCAGAGTCTGTAAAGGGCCAGATAGCTTCTGGATATCATCCTTTCTTTAAAGGTGACTTATCCAGTAAATGCCCCTACAGTCAATCTCTGTATTAGAAATAAGAAGTTCTCACATTTCAGATCACAGACATCCTCAAAAAATCTCTGGGAAAGAAATTTTTTTTCTACTTCAGAGAAAATATGGGGATGATCAAGAATTCATTTCAGTAACAGAAATGGACAAATACATAATTGAGAGGGAGTTGTAGTACTATTAAGGCAGTGACAGTGGCAGTGTCATGGGCAGCAGTACAAAAGGCAGCAATGCAGCAGATGGAGGGCAGTAGCAGCCAAGCATCAACAATGCAGAGGATGCTTCAAGGTCGGAGCAGTATGCCACAGACAAATTTCTAGAAAACTTTCCTCGCTAAGAGGGAGTGTTTTTTTGTAGCATTGGAAAGTGATCTTAGCCTCAAATTGGGTGAGGAGGCTTAGACACTAGTATTCCAAAGAACCCAACAACTGTTTGTAGAAATTGCACTTGGTTCATGTTTTATTAAAATAATTAATTATTTTATGTAGACACTAAGTCTAAACTTAGGGAAATTAATTAAATAATTAATGGGTATTAATAAAACAGAGTGTCAAACTTGTAGAGAACGAAGGTCAAGTCAAGTTTTAACCTTATCCATTGATTAGAATTATAATATGGGTCGTTGATTCATCAATGATAAGATCATAAAAGAAGGCTTGAGGGTCCTTTGGAAAGCAAGCTGGGCAAGCATTCAGTAACCCGAGGGAAGTCGATTTTGAAGGAGAATTGGATTGCAGAAGGATATTTGCAAGGCAGAGGAAGCAGAGGGCATCAACAGTGTAGAGGCTCAAGGAAAGAAAGGTGTAGAAGGGAAGAGAGGCAGCACTCAGGAGCAGCGCAGAGGCCTCATGCAGTAGTGACGCAAAGTGATGTGGGGAGGGCTAGTGAGTCTCTCAAGTGTCAGAAATTCTCTAGAGGTCCAAAGAAGAATTAGCTCAGGTGTATCTCAAGAAGTTTCTCATTTATTTCTGCCAGTATTTCCTTGTAAATAATTTACTGTTGAATATTAATATATAAACCCTCATTTGTTGCACTGGTTTTCCCACATTGGTTTTTTCCGAGGAAAATTGTCGAAAAATAACTGTCATTGTGATTGGTTCTTGTGCTTGCATTTTACTGTCATTTTCTCTATATCTACTTGAGTGATAATTGCAGTAGTGTTTATTTAGAAATTTACTGCAAGGGTTTTGTAAATAACTTATTGGGGAAATAAGTAGGAGAAACAAATCTATAGCTACAGTAGAATTTCATAATTGAAATTTTCACAGGCTCATTGGCCAATGATATAGTCAATGAACACATAAACTAGAGGAAGTGAAACGACCAACGAGGAAACGATTTGGTAGACGTACTTCTCCACATTTGTGGGATGACCAACACCATAAATATAAATGTAAGCAATGATAACGACATAAAGGCCCTTGAACTGAAACTGTCAAATCTAGTCCTCTAGGGAATCTAAAATATTCCTTGTAGATTCCTTCGTCAAGGTTCCATTGCTCAACATCTAACTTTGTAAAATCGGTTGCTCATATCAGAAAATTGTCTACACCATTAGACTCCTGATGAAAAACCAGTTCAAATGAGTATAAACTCAATGTATTTCTGACATTATCATAAATCATCCCAAAGTTAATCTAAAATATTTTTCCAAGATTCTCTAATTCATGGTTCCACCACTGAGGTCATGGTTCCACATATTACGGTTCCGCCCCTGGCTTCATGGTTTCAGTGCTCTAGTTCCAAAAATTGTACTCAGGATTTCATGACCTTCCTCTTCGTTCATGGTGTCGAATGGAAATTTTTTTGGGTTAAATAGGTTATGGCAGGCGGATTTACCAACGTTTAGGCTCGTTGGACTGTCATCGGATTTATAAAATAGGGAAAGGCAGGTCTAGGTTCCAACCTCACGGCCTCCCTGTATTGGCATATAATTTTAGTTTTTTGTTTGAATTTTGGTTCCATGTGGTGTATGAGCGGTGATTGGTTGGGAATGGGCCGTCGCATTTAGCAGGCCAGCCACCTACCCATAGTGGGTTCAACTCTCGTCGGCCTCTATATTTGTGTTGTGTCATTTTTAAATGTCAATCTTATGCTCATTATATTTATTAAATGCATATAACAGGTCAAATTGTTGTGTGGAGGGTCCGCTGGTGGTGGCTCGCCCACTATTTTTTTAATATTTATTTATAATGAATCCCGGGGTTGGCATGGTTTAGTCGTCTGCCAACCCATTTTAAATTTTATTTATTTATTTAATTTTAAAAAAATACGGTAAAAAATTGTCAATTTATTTTTAAGGGTTACTGGTGAAATTAAAGAGGTAGCAAATTAACCAATTCTAGCCACCGTGCAGGGCCAAATTATCATTCAGTTAACAGTCGCCAAATTTAGCAGTTCCACAAGAATTTTTGAGCCTTCCAAATTTAGTTGGAAACAAAAGTACTAGATATTTGAATTGAACTTTCACAGTGAATAACTTGCACATACGAAGTTATATTTGGGTTTTATCTGCATAGTTGGAATTAGGATGATAAGCTTTGTTCTGGTGTTGGTTTTGACGAAATCCAAAGACACTTACTTTTTATTATTTCCCCACTGTGGAGATTTTGGTCCTCCACACAATATTCAATCTATTGTACTCCCTCATCTGCACAACAAGTTCCCTAATAGCCCACACTTCTTTCTCCTTCACCTTTGTACTTCAGAGCTATAAGTGATGAACTAACACTTGTATTCTATGCAAACCTATAGTACAACTTGCAAAATACATGTTTTTTTTTACAATGCCCAATAAAACCCCATAATGGCCAAGAGTTTTTAACGCACTCATGTTCAAGTTTACATCAAAATCATAGCAAAAACCAGTACCCAATCTATCAACTAAAAGGGCCAATATATCACTATGTTGTTTTCATAAGGTGGAAAATGCCACTTTTACAAAAATCTCACAACATGTGATTTACAAAACTTGGCCACGCTCAACTACTTATAAATCCCCATTTCTTACCAAACTAGGTTAATGGGTCTGCTTCCCATAGTTGCTTCTCTTTTTTATAAACTTCGTTGATTGGTTCCTTCATAGGTTATTTTTCGCTCTGGTTCATAGGTTGTTGCTCTGGATGGAGTTCCAATCATGTGTCTCTTTGATATCCACAAAAAATTCTTCCACTATACTTTCCTAATCTTACTTCTTTCTTTATTTAGAGAAGGGCCTTCGTGTCTTGTCCTTTTCCTCACTGCCATGCTTTTCCACCACTTGGAAACAACATGGTTATACAAGCCACAAAAAGTACATGGTTTTCTATGCCACAAATTCTGCTCATCATTATCAATTTGCTTGTCATCCAAAGGGACATCAGAATATCAAGATCTTTTATACCTTGCTTGGTTTCCTTTTATTCATGTTTGGCGATGAGATCTTGTCTTACCTCTTCCTTTGAAATGCTCATTGTCATGGGAATATTTTGATGTGCTCTCAGTATCATTTTTCCTTGATGGTTTTGGAAATGGATTGGATTATTTCTTTAAAAAACCCCTTACTTCTGCTACCTTCCAACACTCTCCTTCAATGTACCCCAATCCTGCAAATCGAGGTAATTCCACTACTTGGATGGTATCCACCATGCCTCAGACGTTAACTCCTAGGGCCATTGCCTTCATATCCCATCTTCTTCATTAATCTCGAACCAATGTTTGTAGCGTGATTTTCAAAGGCATCCAAATCATCGTGTGAAAATGAAACTGAAGAACTACCAACATTGCTTACCTTAGTTGTTGATTCTGAAGCAAGTGATGATGGCTTCGCTAAGCCATTATTGCACTTCAACTCTTCTAAGGCCTTTTTTTTGACTCGTAATTAAAGCTGCAACCTCTACTTCTCCTCTTCTGATTCTTGTAGAAGTGTCGTCAATTCATCATTCTTTGCTTGAAGGCATTAGTTGATCTCTTCATTTGAATGATTAGAGAATATGAGAAGAAGAATATTCACCCGAAGATGGAGGATCATTCTCTGCTCTTTCTTTCTCCTTTTCCTCTTGATGGGCCTATAAATTAGACATAAATTAAGGCCCATCTAACCTTTCTTAGACCCATATACCTCTCTTATGCACATAAAAAGATATATTAAATCTCTCATTTTGCACTTAATAATGTTTTCTTATGCTTTAATACGTTCTTAGGAAGGATTAAAGGTAATTTCACATTTGTGCCTAATATTGGTTATTTTTGTAGAATATTATGAGAATATTTCACAGATTATGTAGATTTGGAGGAGATAATTTAGGGACTTTCTCCCTGCCACTATAAGATAAATATTGAAGAATAAATGAGTACAATTTCAGGAAATTATGGAGAAATCTTGGAGAAATTATAGGAGGATTGTCCACCCTCCTTAACTCTCAAAGGCAACCAAAGGATCCCAAGGATTCTCTCTAGTAATTCGAGTTCCAGAGGTAGCCAAGCAACTCAAGGCCAAGTGCACTCAAGCCATAATTCACTTGGATTCAAGTGGACTCGATCACTATTTTCTAGGAAGCTGTTGGTAGCTTCCCTGTAGAATAAATCGAGCAGAGCTAGAGCTAGGAAGGAGTTAGTTATTTAGGGAGTCGATTCTTCCATTCCATTCTGGTCCATTCGATGCAGTCCATTCCATTTTCATTCTATTCCATCCTATGCCATTCATTTTCCATTATATTAGGCTTTTGTTGTTTAATACCTTCAGGATGTAATAAGATTTCATTTTTATTTGAATGAGTAGACAGACTCCATTTTACTGATTTAATTCTAGAGATTTGGGCTCGTGGGTTAGGGCCCAACCCATGTGCCTCAGCTTCTCTGTTGTTTTCATTTTTTCCTTTCTTTCATTTAGCGAGTTTTGTTTCTGCCATTTATTTAGTTTTATTCTTGAACAGTTAGCTAGTTTCTAATAGTTTCATTGATGCTTAGTTTTGCTTTCAGTGTGTTGTTGTAGTTTTCCATTTTCTTATGAGAGTAATAGAATAGAGGAATACCAAAAAGGTTTTGGATTAATATCCCCTTCTCATCTATGTCAATAGAGCTCGAGGAGCGTTAACCTTTCCACATAACCAAAAACTGATTTATGTTCACTATTTTTATCGCGCATTTTCTCTGTTTTTCGTGCATAGATCTGTAGGTTTGTTTGCAGGAATGAGCATCGAAAGTTCGATAGAATTTCAGTACTTCGTTCTGCTTCATCTTCCAATTTCCCCATATCTGTGTTACGCTTCTGAACCTTGTTGTTACGACTTCATTTCCCTCCTTTCTCTCGTCTTATTAGCTACCGCACCCTTTTTTCACATAAATCTATTAAAAGTTTGACCTCTACCTATTCTCCTCGAAATTGCCACTATCGTACTTCACATCTCGCATGACCCTTCTCTCCTTCCTTTGTTGTTCTTTAACATTTTTATGATTTTCCCTTTTGCCTCATCTTTACCGATCATTATGAAAATATTTGAAAAACCTCTGGAAATCAACCTCTCCCCCTTCCTTTGTAACTTACTGTAATTCCCATTCGCAAATTGCAAATCGCACTCCCATGTTATTCTCATTAACACTTACCACTTCCAAACACCGATTGCGATAAATTCCGCCGCATCGCAATTGCACTTCGCACCCCTTTCCTTTTTCCTTTTAAGACTTACCAAGTTACCACTCTTCTTTTTTCCGATTGCGATATCGTGATATAGAATATCGCAGATCGCAATCGTTTCCCTTTTTCCTTTATACTTACCGTAAATTCCCTTTTTGCTCTATCGAAAATCGATTTTTCCATTGATCCCCTGTTAATGCTCCGCTCCTAAAACTTCGATTGCAATGATATA
The DNA here is from genome assembly GCA_034641835.2 of Pinus albicaulis. Lineage (NCBI taxonomy): Eukaryota > Viridiplantae > Streptophyta > Pinopsida > Pinales > Pinaceae > Pinus > Pinus albicaulis. The sequence continues at coordinate 470,227,171 of CM076580.1, read as the reverse complement.
TTCCACCACCTAATAACCTTTCCACCTTACCTTTTCCATTTATCACAAAAAAAGTCTCGAATAACGTTAAAGTCTAACCCTTCTTTGCAATCATCACGTTTCTGCATTTCTCAATCATCACATTATCGCTCATTCGCACTTCTCAAACTACATTCATCGGATTATCGTTCATCGCATTATCGCTCATCACATTTTCACATTATCCATACAACAACACATTCACGACTCCGCTTACCTTGCGATATTGCGAACTGTGATATCACATATCGCATATCGTATCGCACTTCCATCGCAACTCCACCATCGCATATTTGAAAGCCTCCCACTCCAAAGTAATTTTGCGATATAATAATGTTTTAATAAAGAATAACCCCTCATTCACCTTCAAGCCTTGCCTTTATGTGTTTATCCCTACATTAACACCTTTAGCCCTTTCTTCTCCAAGTTGAAAAACAACACATTTTCAAGTTTAATTAGTTCATACATAGTTGCATGGATATAAGCATGGTAGATAGATCAGAGGATAAGTAGAGTGCATTTAGCTGTTTGGCCAAGTTAAGCGCAGTTTAAATTAGTTTCCTTTCTGCAACTTAAATTAGTTTCCTTTCTGTCATTTCTTTTCATCAATTTAGATTAGTTCCCTTTCTATCATTTCTTTCCAACAATTTAATTTAGTTTCCTTCTGTCATTTCCTTTCTATAATTTATTTTAGTTTCATTGAAGTGTGATAGACTTCACGGAGAACCCTTAGAAATAGCACCCTTTCGTAGAGCGGAAGAGGATGACATGAACAAAATGCATCTGTTGTGTATATAGCACTGTCACCTCCAATTTTGTACGAACCTCGGGTTAATAAAGTAAAGTAGGGCAACCCCTAGAGTTGCAACACTCTTGGTGCAATACCAAGGCTCACCACCTCTTTTTCCACTTTCTCCTCATAATCTGTAAACAATATATCTGCCATTTTTTTCATCTTGTAGAAGGCCTCGTAGAGATCTTGGTTCTTCTCCATTTCTGTTCTTGTTGCACCTTCAATCTCTCTAATGGTGACATTCAAAATCCTTGGAAAAATGGTCAGACTGCTCTAATGCCACTTGATCTGGGAAATTTTCATGAATTATTTCAAACAAAAATCTCCATTATACATGACCTTTTATTAGCGCTTAAATTTGCATGTGAAATCATGAGCAATGCATTTTCTAAACAAATTCAACAAACCATAAACATGAAACAAGAAGAAATAATCATGAAGCACACATAACAAGCAATATGATAAGGGAGTTCATCCAGTCTGGACTACGTCTCCAGGCCTTGGTTCAAGAGTGGGAAGGTCGTTTCATTAGTCGCTACAAGAAGATGATGAGTACAACATTTAATATATGTCGATACAATGATGAACCCCTTATCTAGAATGGAATGTCTCTCCCAAGAGACATTCTTCTAAAATAACTCTCACTCACAAGATGTTTCCTACAACATGGCATGGGAAAAATATCTCACATAAAGTGGCATACACGATCCTATCACAAGGTGGCATACATGGACCTCAGATACAAATCATAAACTTAGCAAAATCAAATGAACACATGGGAAAAATACACCTTATACCTCTAAGTTTCGGGATGGCCTGAAAATAAGCTACTCAAATGAAGAAACGACCTTCTCCATTGTGTTCCTTCTGAAAAATCATGAAATCTAAGTATAAACACGACCCCTTTCTATCACAATCAAATCAAGGCTCCCTAGGAATCTTAAAGATTCCTCACAAGATTCTCTTCTGGTGATGGGTGAAAATCAGCTACTCAGATGGAGAAACAAATTGCACCATCAAACTCTTGGCGAAAAATCATGAAATTTGAGAATAAAGTTGACCTTGTTATGAAGTTGTCAAATTTAGTCCTCTAGGGAATCTAAAAGATTCCTTGCAGATACCTATGTCAAGGTTTCATTGCTCATCATCATGACTCTATAAAATCGACTGCTCAGATCAAAAATTTATCTACACCATCATACTCTTGGCAAAAAACCAGTTCAAATGAGTATAAACTCGACATATTTCTGACATTGTCAAATTTAATCAACCCCAAGGGAATATAAAAGATTCCTCCAAGATTCTCTAATTCATGGTTCCACCACTCAGGCCATGGTTCCACATAACACAGTTATGGCCCTGGCTTCATGGTTCAAGTGCTCTGGTTCCATAAATTGTGCTTGGTGTTCTGCGACCTTCCTCTCTGTTCATGGTGTCAAATGGAATTTTTTTTTGGTTAAATAGGTTTTGGCAGGCGGATTTACCAATGTTTGGGAAAATTTGGCCATTGGAAGATGTCTAAAATAGGGCAGGGCAAGTTTTTATTCCAACCTCATTGCCTCCCCGCATTGGCATATAATTTTAATTTGTTGTGTGGTGTTTAAATTTTGGTTCCATTTGGTGCATGGGTGGTGATTAGTTACGAATGGGGTTGTCGCATTAGGCAGGTCGGCCACCCGGCCGGCATTGATTCAACTCTCGCCAACCTCCATATATGTGGTGTGTCATTTGTAATGGTCGACCATATTGCCATTATATTTATTGAATCCATATAATCGGTCGGACCATTGGGTGGCAGGTCTGTCGATGGTGGACTTCCCACATTTTTTTAATATTTATGTATAATGAATTCTAGGGTTGGCAGGGTTGGTCGATTTTGGTCACCTGCCAACCCATTTTAATTTTATTTTAATTAAAAAACAATACGGTTAAAAACCATTAGCTGATTTTAAGGGTTACTGGTGAAATTAAAGAAGCTACAAATTAACCAGTTTCAGCCACCGTGCAGGACCAAATTATTGAATTGTTTCTCAATTAACTGCCTCCAATTTTAGCAGCTCCTTTATATTTTTTCATTCTGCTATATTTAGTGAGCATTACAAATTTCGCTAGCGACAAAAGTACTAGAACTTTAACTATGAATAACCTACACATAAGAATTCGGATTTGAGAGTCGTCTGTATCATTGGAATCAAGATGACAAATTATTCATTCTCGAGTTGGTTTCGACGAAATCCAAAGAATTTTATTTTTTAGTCATTCTAGAGCCATCGAGATCATTCCTCCCCAGTAAGGAGCCTTTAGTCCTCCAAAAGCATAAACACAATCTACAATCTGTTGTACTCCCTCATCTACACAACAAGTGACTTAACATGCCACACTTCTTTCTCCTTCACCTTTTTACTTCGGAGCCATAAGTGATGAACCGACACCTGTATTCTATGCAAACCTGTAGTACAACTTGAAAAATACATGTTTTTTTTTACAAGACCTAAACAAGACCCAAGAAAACCCCATTTTTTCCAAGAGTTTATAACACACTCATGATCAAATTTACATCAAAACAATAACACAAACCAATACCCAAGTTATCAACTAAAAGGGCCAAAATATCACTATGTTGTTTTCATAAGTAGTGGAAAATACTTCACCACTTTTACAAATATCTTGCAACATGTGATTTAAAAAATGTGGCCACGTTTAACTACTTATAAATCCCCATTTCTTACCGACCCAAGTTAATGAGTCTTATTCCCATATTCACTTCTCTTGTTGATCAACTTCATTAATTGGGTCCTTCACAAGTTCTTTCTAGTCGTTCTTTGGTTGTTTCTTTAGATGGAGTTCCAAACATGTGACTCTTTGATGTCCACTCTTATTGCAATGACTTCAAAAATTATTCTTCTTCCAAACCTTCCTAACCTTCTTCCTTTAGTAATGTGGAGAAGGGCCTTCATGTCTTATCCTCTTCCTCACTGCCATTCTTTTCCAACACTTGGAAACAACATGGTTATACAAGCCACAAAAAGTACATGGTTTTTTATGCCACAATTATGCTCATCATTATCAATTTTCTTGTAATCCACAAAGACATTAGATTATCGAGATCTTTTATGCCTTTCTTGGTTGTATTTGGTGCATGTCTGGCGATGAGAGTTTGCCTTAACTCTTCCTTTGAAATTCTCATTGTCACAGGAAGATTGTGATGTGATCTTAACATCCTTTTTCCTTTATGGTTTTGGAAATGGCTTGGATTCTTTCCTTAAAGAACCCCTTGCTTCTACTGCCTTTGAGCACTCTCCTTCAATGTACCCAATACTGCAAATCAAGGTAATTCCACCACTTGGATAGTATTCACAATGCCTTGGCTATTTATTCCTAAGCCCTTGCCTTCGTATCCCATTTTATTCATTAATCTCGAACCAATTCATGTAGTGTGATTTTCAAAAGCACCCAACTTATCATGTGAAAATGAAACTAGCGAATTACCAACATTGTTTACCTCAGTTGTTGATTTTGAAGCAGAACATGATGGCTTTGTTAAGCATTCACTACACTTTAAATTTTCCGAGGACTCTTTTTTGAATCGTAATTGAAGCTGCAATATTTGATTCTCCTCTTCTACTTCTTGTAGAAGTCTCCTAAAAACAACATTCTCTGCTTGTGTATTGCCCCGCTCTAGTTGATTGATAGTGCTATGACATTAACATCTATTTATCCCTAAGGCCCACAATTTATTCTTTGAGGACCTCAGGTTGAGGATCCAGACACGTGACTCTATTATTAGTAGATGTGATGGTTATGTATGTTCTCCATTGATATTACAGTGATGATAGTATTAATGGTTATGTATGTTCTATATTTATCTCATGATCATGACAAAATTAATGGATATGTATATTCTCTATTGATGGTATGATGATGATATTTTTGATGGATGTGTATGTTTTCTATTGATGTTACGATGATGACAGTTGTTGACCAATGAAACTCCCATTTTTACCTATTTACACCTATCCCTTTCCATATACTTTATAAATCTTATGAGGTCAATTTGTATCCCACTTAATGAAAGGCATATTGTATTGGCATGTCTTCTTGAATTATTAATTGATGAAGCGGTAGTCATAGGGAAACGACACTTAGACGATTTACTAACAAGATTCCTAGCAGATTACTTAGCAATTTGTACTAGACATTGTTTGGCGGAACATGAACCATCGTGATTTTGTCGACTGCAAACTCGTGACGTTATTCGAGGATTGGATCATCAAATGGTCAACTGCCTGAATAGCTGGAAAATCCATCTATGTTGTTATCTTTTCATTTTGTTTTATATTTGATGAACTATTGTATATTTTTTAACAGACATATCACCATAATTTTTGGGTTTGTTAAGTAATGTTATTCATGTAATGACGGTTTTGTACAAGTATGGCATAGCTGAGAGAACTGGATGATCTTCCTTTCATGTGTAACAAAATAAATTTAATTTGTAATTCGTTTTATGAATTAATGAGATTATCAACATATTGTAAATTGGTGTGATCTATCATTCTTCGCCACGACCCTGATCGGAGAGTTGGGCCCACTCTTTCGATTAGGTGTTGTTGGATACAGTAGTGTGGTATAGGTATGATTTTCAATTATATTGTTAATGATTTATGATTGTTGTTTCATTTCTTAATTTTTTTATTATCTTATTGTTATTTCAGAAGTGTAGTTACTCTGAATTGTTGTTACAGTTGGTGTTATTTAATTTGTTGTTACTCAATTTATAGAATTATTTGGGCCTTGTATTTTGTAATTGATCAATGTTGGGTAGGGAACCCGTGGCCTGCATAAACCTTGCATGATAACCTTGAAATAATCATACATACCCCAGATTGAAAAATAAATGTAAAGCGGGACTGAATCTATAAACCTATATTAAGACCCAAAATTTTTGGTGTTGTTGTCAGGTAGGCTCTCAAGGGTGCAAAAGTACAACCAATATTAATTGTATAACCCACTCTCTCGTCCTGGTCAGGTGAGGTTTTGTACCACCCCTTTTCCAAGACCCGAACACTAGATTTACATTAATTGTTTTGATTTAATTTTCTGCATTTCAATTGATTATATAACCCACTCTCTTGTCCTGGTCAAGTGAGGTTTCACACAAACCCTTTTTTCCAGGACTCAAGCATTAAGATTGATTTTATTTTTTTGATTTTATGTCTTTCAATTGACTATAAAACCCACTATCTCATCCTAGTCTGGAAAGCTTTTCACCAACCCTTTCACCAGGACCCGAGCATTAGATTTTTTTGGTTATTTTTTTTTAATTCTCTATCTCTTAAATTGCATGAACAAGGAAAAAAAACCAAGGGGCAGAGGAAGAACCCCAAAACACACAGGTGGAAGAGGTCGAGGAAGGACAACTCTAGGAAAAATTACCTATATTAGGGAAATCATCTCGAGATTTGAATTAGGAAACTCATCACGGGGTGTTGTTAGGGTAAGATCTAAGATGGGGTTCAGGACCCAAACAGTATAGAAACTAGAGCCTTCCTCAACGGCAGAAGCAGAGCCTGGAGAATAAGAAGTAGGGAGCAGAGGATCTGAGGAATTAAGTGTTGAAAGTCCTGAAGGAGAAGAGGTGGGGGAAGTAAACCCTCTGCATGATCGAGGAAGCATTGTTAAGAGAACTCAACCATGTATCATGGTATAGCTGGAATCTGTTAAGATTCCAAGTGAATATTTGAGGATATTCATGGCCAACACATTTTCTTCAATTTAATTCCCAATTGGGGACAGTAGAGGTGATGCACCATGAAACCTATTCCTCTAACAACATTATCTAATTTCCAAGGACTTTCTTCCAAGGATCTGGATACATTCCTCTTCAAGTTTGATGTTGTCTATCGAGGGAATTACTATGGTTCATATGCTCAAAAAATAAATATATTTCCTGCTACTCTGAAGGGGATAATGTTGCGATGGTTTATGGGTCTAGGAGGAAATTCTATCAAGACATGGGATAATATGAAGCAAACCTCCGTTGAGAAATATTAGGACCACTGCAAGTCTCAGGACCTTAAAGAAGATATCTTCAAGATAATGCAGAACAAGGATGATAATATGGAGGATTTTGTGGAATGTTTTAAATATAGCTTGCAAATATCAGGCCATAGTGATCGGGATAAAGGTATTTTAAATATAATCTTACTCCATGTATTGAGAGAAGAATCTTTGGAACTTTTGAATGTGGCAGGAAATGGGGATATCTCAAAGGAATATTTTGATACCATCTATGAACTATGTGTCAAATGTTCATGAGGATCCGTAAGGCACAAGAAAGGAACACAAGGAGCTTATAATAGAATTCTCAAATCATCTAGAATTGGGGTCACAAAATCATAAATTGGGAACCTACTAGAAAAATTGAGGACTGAAATTTTAAGCACATTGTCTTCACAGTTAGATGTTCTGCAAGCAAAATAAAAACAAATTGAAGCCGAAAAAGCAATGGCCATATTCTACCCATAGTGTAGGAAGAAGCACCCACTAAAGGATTTTCCACTAAATGTCATTGACACTTGTGAAATATGTGAGAAAAATCACTCCACAAGCACATGTCCATCACTTCCTGGGTTGAAGCCAGTTTTTCAGGGGGAAAAAAAGAGACATACCAACTCTATTTTATGGGACCAAAGAATTCATGGAAACCGCGATCTCAGAGTATGAATCAAGACTCTTCTCAATATTTTCATAATTGGAATTATGGGTCTCGGGCTGCACCATTTTCCTCTCCATCATGGCTGCAGTATTACTAGTATCCTACGCCATGGTAGTCATGGTCACCTCAACCTGGTCCAGTCCCTTCTTGGTCTCATAATTGGCATGGACCCATCTTCCTAAAAATAAAATTCCTCATCCTATGACACAACAACAAATACAACTTCCACTAAACACCTCTACTAGTACTCCTCTTCGTCCTTGACTACCTGTTCAAACCAACCCAAATCCAAATAATAGGGGAATCCAACAGGTTGAGACACTCACCCTTCCTACATATGGTATTTCCACTTTGAAATGAAATGAGCTAAATCTTCGATCCAGAAAAGTGATAAATACAAAGACTTCGCTAATAATAATTGAACAAACTGAGGGCGAAGTCTCGACCCCAGAACCAAAACTACTACAACCCTCTGGGGAAGTTTGGGGTAATCCAACACAAATTGTTGTCGAACAACATCCCCCCACTAAAACAATTGTCACTCGAGGGGGTCACACAGGCCCATGTTATTCTAAGAGGTTTTACTTGAGTAAACACATTCATCAACATGAATTTTCTCTATTGGGAAAATTACAGAATCTATTTGTGAAAATACCATTGCTCCAAACCATGAAAGACATGTCGATTTATGCCAAAAAAATTAGGGAATTGTGCTTAAAGAAACCCAGGAGGAAGCCTAAAGATTCAGTTACTTTTTGTGTCATGGGGAAATTTTTAGATATGATGTTGGGAAAAAATACACCCGTTAAATACAGTGTCCCAGGGAACCCGATCCTCACAGTTAAAATCAATGGTGTTGGTATTCAAAATTTTCTAGTAGACCTTGTGGCTGTAATTAATGTTATAACTTCATAAACTATACTTACTCTGGGCTTACTCAACCTTAAACCAACGCCAATGATTCTATAACTTGCATATCAATCTACTGTGAGACTTGTAGGGAAATTGGAAGATGTAATCATTTTCGTGAATTCTTGGGAATACTCGGTCGATCTCTTAGTACTACACACTCAATCAGTAGTAAGGGGGCACCCACTGATATTAGGAAGACCATGGCTCGCTACGGCCAATCCCTACATTGGGTGTCGATCTGGGAACATGGTAATATCAAATGGGGAAATTACGAAGAATCTTGTTTTTTACCCTCCTATGAAACCAAACTCATCGGTCAAACCTGGGTTAACCCTAGAACAAAATCCTTCCCTTTGGAATGAATCTAAACCTAAAAATGAAAATTTTAGACCAATTTTCACTATTGGGAAAGCTCCCTATTTCGAAGGAGAAACAGAAGACGATGTTGTTATAACGTTTATTAGTGATCCCGACTATGTTTCTTGCCCGACCCAATGACTATTAGAATTATTTATGAGTTGTACTACCCAGGAAGCTATTCAACCAGAAACTAAAACTGAAAACATTTCTGTCACAGTAGTTCATAGCAGTATTTCAGTAGATATTAATATAGGGAAAACCTTGAATATCAATCCCAACCTATCACCCTTCCAAACTGAACAATTATTAAAAATCCATTGGAATGAGAAGGAGGTATTTGCTTAGGAATAGATGAATATGAAGGGAATTCATCTTGATTTATGTAACCATAATGTATATATAAGAGAGGAATGTCATCATGTTCGCCAACCACAAAGAAGAACAAACCCTGCTTTGAAAAACATTGTTAAGGAAGAACTGCAGAATTTATTGGATGTTGGGTTTATTTATCCAATCTCTGACAGCCAATTAGTATCCCCATTGGTCATAGTCCCAAAGAAAAATGACAAGTGGAGGATTTGTGGTGATTATAGGGAATTAAATAAATCTACCCAAAAATATCACTTTCCCTTACCTTTCATCGACCACTTTCTGGACACACTAGCTGAAAAGAAGTCATTTTCTTTCTTATACAGGCTAAGTGGATACAACCAGATCTAGATAGTTCCAAAATATCAGTACAAAACCACTTTTACTTTCCCTTGGGGAAATTTTGCATATCGGGTCCTCCCATTTGGACTATGTAATACCCCTTATACTATCGAACGAGAAATATTGGGAATCTTCTCTGATTTGATTAATGATAGTGTTGAAATTTACATGGACGATTTTAATCCTTATCGTGATTCTTTTTAAGATGGTTTGGAAAACTTAGAAAAGGCACTTCAACGATGTAAATAGAATCACATTTCTCTTAGCACTGTGAAATGTCATATGATGGTGTAAGATGGGATCGTCCTAGGGAATTTACTTTCAGCTGTAAGAATACGGGTTGATCCCACTAGGGTCGAGGTAATCCTAAATTTTCCCACTCCAAAGAAACAGAAAATAGTATGAATATTTATTTTTTATGTTGGTTATTATCGATGCTTCATAGAATTTTTTTCTAAAATAACATTTCTATTTTTTTGACTACTGTCTCAAGATGCAGAATTTGTGTGGATTGATGCTTGTGAATCGAATTTTTCAGGGATCAAGAAATTAGTTTGTGAGGCTCTAATATTTCATGGCCCTGATTGGAACTTCCATTCCATATCTCTATGGACGCTTCCCATACAGTAGTTGGAGCAGTCTTGGGACAAGATGAAGATAAGAAGTTGTATGCAATCTACTATGTCAGCAAGAATTTAACTCCTGATGAGCTTAATTATATGGTAACTGAGAAGAAATTTTGGTTGTCATTTATGTTGTTAATAAATTTCGGCAGTATATTAAAGGGTAGCCCACTTTTGTGCATACATATCATTCAACCATCAGGTATGTGATGAATAAACCTATAAATCCTGAATGAATCACAAGCTGGTTATTGTTATTACAAGAATTTGATATCACTATTGTGGAAAAACCAGGGAAAGATAATGTTGTAGTATATTTCCTATCTAGGTTGAATATTAATAATAAAGATAGTAATGTAGAAGATGGTTTTCCTAATGAACATACTTTTTCAATTTTTACTCACACCCCTTGGTATGCAGATGTTGCTAACTATCTTGTTGCAAGTAAGGTACCTCATCATTTGTCACACAGGGAACAACGGAGAATTATTCAACAGAGAGGCTATTATACATGAATAGAAGGGTACCTCTTCTACATTGGACCATATCAGCAAATTTGAAGTTTTGTAGGTGAGGACGAGATCTACGATGTCCTGAAATTTGTCCATGATGAACCTTGCCAGGGACACTTTGCTGATAAACGAACTAGTCACAAGGTGTTGCAGATGGGATACTATTGGCCCTCTATATTTTGTTATGCTAGAAGATATGTTCAGTGGTGTGAAAGCTATCAACGAATGGGCCAACCTGTTTGATTAGATCAAATTCCACTGTAGACTCAACTAGTCCTCAAGCCCTTTGAGAAATGGGCCATTGATTTTTTTGGGCCATTTAATCGTCGATCTCACCAAAAGGTCCATATCCTTCTCTGTACAGAATATGTGACGAAATGGGTGGAATCCAAGGTCGTTTCAAAAGCCACTGAACAAATTGTCTCGGACTTCCTATTCGAAGATATCTTTGCTCGATATGGGACTCCCAGAGAAATAGTTTCAAATGGAGGGACACAGTTTAAATTACATTAAAAAACAACGCTTATGAAGAAATTTGGAATCAAACACTAGGTGACATCCCCATATAACCCTCAGGTGAATGGTAAGGTAGAGAGCACAAATAAAATATTGGGAAATATTCTTACAAATTATAATGTGGCTAACCATCGCCAAAATTGGGCTAAAAATCTCCATGAAGCACTCTGGGAATATAGAACTACATTGTGGAATACAATGGGGTTTTCACCATATGAAATTTTGTATGGGAATTCCCCTATGTTTCTGGTTGAATTCAAGGTCAAAACACTTAGGAAAAATCTTGAATTAAGCTTTTATCTTACTACAGCCCAAAAACACTAATTGAATCAACTCAATGAGTTAGATGAAATCCATTTGGTAGTTGTATATAACATTGCCACCATCCAGCAGCAGTGAACTAAGTGGCATGATAAATTTATTACGAAAAAGGTGATTGGGCGTTAATTTGTGATTATCAATTCAATGATTTTAAAGGAAATCTCTACTCAAGGTGGATGGGTCCATATGAGGTCGACATAGTGTTTGACAATGGAATTGTTAAACTCATAACAATATATGATACACATACTCCTTTACTTGAAAATGGACACTGCCTCAGGTTGTATCATTGTACAACCTCTAGGGACTCCTTCATCAAATAATTTTCTGATGATTCTAGATTTGAATTTGTTTGTGCAGAAAATTCTTCCTCCGCACCTCTTATTGAATAAAAATATAATCGTAAATCATAAAATAAAATAAAGTTTAAGTTATGCTGCTACTCCAGTTGCAGCACTCTTTTCCCCTTCCCTTGATGCTACTTCAGCTGTAACGCTCTTTTCCCCTTCCATTATTGCTACTCCAGTGCAGTGACCTTTTCCCCTTCCCTTGTTGTTACTTCAGTTTCAACGCTCTTTTCCCCTTCCCTTGTTGCTATTCAGTTGTAGTGCTCTTTTTCCCTTCCCTTGCTGCTACTCCAGTGCAGTAATATTTTCCACCTCCCTTGCTGCTACTTTAGTTATGATGCTCTTTTCCCCTTCCCTTTCTGCTACTCCAGTTGCATCACTCTTTTCCTCTCCCCTGTTTCTACTCCTATTGCAGCATCTTAGTTGTCTCCATGGCAGCATTGTCGATGTTGATACTCCACTTGTGTTGATACTTTGTCGATGTTGATACTCCACTGGTGTTGATACTCTCCCGATGATGATACTCCGTTGGTGATGATATTCTATCGATGTTGATACTCCACTGACATTGATACTCCACTAAGGTAATTCATCAGGTATGTCCCTGAAAGACTCCATGAATTTAATTAACATTTCAATAATGACATGACCAATCATGGCTGAGGTTGGCCATACCTTAGTTGAGTGGGGAGACTGTATTTTATTTAAATTAATAATGATTTCATTGCCGTTATTATCGTACCTCATTAAATACAATTTAAACCATCCAATCAGATCATTAATATTGTATCATTACCCACTCGCATCATATCTCTATATGTATCCTTCACACATACCAACACTCATTGGAAAATACACCATGTACAAATACACATGCCTACATTAAAATGTGGTCATTTCTAATGTATCAGAATTATTACCATAATTATTACCACATTTACCATTGTTTTACCATAACCCTCTCCCAGATTCATTTCCCTTATCACCATTTCCATTACCAATTAGTTTCTCGGCTAAATGTTCCCTCAAAAATTAGCTCCTACTCCAAACACTACTACAAGGTAACTGATAATGGGTGGGCAGGATATTAGAAATGAACCTAAGAGTATATAGAAGATACAACATCGACCAGAAGTATGGCATATTTTCCAAAATGTGGACTGGCATACTTACTTTGAGCGGTTGTAGGGATTCAATGAGGGGGTGACAATTGAATTTGCACTGAATTTGGAAGGAAATATCTATGAGGTCCACAAATTGGAAGTTCAAGTAATTGAGGAATTCATTGCAGTGGTTAGTGGGTTATCAAAACATGGACATAAGTGGTATATCAGAATAGCATCCTTGCCAAAGTTTTCATAGTTCTTACAGGCGGGGGAGAACGTGGTGCAGAAAGGAAAGATATATGATATAAAATCACTACCATAGCCCTAGTTAGATGTTGTAGACTTCTTAACCCAGTATACCACCTATGAAGGTCGCTTTTATTTTATTTTTAAATATTATTACAAGCTCCTAACCTGTCTCCAATTTTTTCAAATGCATGTTGTAAATATCCCTTTCTTCCTTTTGAACAATTTACAAATGATGTCCTTGTCTGCGTGCCACTTGCGCCAGGCGTTGGTCGTCCTTAAAAATCATCGACTTGTTATATTACTAGTACTAAATTCTTTTTTACGGACTCTTGTAATTTGGCAGTGGCTGGTTGAGTTGTTGGAGGAATAATTCGCAGTCATGATGCCCGCAAGGCCTGAAGAGGAAGGAATGGAAAATTTTCATAAAAAGTAGAGGAGAAAGGGGACGAAGAAAAGAAGGATCAACAAAATGATTTAGGAGATGGGGAAAGAACTCAGGAGATATAAACGAAGTATGTTGGTGGAATGGAAACTAAAATTACTCACCCTTTCTCACCACTTATGGCCTCTTTGCCGAGAGGACCAAGGAAATTTCATTCTCCCACCATTATGGCAATATAAGTTGGATCGTCAGAAGTATTTCCCCTAAATTTAAAATTCTTAAGGGTTGTTTTAGAAGAGGGTGATGTTGATACTACTCCAGAAGAACTAGTACCAGCCTCAAAACAAATGGAAGAAGAGAGTGTGGCTAATACTTCTCCACAAGAACCAGTACCAACCTTAGAACAAATGGAAGAAGACAGTGTGGCAGATACTGCTCCACAAGAACCTGTAACAACTTTAGAAAAAATGGAAGAAGAGGGTGAGAACGATACTTCTCCACAAGACCCAGTACTGAATTCAAAACAGATGGAGGAAATTGTGATAAAACAAGAACTTGTTGAAGAATTTTCCGATACTGCTCCACAAAACCAATACCGGCTTTAGAACTGATAGAGGAAATTTTGGTAAATCAAGAACCTGTTGAAAAACTAATAAAAAGGAAAATTTCCAGTCGACACAAGAACTAGTTATTGATAAAAGAGAACTTTCAGTTAAATATGGAGATTGCAAAGCTAAGGAAACGAGTGACGCGATTGTCGAAAAATAAAAAGAAAAAAAAAATGAAAAATGAAAAATCAAATACGGTCGAACTTCCGCAACCCCCAGAACCAATGAGAAAGTTTAGTTGGTTGTACAGACAAAATAAAGAGAGGTAGTGTCGGTATTTACATATACAAAAGATTGGGAGGTAGTCTCTCGATCTAAATAACAGAAGAAAAAGTGGTAATCTCGACATCCACACAGCCCGAGGCACTCGTCTACCTTGAAGAAGCACATGAATTTATTTTGTCAGCATAAATCCAAAAGTGGAAGGCCACTACTCTTATTTTCCAACATTGGGAAATCCCCACGGAGGATCATCAAAAATATATAATAGAAATTCGAGAGAATTCGGCAAGGGTAGTCACCAATTATATAACTCAAATCGAAAAATCTCAACAACCGAGAAAAATTGCAGAAGAGAATCAAAGAATTGCAAGAACAAGTTCAGTTACTAAATATTGATAAGGAAGAGATGTTTACTCTAGTGCAACAAATGATAACATGAATACCCCCTGCTAATTTCTACTCCCTTTTTCTTCATGAGCTGTATTTGTTTTTCTGTTTGGAAAGCATTCACCAGAAGCTGAGTCACAAAATAGAAGACCCTATGCAATTGTTAAGGATTTTGAGAGAGAATAATTATATTAACCAACATTTTCTATGTGATCTATACATGCATGAATATATCCTAGACACTAATTAGACGTTCAACCTGATGTCATTTGTAGGAGATATCCATAAGGTATTTTACATCTTTTTTTATCAATTAAGTCAAATGGAAGAAGCCCTTGATACATTTGAGGCAAATCAAGAAAATCATACATTGATGGTTAGGATGTATAATTTCCAATCTGGGGCTATATGTACTAGAAATTATCATTTTATCAAATTAGAATGCCAAAAGGACTGGATTCTTATGACACAACAGTGGTGTGTCGACCTGTGCACAAAGAAGTTCTGTACTTTCAGGGAAGAGGCAAAGGATGCTTGTCAAAGGCATTGGATACTTTCATCGTCAACAGTACGGGCATGAGAACCTTTTGGGGTACCCAAATTTTCAAGAGCAATGGAGAGAATCCCACAATATATTTCTTGCATGAAACATTGTGGAGTTGGTTGGTTGGGGTTAAGGTTCTAGTTTCCTGTTATCTGGTTACCTTCTGATCAATATGAGCTGGCTTATACCATGGATGAAGATTAGTGGAAGGACATCATTCAGATAAATGGGTATCAAATACTTGGGACTGATATGGAGAAAAAATATGACCTCACTCAACTCCATGATAGTCACAACAGGTCTAATCATGATCTATGCCAGAATTGGATTGCATGACGACATGCAACCAATCCAGTTGGGGGGAGATATTGGCCGATGAAATTACCAATTTTTACCTACTTACACCTATCCATTTCAATCTACTTTATAGCTCGAATGAGGTCAATTTGTATCCCAATTAATGAAAGGTATATCGTATTAGCATGTCTTCTTGAATTGTTAATTCATGAAGCAGTAGTCATAGGAGAACAATACTTAGACAATTTACTAACTATGTTCCTTGCAGATTACTCAACAATTCGTACCAAACATCATTTGGTGGAACAAGACCCATTATGATGTTTTCTACTGTGGACTGGTGACGATATTCTAGGATTGAGCCATCAACTAATCAACTACCTGAATAGTTGGCAAATCCAACTTTGTTGCTTCTTTTCATTTTGTTTTATATTTGAAGAACTATTACATATTTTTTAACAGACAGATCACTGCAATTTCTGGGTTTGTTATGTAATGTTATTCATGTAATTATAATTGTGTATAAGTATGGCATAGCTGAAATAACTGGATGATCTTCCTTTCATGTGTAACATCAGAAATTTAGTTTGTAATTCCTTTTATGAATTAATGAGATTATCAACATATCGTAACATGGAATGATATATCATTCTTAGCCACGGCCCTCATCAGAGAGTTGGGCCCACTCTTTCGATCAAGTGTTGTTGGATACAGTAGTGTGGTATAGGTATGCTTTTCAATTATATTGTTAATGATTTATGGTTGTTGTTTCATTTTTTTGTTGTTTTATTATCTTGATGTTATTTCAGAATTGTTATTACAGTTGGTGTTACTTTATTTGTTGTTACTCATTTTGTAGAATTCATTGGGCCTTGTATTTCGTAGTTGATCAATGTTGGGTAGGGAACTTGTGTCTTGCCTAGACCTTGCACGATAACCTTGAAATAATCAGACGGACCTCGGATTGACAAACAAATGTAAAGAGGGACTGGATCTATAAACCTATATTAAGACCCCAACAACAAATTTGATGGATATGTATGTTTCCTCCTGTTGTTATGATGATGATAGCTATGATGGATGTGTTCCTTATGTTAGCTACTTACATTAGTTCAAGTTCACAATGAACAACGATGAATGAATAGGTCATGTTGATGATGCTATTATGACAATGACTAACATTGAAAAAATTTGTTACTAATGATTATTGAGTATGATAGGAAACCGCCAGATGCACTCGCATGTGATGAGTTGACGACATTTGGTTTGACGGGAATTAATATTTTTTCTTTAAAATTATAAGTTCAGTTTGAAACCTGATATATATGTATATGTATATGTATATGTATATGTGTGTGTATATATATATATATATATATATATATATATATATATATATATATATATATATATATATATATTGATGATATGTTAGTAATTGCAGGCATATGTTAGTTATTTGGTCGAATGACTCACACATGGGTGATGGGGTTGTACAATTGGATGGAATTGCATGGGAGGGGTGGGACAATGTCCCTGATCTCACCCGTTAGCACTCATTTCATGACTTGTGGTGGAAAGGTTTAAACACCTTCGCTTTTAAGATCATGATGTCGTGGGCGCAAGTCACAAATTTGGGTTTCTCACGAGGATTTTACTGGGGGGCATGCATCAAGGTGGATTCCTTGATCCTCGACACCATTTGTCTCACTATAGCGAGAAACATAAGAGATGATAGAGGTCTCTGTCATTGCACCTATACTTCCCCCTCGTAGCCACTTGATTATTGAAGGGAAAGTGGCGTGGCACCCTTGGAACTTCAAGGGAAGTTCTTGAAGGGCACGACCAACTTGGAATCCATGGAATTATTAAAAAAAACTAATAAATATAATCAAGATATGAAAATAATACAAATTCACATCATGTGGTAAATTATGTTAGAACTCAGGCAATTAAATCAAGAATAAAACTTAGGGTAAGGAGAGACTAGGAAGAAATAAAATATTTTACCTTGAGAACTCTACCCTTCCCATGTTGGAAAATATTAGGTAGACAATATACATAAGTAACTTAATTAGGTAATATGGGGAAGAGCCACATAGAGTTAAGTATAAATATTAATCCTAAAATATTTAAACTTCATTAAGAGAAGAGGGTGGTGAATTAAAATAATGTTAATAAATTAAAATTAGAGAAATTTAGAGAACCTCCATGTGGCAAGAGCCAACATAAGAATATCCATCTAAAAGGAAAATTGAGTTAAATTAGGAAGTAGTTAGGGGACCAAATATGAGACTTGTCAATTGAATTCAGTAATGAACATGAATTAAGGAGTACAAAAAGGGGATCAATAGACAACTAGGAGAAGAAATAGGAAGTCTTGTTGAGATGAGCAAAAATATTATTTTTACATTAAAAATTAAGTAAATAATTTTAGAGATCCTTGGTGAGAAGGTGACACATGGGTGGGTGAATAATCAAACTTTTGGATTAATAAAAATAATTAATTATGCATGAAATTCCAAGTGTCACCTATGAAGCATCCTATAAAAGAACAGGAAAGCCATGGGAGAAGGGAAATTTTACCCTAATGTTAGATGGATGATACTATGTCATTGTAGTGGCTATGAGATATAGTTGAGTTTGGTAAGGTAGGGGAATTTAGAGAGGGGAATCATGAGCCAAGGAGTGCTCACCTCTATCAACTAACACACTTCCTCCATTGTACAGCCCCATTGTAGCTCAAGGGTCCGCGGGGAAGGAGGGTACCTAAGGAGTAGGCTGGGAGGTCAATCGGTGGTTCACTACATTCGGTTCAAGCACGTAAAAATTCACACTTGGAGGCAGACGACAACAAGGGAGTGAAAGTAGCACCAAGTCAAGATTGAATCTCGTCTCCTGGTGAACGTTACCTGTGTTATTTATCATGTTCATTTATATTATTTCATTTTGCCTATAGTTAATAGCATGTAAAATAGATGATATGTGTAGTGCAATGAAATTCATCGATGTTTGATGTAAGTGCTTAATATTTTTGACTTCTTAATGTTTATCTGCTTATGGTTTTATTCTTAGTTTATCTGTGTTGTAAAAATTTATAATAATAATAATGGTGGCATGTGGAAGATCCCTACATCTTAAAGGATTTAGTTGATCTCTTCATTTGAATTATGAGAAGAATATTCACCCAAATATGGAGATGGAGCATCATCCTCTGCTCTCTCTGTCTTCTTTTCCTTTTTTTCAACTTTCTCCTCATAATCTACAAACAATATATCTACCATGTTTTCCATCATGTAGAAGGCCTCATAGATATATTGGTTCTTCTCCATTTCCCTTCTAGTTGGACATTCAATATTGCCCATGATGACATTCACAATCCTTGGAAAAATGTTCAAATCGCTCTAATAAGACTTGATCCGGAAAATTTTCATGAATGATTTCAAATAAAAATATCCATTATACATTACCTTTTACTGACACTTACATTTGCATGTGAAATCATGAGAAATGCATATTTTAAACAACTTCAGAAAACCGTCATCATAAAACAAGAATCAATAATAATGAAGCACACAAAAGCAAATGATATGATAACAGAGATCATCCAGTGTGGACTACGTCTCCGAGCCTTGGGTTAAGAGTGGGGAGGTGCTTCATTAGTCATTACAAGAAGATGATGAGTACAAGATAAAATATATTTCAATACAATGATGAACCCCTTATCAAGAGTGGCATGTCTCTCCCAAGAGACGTTCTTCTACAAGAACTCTCACTCACAAGTTGTTCTCCTTCAACATGAAAAAATATTAATCTCTCACATGAAGTGGCATACAAAGATCCTCTCACAAGGTGGCATACATGGACCTCAGATACGAATCATAAACTCATCAAAATCCAATGAACACATGGAAAAAATACACCTTATACCTCCAAGTTTGGGGATGGCTTGAAAATCAGCTACTTAGATGAAGAAATGTCCCGCGACATTGTGTTCTTTGCAAAAAATCGTGAAATCTGAGTATAAACACGACCTTTTTCTGTCACGATAAAATTTGGGCTCCGCAAGAATCTTAAAGATTCCTCACAAGATTCTCTTATGGTGATGGGCAAAAAATTGGCCACTCAAATCGAGAAATGAACTACACCATCAGAATTTTAGCGAAAATTTATGAAATTTGAGTATAAAGTTGACCTTTTTTTGAAACTGTCAAATCTAGGCCTCTAGAGAATCTAAAAGATTCCTTGCAGATATTGGCATCAAGGTTCCCCTTCATGGTTCCACTGCTCATTGTTTGAATTTGCAAAATCGACTTCTCAAATCAGAAAATTGTCTACACCATTAGAATCCTCGTGAAATTTCAATTCAAATGAATATAAACTTGACATATTTTTGGCACTGCCAAAAATCAACCTCAAGGGAATCTAAAAGATTCCTCCAAGATTCCTTATTCATTGTTCCACGTATCACGGTTCCTCCCTTGGCTTCATGGTTCTGACAATCTAGAAATTATGCTCGATGTTTTACTCCCTTCCTCTCCATTCATAGTGTCGAATGGATTTTTTTTGGGTTAAATAGGTTTTGGTGGGTGGAAATACCAAAGTTTAGGCTCGATGGGTCGTTGGCATATTTCTAAAATAGGGTAGGGCAGGCCTGGTTCCAACCCTGCAACCTCCCCATATTGGGATGTAGTTTTAATTTTTTGTGTTGTGTTTAAATTTTGGTTCCACGCGATGTATAAGCGGTGATTGATTGGAAATGAGGTTGTCGTATTGGGCGGGCTAGCCACTCGACCGATGCAGGTTGAACTCTCGCTGACCTCTATATACGTGGTGTGTCATTTGTAACAACCGGCCATGTGGCCATTATATTTATTAAATCCATATAAATGTTCAGACTATTGGGTGGCAGGTCCGTCATTAGTGGTCTGCCCACTATTTTTTAAATATTTATGTATAATGAATCTTGGTGTTGGAAAGGTTTGGCCATCTACAAACCCATTTTATTTTATTTTTAAACAATACGGTGAAAAATTGTCAACCAATTTTTAAGGGTTACTGGAAAAATAAAGAGGTGATAAATTGATCAGTTTTGACCACTGTGCAAGACCAAATTATTGCTCAATTAACTACCGCCAAATTTAGCATTTCTGCCAGATTTAGCCAGTCCACCAGATTTAGTGAGCCTTCCAAATTTAGTTGGGGAAAAAATTACTGGAACTTTGACTGTGAATAACTTGCACATACGAATTATGATTTAATTTTCGTCTACATCGTTGGAATCAGGATGACAAGATCTTCTTTCTGGTGTTGGTTTCGATGAAATACAAAGAATTTTATTTTTTCCCCTTTCTAGAGCCACTTGGATTATTGACCGAGCTCCTCACCTTGCAGGAGTCCAATTATGTTGGTGGAGAAGGAGGATAGGACATGGAAACTCGATTTTGATTATAAGCCCTAAACAAAATCATTGTCAAGAACATATACCTAATGCCCAAGATTGACGATCTTCTTAACCAGTTTAAGGGTGTCAAATTCTTTAGTAAGATTGATATGTTAGGGTACCACCAAGTTCCAATCAAGCAAATTGATGTATGTAAGATAACATTCAAATTTAATGAAGGATATTATGAGTGGTTGGTCATGCCCTTTGGCTTGATTAATGCTCCAAAAATTATCATGAGGATGATGGATCATATCTTATAGTCGTTCACAAACTCTTTTGTGGTTTTATTTTGATGAAATTATCATCTTCAAGAAAACCTAGATGGAACATTTACAACACATTCAACAAGTCTTGAGCACCTTATGACAACAAATTTGTATGCTTATTTTGAGAAATGCTCATTTGGCATGTAGAATATTTAATAATTGGAACACATTGTAGATGAACATGGGGTGTATGTGGACCCAGCTAAGATCATCACTTGGGATTAACTATCCCTTGTGACCTTAGATCTTCGTAGCTCCTTGGACCTTGCTAGCTTCTACAAAATGTTTGTGTTGGGTTTCTCTCATATCACTTGGCCCTTAATTAAAGTGACCAAGGGTTGAGAAAGAAAAAAAAAACTTGGTCTGAGTCACAATAGAAAGCATTTGAGGATCTAAAACATTGCCTTTGCTTTGCACCAGTCCTCACTCTGTCCTGAAACAACCATTTGCAATTAAGACATATGCCTCTAAATATGATATTGTTGCAGTCCTCACTTATCTATAGATACCCCACCTATGACAAGGAGATGTACTCCATCATGCAGGCATACTGATAATGGAAGAATTATATTCTTGGGAAGTATATGATCATGCACACTGATCACATGACTTTGAAACTTATGCAGACACAAAGAGAAATTTATACAATAGCCACCATAAAAAAATGGTCCACATACCTACAATAATTCTACTTGAACATGAAGTACAAGAATATTAGCACCAATCAAGTCACAAACTATCTCAGTGGGCCCCTAGTTGTGGCACTAACCATAGTTCTTAACTCTTGCTGGCATAAGACCTCTAGGTGACCATAATTAAAAAATAATGACTTTGACTTTACTACCTGTTGTGGCCACAACACCTCCATAATTTTTTATAACAAATTTTGGTGCCCTCCATGTAAATTTTGGTTTAATGAGAGCCATTTTGTCAATTTTGTGAATTTCTCACTTTCTTTAGATTAACATTTTAATGATTTAATTATGTGTGGTTTGTCGCCAGCTTCCCAACGGCTCAAATTTCACTATGTTTGGACTTATGGTTTGGAAATTAACCTGATTCAAAGTTTGATTCAATTTTGTTGTGATGGCATTAAAATATATTAATTTTTATTTTATAATGTTTTATAAATTTGTATAATTAAATATGTAAATACAATCTATTTAAGTAGTTTATCGAACTAATTTTAGTTCAATTAATTAAGTTAATTAAATTATCTTTTAAATAACATTTGTAATTATTTAATATAGTTTAAATTAATTAAATATAATCAATTTGTAAATATTAAATTACTTTATTAATTTAATTAATTATTAGTTTATTATAATCCATTAATTTAATTGTAATTAATTAGGTTGTAAACAATTGTAATATGCGGCATTGCTCCTTAGTACCTCCCTCTTATGTAAAAATTAATGGATAACAATTATTGAATGCTTGAATAGATTCATATATCTAATTATGAAACACATTTGAATACGACAAAGGGAAGTATCAAAAGTAATTAATGGACTAGATAACCTTGGACCAAAATAGAGATAAGTGCATAAAAAATTTTGGATGAAACATTAGCCCCAACATCAGCATTTGTTACAAAAGTTAAGAGTTTATTAAAATGTGCTTGTGCACATTTTATTCCATCTTTAGTTTATGGGACAAAATAAGGAGGAGAAATTACAATGTATAATATCTTTATATTAAATAATGTATATATAGAAAATTGTAGTCCATACCCCAAGGTTCCGGTAAATCAAAAACTTTTGGAATTTCATATTGATCCTAAGTTTTACATAGTTGCTACTATTCGATATACAGGGTTCCTTTCAGTCAAAAGTTCATACAGTGACATTTAGGGCGGAATGACAAAAGGCAAAGGAAGGAAGTTACAATCACCCCAGGTAGCTGGTCCAAGCAAAAGAGGAAGAAAGAGCAATCAGCAGACTCTAGAAAATATAGCAAACATTTATGAAACTGGGATTCCAAAGGATATTCGGAAAACTATACAGGGTTGGAAAAGGGATAGTGATGATAAAGATGATGATATTCAAGAACAAAAGGAAAGAATAGATTTTATTTCTGACCCAGGTAATACAATAGGAAGAGTTTCTTTATTCCAACAATCCGTCAAGACATATTGGAAAATCAAATGTGTTTTAGCAAAGGCGTTGTCAAGTATGTAGGAAAAGCATGTCAATTCTTCAATGATTTTTGACCTTCAGCAGATTAAACAGGATATGAGGGAAATGACAAAGGCGCAAACACAAGTAAATGCGTGAATAACAAGGATTGAACAGTAGCTCCTCAATATGTAGGAAGCTGAGATGCCAAGGTCAACTGCAAAAGACCCGGCACCTGTTGATTCATCAGATGGTTAACTCTTTGATAAATTCAGTTTTGTATGTTTTTTGAAGATATTAAGTATAGTATCTGTTTTATTTGTAGTTTTTATGGACATAGTAAAGTGTTATTAGCTATTAGTAGAAGGAAAAAACAATACCAATTTTGGTTGGCTTATAACTCTCTGAGGTGGCCAACAGACCTGGTTTCATTCGGGCAGGTTGAGGCTACCAATAACTGCAAAATTTGTATAGCACCTTGCTCTTTACAAAATAGAAAATAGACAGGGCCTACGAAATTTACAAATAAATTATTTAACTTTAAATTTATACTCATCCTAATTCAGCTGCAGTATAAATTAAATTTATATGTCAAAAAAATCAAATTGATATGAAGTATCCCCTTAATCATGTGGCAAAGAAATCATATGTAATAAAATATTTAATATAAAAAATTACGATGTCCAGTATATCAAAATAAAAAATAAAAAAATATTTACACACAAGCTTAAGTGTGAGTGTAAAAGATTCATATTTTTAGGCTGATAGACTTTTTCTTATGAATCAGTGTACTTTTGGTTTTCGTCTACACTTCCCGTCTCCATTTGACATGTGTACATAGATTTTTGCGCAGCCTAGCTCTCCCCTTACATCTTTGCACACCATTTTTACGCTGAAGTTCCAGGATTTCGTTTGAATTCTTCATAGTGCCCCATTTTTAGGCCGAAGTTCCAGGAGATTTCGTTTGAATTCATCATAGAGTTTATGGCAGTGAACGTGAATTTTATGGTGCACGACAAAGACTCTGTTTATGGAAGTGAACGACAGAGGTCGGGAAATCTGGAAATTATTTTTTGAATGCAGTAAGGCCTAGGATCTTAGGAAGCATTAGGTTTTTAGAACCCGACTTTGTAGCATGGATAAAGTTAGCTGATTCTTGAATTTCAGAGTTTATTTTTTGAAAAAAAAAATTTCTAGTCACCAGCGTAATATATTTCATGGAAAGGAATCGTGAAGGCAGGCATGGGAAAATGGGAGTGCAAATGTTTCTTCCAGCCACCTACTTCGAACATCCATAGTTAAATACATTTCCGGTAAGGATCGATCAGCCAAAACGATCAATTACGCTCTCTTTTTAGATAAAATATATTGTTAATTTATGATGCAGATAATGCTAAAGCTTATGTTGTTCTATTCTTCTTCGACATTAATATCTTCGGCCTTTTTGTTCATTTGAAAAATTGTGCCATGTCTGTCCATTGACGAGAGCCAGAATGAGTCTTTCTATCTCGAATAGATTTCTATGAATAATTTTATGCCTTTCTTGGAAATTGAGGGATATGGTTTTGCAGAGTTTTTAGGTTATGCCTGAGTGGATTTACATTTCCGATGCTTTTACATAAGACTAGAGTCAAAATTATAGATTGCAGAAGTCGAGGAAAGGGGGTCTATATTATCATAAACGAAGAAATAACTAAATTTCCCATGGGAAAGGTTAGTACTAATATGCCTATATTTTTTTATTTCTTTAGCTCCAGGACAAGGATGTGGCTTCCATTGCCTCGAAACAAAAAATAACAAATGAATCAATCAATAGATGTCATATTACAGGACAACCCAGACAAGCTTTGTGGGGAGGCCAGTGGTGGTGTCGTTGGACCCAAGCGTGAATCAACGGGTACAATCCCTTTACTATTTCATACATTTAAGGATTTAACTTTAATATTAAAAGCCTTGGTTCAAATGTGTTTTATCATTCTGTAAATTATTTAGTTCAAATTCTTTTTTCAACATTCTACAGATTATTTCAAATTCAAATACAGGCTTGTAAAAAAAAAAAAAAAATTAATATGCAAACCTATAATATGGTTCAATGTTTGCTTACAATTTTGCAAGGTTTGGAATTCCCCTTGTTAGCTACTTAATAACTGATATTTGTTTGGGTTCGCTCATCTTGGGGTATGTTCCAAGAAATGGAATGAAAGGGATTAGAATGAGTCCCTTCCTTCACCCAACAAACAAAGAGAAAAGTCATTTCACTAATATAAGGTTAGTGTTTATTTAACTTTATTTTTAGAAGCATTCCCTATCTCTTTTCATTTATATTCTTATTATGGTTATTATTATTTAGATTTATGAGAATTTTAAGAAAAAATTGAAGTAGATTTATTTTTATTTTTAATTTTCTTGTGATTATGCTTAATAATTTCTTAAAATTATTGTTTTGTTTTAATTTCAATTTTATTTCCAATTATTTTTCAAAGTTTAAACAATAAAATATTTTCTAATTATCATCATACACCAATATTAATTCAACCTTTTTTTAATGTGTTAAGCAGCGTCATGGAGAATGAAACTCATTCAGAAATATAGCATGTAATTTATTATTTTTATTTTTTTATAAATTACTTCATTATTTATAACACTCAAACACTATATTAATAAAATTAATGTTTGTTTTTAGAGAGAGTTTCTTACCACTCAAATACTCAAGATAGCTATGGCCATGGTTATCTATGAGGAATGCATTTGGTGATTATGGTTACTTGTGAGGATTCTTGTTTTCAATTTTGTTTTTCTTTCTTTTTTTGTTTGTATTTTCTCTTTAAAACAAACTTATATATGGTGTTCTGGAATGTAATAACAATTTAAAACATTGTAGATACAATGGTACAATCAGAATGCTAGAGATTGGAGATCTATGTGCCGAGCAATAGAGAGAGGATATCAAGGCCTTATCTGATGGCCTTGGGTGTCGATGGGGACCAAGATGTGGCCTCACTCTCGGAGGTATCAGTCACGATGAAGGAGAAAATGTAATGTTAACGGTATTGTCAAGTTTTTTGGTCACCTGATTTAGAGCTTACAAAAACAAAGTCTATGTTGGATTGGTCATGTTATATGTGTGTGTGTGTGTGAAGTATTTTTCATGTTGTTATTATTGTCATTTAAAAATTGTGCATATTTGGTTACCTGATTTAGAGCATACAAAAACAAACTCTATGTTGGACTTCTCATGTTATAAATATGTGAAGTAACTTTCATGCTTATGTTGTTAAATATGTGAAGTATTTTTCATGATTGCCTATGTTTCATTTATGCTATGGCACTTAGTAGATGTTTTCTTATTCTTCTTGTTATCTTGATAAATAGCCATTTGGATTGTCTAAGCTTGTTGTTGGTTGAGTTCTTATTTACTAAAGTTTTTCTGAACTTGTTAAAACTTAATAGTTTATACTTTTATATTATGAAAACACATCCATAAGAGGACCCAACATTTTAGGGGAATTTCAATACAGGTTTTAGCTACTGGCAATCTTGCCAACCTCACTTTGACCTCATTTATTCCCAAAACTAGTGAAAAACCCACAAAAGAGATGATCTTAGAAAATCCACAAAAATATATTAATACATAAGAATGCTAATATGCACATAAATATTATTACGTAGAATGCCACTAAAAAACTAGAAACCAATATAAATTATTATTTATTTGCTTATGGAAATCAAAGTACAACTTTTTCATTTTAATAATTCTGTATTTTTAAATTTAATAATTCTATCGGCCATCTGTACACCTTTGGGAGCAATTTCTAGTTTTTTTACATCGAAAATGTTATAGTGTTCCCTCTATGAAGTTAGTTGGAAAAACACTGTTTACTCCACCAATCCGTAGCTCCATTTTCGTAGTCCTCCACCTCGTCAAAATTCAACACGTGGAAATTTTCCAGTCACTCTGCAGCAACGACTTCCATCCACACCATCAAGTCATGCAAAGTATATTTCTTCACTTACTGAAACCCACGGAGCTTCTCTTTCACTCGTTTCTACAAGGCCTGTCGGTTCGATTTCCGCAAAGCCGAATAAATCCTGAGCTTTGTCGGCCTCTAAATTTTCTTATTCTTCTTTAAAATATCCATCTATCACCAGATTTGGAGCAGAGATATGATTTGGGTGCTTTCAAAGACGTTTCTCATGAAAAAATTTCAAAACAAATTTTGTCCATTGCTCAAAGTGGTTGTTCAGGAGATTTGCAGAAACAATAAACGAAAAAGTCAGGATGGTACAACTTTCTTATATTCGCAGCGTATATAAGTTTTCCAGATTTATTCATTATTTCAACGAAAGAAATCCTCAGAAACATTGGATGTTTGTTCCATTTTTGCTGCTGAAATGGCTACACGGGGGAACTCACCGCTTTCTTTGAAAATTTGACGAGGTGCTCTTGTGCATGATCCGTTCCATGGCCTTCTGCGTTTTGAAAATTTTCATCTTGAAGGCTTGTATACACTACTTGTCTTGGCAATGCGATGTATTTGTGATTTGGTTACAGGCAAGGATGGCTACCATGTATTGCAGAGGCTATGAATGGCATCAAGAGAAGTACATATGTATATGGTGACGATAGAAGGAATGGAAGGAATTGATTTTCAATATAACAACGCTTAAACCTTCTGGTATCACACTGTGCTTAGACCTCCTCCAACTAAAAATGTCATAGTCGTTCCACTACACAAACGTCCACAATCAACGCTATTGGATTTCAAACGTATACGAAGCAGTTAGTTAGAATTTGGCAGCACAATAACGATTGGCAAAGGGTGGAGGGAGGTTTTAGGTTTGGGACCGAGGCAAGCAGGGTCGAAGCATTTCTCGAAGAAGCGCAATATAGTGATTGTGACTCGCGATGTTGCCACATTGTAAAGATTTTGTAAAGAAGGAAGGAAGGAGTGAGTATGAAAAACAAAATGAACATCTTTTTATATATAAAAGTTTTTTGGATTAATCATATCATTAAGATTTGATGTTTGATGTTTTGCATAGAAGTTTTTTGGATTCTATATATATTATGGATTAGTGATTGTGACTCACGATGTTGCTACATTGTAAAGAAGAAAAGAAGGAGTGAGTATATATATATATATATATATAAGTCTTTTGGATTAATCATATTATTAGGATTTGATGTTTCGCATAAAAGTTTTTCGAATTCTATATACATTATGCATTACAAAAATCTTAGATCTAAAATATATATATATATATATATATATATAATTTTCAATTGCAAAGTTGTCATTATTACTATTATAATTATTTCACAACCAAAATGCCAGAAAGTCAAGATGCGTGTAGCAAATCATGAGACTAAGAGAGAGATTTGAATTGTGTCGAGTCCCATTTGACATGATCCAAACGCACAAAACGTGTCTCGTAATTGAATCTAATTGAATGTAATTGAATGTCATTGAATTGTCAATGTAATGCTTGAGGAATTTGCAAAGAAAACACTTTCTTCTTTTGTTTCTTTAGGGAGGAGTGATGCAAGTGATTTGTTTCTTGGTGATTGCCTTGATGTTGCCTATTTCCTACGTAGTTATTAAATTCATTTCGATGCATAGTTGATTAAATTGAAAGCAGTCTAGATGTTTCAAGATCTGAATATATTTCAAGGATATTTATTCACCTTGAAGGTGAGAGAACTCACAAAGATTAATCTAAAATCGGTATTGATGTTTGCTTCTCTATGAGAATTGAAATTATTGTAGATTGTATTATGAAGGGCCATGATGGGAATCTATTGAACAACGAAATAATAAAATACAAGGGTGAAAAAAGAGATTTTGAGAAATTTTTGCACTTGGTAATCAGTGGAAGATGGTCAAAGGGACTTTTAATCAATCGAGAGTTGTATTGTAAATTATCTTACCTTAAAAAAACATTCTAGCACTAGCACTGGGAGATAGTTAATGAATGTTTTGTCTTCTACATTATTACAGAGTTGTATTGTAATTATCTTACCTTAAAAAAACATTCTAGAACTAGCACTGGGAGATAGTTAATGAATGTTTTGTCTTCCACGTTATTACAGATAAATCACAAGTAGGTTGTTTCAATTTGTCTCTTTCAGTGTACATTGACGATAATATTGCATGGATTAGAGCAGGCTAAAGAGAAATTTCCTAGAATTAACTAGACAATCTCTCCTTGGTTAATTTTTTTCCTGGCCCTTTGAAGTTTTCATTTGAGTTGTATTAACTCTACTGGTGAATGTAAGGGTTTAAAAAAAATGCTCTTTTTTTCTTCACAATTTGTCTAGTGTTCCCAAATATTCTATTCATTTGGTGTGTCTTTGCACCTTTAAGGGAAATTTCTAGTTTTAAGTTATGATTAAAATTGTGAAGACAAAAGAAAACATCGTATTTATCGTGGTGTTGACTTAAATTTTATTTTTTATATTTCATTTTGATTTAAATTTGAATTGTGAAAATATATAATATAGGTAAGGTTTATTGAGGAAAATTATTGAACCCGTAGTTTTAAAAATCAGTCGGCTTGAACCTGAAATCGATCAAACTGGCCAGTTCATTGGGTGACTAGGTAAACCGGACAAAAAAACTCGTGTCAAGGGCCTATTTCTCCCAAAATCCACAAAATCGGCCCAAACCGACCAGTTTAGGATGGAACTGGTCAGTTTATGGTCAAATCGACCATTCCATCCTAAACTAGTCGGTTCATTGCCAAGGCTGCGACGAACCCACTCGATGTAGTTTAGGAAGCTTCATAGGTGTTTTGGAGGGAAAGTAAGTGTTGTTTCCCTCCAAAAACACCCTCTCCAAGCCTTTAGAAGGAGCTCAACCCCCTCATTTGCCTCACACATCTCATTTGTACTTTTTGTGATTTTGATTGGGAGCTTGGAGAGTGTTGAATTTTTGCTGGAGTAGTCATCTCGGAGGCTTGGAGTTGGAGTTGGAGCTACTTTAGAGATAGTTTGGAGTTGTTAGTAGATTTGGCATCTTCAAGAGGAGACTGAGGAAGCTAGTTTGCATTTCCATGTAAGGATTTTCACTTGAAAATTTCCTCATTACACTCTTTTCCATGTATTAAGATTTGATGTTTGATGTTTTGCATAGAAGTTTTTTGGATTCTATATATATTATGGATTAGTGATTGTGACTCACGATGTTGCTACATTGTAAAGAAGGAAAGAAGGAGTGAGTATATATATATAAGTCCTTTGGATTAATCATATTATTAGGATTTGATGTTTCGCATAAAAGTTTTTCGAATTCTATATACATTATGCATTACAAAAATCTTAGATCTAAAATATATATATATATATATATATATATATATATATATATATATATATATATATATATATATATATATATATAATTTTCAATAGCAAAGTTGTCATTATTACTATTATAATTATTTCACAACCAAAATGCCAGAAAGTCAAGATGCGTGTAGCAAATCATGAGACTAAGAGAGAGATTTGAATTGTGTCGAGTCCCATTTGACATGATCCAAACGCACAAAACGTGTCTCGTAATTGAATGTAATTGAATGCCATTGAATTGTCACTGTAATGCTTGAGGAATATGCAGAGAAGACACTTTCTTCTTTTGTTTCTTTAGGGAGGAGTGATGCAAGTGATTTGTTTCTTGGTGATTGCCTTGATGTTGCCTATTTCCTACGTAGTTATTAAATTCATTTCGATGCATAGTTGATTAAATTGAAAGCAGACTAGAAGTTTCAAGATCTGAATATATTTCAAGGATATTTATTCACCTTGAAGGTGAGAGAACTCACAAAGATTAATCTAAAATCGGTATTGATGCTTGCTTCTCTATGAGAATTGAAATTATTGTAGATTGTATTATGAAGGGCCATGATGGGAATCTACTGAACAACGAAATAATAAAATACAAGGGTGAAAAAAGAGATTGTTGCAGAAATTCCTACACTTGGTAATTAGTGGAGGATGGTCAAAGGGACTTTTAATCAATCGAGAGTTGCATTGTAAATTATCTTACCTTAAAAAAACATTCTAGCAATAGCACTGGGAGATAGTTAATGAATGTTTTGTCTTCTACATTATTATAGATAAATCACAAGTAGGTTGTTTCAATTTGTCTCTTTCAATGAACATTGAAGATAATATTGCATGGATTAGAGCAGGCTAAAGAGAAATTTCCTAGAATCAACTAGACAATCTCTCCTTGGTCATTTTTTTTCCTGGCCCTTTGAAGTTGTCATTTGAGTTGTATTAACTCGACTGGTGAATGTAAGGGTTTGAAAAAAAATTCTCTTTTTGTCTTCACAATTTGTCTAGTGTTCCCAAATAATCTATTCATTCGGTGTATCTTTGCACCTTTAAGGGAAATTGCTAGTTTTAAGTTATGATTAAAATTGTGTAGACAAAAGAAAAAATCATATTTATTGTAGTGTTGACTTAAATTTTATTTTTTTATATTTCATTTTGATTTAAATTTGAATTGTGAAAATATATAATATAGGTAAGGTTTATTGAGGAAAATGATTGAACCCATAGTTTTAAAAATCGGTCGGCTTGAACCTGAAAGCAGTCAAACTGGCCAGTTCATTGGGCGACTAGGTCAAATCGTACAAAAAACTCGGGTCAAGGACTTGTTTATCCCAAAATCCACAAAATCGGCCCAAACCGGCCAGTTTAGGATGGAACCGGTCGGTTTATGGTCAAATCGGTCGTTCCATCCTAAACTAGTCGGTTCATTGCCAAGGTTGCGACGAACCCACTCGATGTAGTTAGGCAGCTTCACAGGTGTTTTGGAGGGAAAGTAAGTGTTGTTTCCCTCCAAAAACACTCTCTCCAAGCCTTTAGAAGAAGCTCACCCCCCTCATTTGCCTCACACATCTCATTTGTACTTTTGTGAGTTTGATTGGGAGCTTGGAGAGTGTTGAATTTTTGTTGGAGTAGTCATCTCGAAGGCTTGGAGTTGGAGTTGGAGCTATTTTAGAGATAGTTTGGAGTTGTTAGTAGAGTTGGCATCTTCAAGAGGAGACTATGGAAGCTAGTTTGCATTTCCAAGTAAGGATTTTCACTTGAAAATTTTCTCATTACACTCTTTTCCATGTATTAAATTTTTTTATGTTTTATATGCTATCAAATTTTGTAAGCTCCATATGCATTTTTTTCCCTAAATTTATCTTAGGTTTTCCATTTTTCTTAGCTACAATTTTTTTTTTCAATGGCAGATTTCTTTGCAAATTTTAATTATTTTAAGCCAACATAGCTCCAAAATCCAAGGACACTGCATGGGCTCATTGTGTTGTGATTGATGGAAAATGATATGCAAGTTTTGCAATAAATCTATTGGAGGTGGGGGTATTCTCATATTGAAACAACACTTGGTTGGGATAAGAGACCAAGTAAAGCCATGTGAAGCACCAAATGAAGTGTTAGGTCTTGTTAGGGCAGAATACATTTCCAAGTTTGAAAAGTTTTAGGAGAATAAGGCTAGGGAGAAGGCCATACAAGATGAAATTTCAAAGAAGAGGGAATTATTACAAGCCATGAAAGAGAGTGGGTATGATGATTATGCGATTCAAGACTCCTCTTATATCCCTCCCACCAATGACCCCTTTTACTATGTTCCTCCTGATCTTGTCCAATAATCTAAAGAAACAAAGAGAACAAACATCCAAAATTATTTCTCATCCTCTTCCACCATTGCCTCTGTTAATCCCACTTCCTCCTAGCCAAGTCATCAACCCACTTTGGATGAACATTGGAAAAAACAATGCAAAGAAACTTCTTATCAATACATTGCTATATGGTGGTATGATGCAGATATCCCATTTAATGTTTCTTTCTCACCCTATTACCAATCTATGTGGGACTCTCTTATAGCTGCAGGAAAGGCCCTACTATGCATGACTTGAGAGGATCTCTTTTTCAAAAAGATATTTCTTCCATTAATGAGTATTTGGATGAGTATAGAGAGTCATGGTTCAAAACAGGTTGTTTCATCATGTCAGATGGATGGACCAATGGAAAGAACTGTACTATCATTAATTTCCTTGTTTCTTGCCCTCAAGGAACCATTTTTTTTAGATCAGTTGATGCATATAATAAGGTGAAGGATGCAACCCTTCTATTTGAGATTTTAGATGAGATTATTTAGGAAGTGGGGAGGAGAATTTTGTGAAGGTCATCACAGATAATGCCTCAAAATATGTTCTCGCTAGAAAGATGCTTGAGTCCAAATATAAGACCATATTTTGGACCATGTGATGCACATTTTATAGACCTGCTTGAGGACATAGGAAAAGTGGAGTGGGTAAAAAACATTGTAGGGCATGCCAAGTGCATTAAAAAATACATCTACAACCACTCATGGGTATTGAGCCTACTGAGGAAAAACACTAGGGGAAAATAGCTTGTTAGGCCTACAACTACGAGATTTTCAACTCACTTCCTCATGTTGAAATGTCTCAATTCTCAACAAAAAAACTTGCAAAAAATGTTTTCTACTGATGATTGGACTGAATCTCAGTGGACTTGTAGACAAGATGGAAAAGACACCAAAAAGAAAGTTTTTGAAAATTATTTTTGGAAAATCCTGCAAATCTTGTGAAAATTTCTGAGGCCCTCGTTAAGGTGCTAAGGATGGTGGATGGGGAAAATTTGGCCATGTGCTACATTTATGAGGCTATGGATCAAACAAAGGAGAAGATATGGGCAATTTACAAGGATAGGTTAGCTAAATATGGATGTATATGGGAGATCATTGATAACCAATGGAACAATCAAATCCATCGTCCTAATCATGCAGCTAGGTATTTTTTGAACCCAAAATATCATTATAAAGCTCGGCTAGGAGATCTACAGGATGGGGAGGTCAGATCTGGATTGATTTATTTCTTGGAGTGCATGGTCCCTATCCATGCGGACTAGTTGGAAATACATAAACAATGTACTCTTTTCAGTATGGCAGATGGTACCTTTGGAAAAAAATCAGCAAAGATGGCAAGAGATGTGGATCAACCAAGTAAGCAATTCCAATTTGTTTTTATTTTCAAGTTAAAATATTTGCAAATTTAGAATTCAAATTATCTATAAATACTTGTAATTTGTAAATAAGTAATGAAATGAACTAAGTTAAAAATTAATGTCTTTTTCTTTACTGCACATTGGTGGGAGTGATTTGGTAGCCAGTGTACTCAATTGAAAAAGTTTTCAATTAGAATCCTCGAGCAAACTTGAAGTGCTTCAGGTTGTGAGCGCAATTGGTTTGTTTTTTAGTGCATACACACAAACAAGAGAAACTGTTTGGAATAAAAACGGTTAAATGATCTTGTCTTCGTGCAATACAACCTTCGACTAAGGCAGGACCAAATGATGAACAGAACACCTGATCTAGATCCCATTGTCTTGGATGATATTGATCCAACATTAGAATGGGCGGAGGAGATTGAATATCATGTGTTTGATGTTGATTTTAATATTGACATGGAATTAAGAGGGGATGAATTTGATTTTGGTATTGAAATGGCATTAGGGGGGGATGAAGCTGATTTGGTAGCGCCATCAAAACTAGGATTAGTAGTCGCATCAAGCAAAGGCAAACAACTAATGGAAGGCACTAGTCGTGCAGCTCGACGAACTCGTGCTTACATTAGGTCCACTTCTATTGTTGTTGGTGGCAGTTTTACTACTGAGGTTACAAATGAGGCTGAGGCATCCTCAAACTATGAACCAGATGATGTCTATGTAGCTCTTGTTGATGATCATGTGTCTAGTAGTAGTGATGAATTTGATGATTGACCATGCGTATACTTGTAGTAGGTCAATGGCCTCATAGCTTGTAGCATTGTTTTCGGAATTTGTAGGTCATTTATAGCCTAATTGCTTATGTATTTTGTTAATGATATGTGTTGCACTCGGTGCCATTTTGATATATTCACTTTTACATGGTATATAAATGAGCAAAATTTTCATATTTTGTCTCTATTGGCTTGGAATCATGGTTTTAAATCTTTAAAATAGTTTATGTTCATTAAAAATATATATTTAATTTATTGATTTTTAAACTGGTTCATTGAGATCTGAGTAGTCCCAATTGGACCTGTTTCGGTTTGAAACCCGATTTATTAGTTGGACCAGTCTGGTCACTAGTTCCAATTTTAAAACTATGATTGAACCAACTCCATTCAATAATAAAAATTAGCAAGGGAAAAATATGAAGAAAATCAACAGGGAAAAATATGAGGAAAATCAACAAGGAAAAATCAATTTAATATGTAGCATTGTTGTTTTTGTTTTTTAAATCGACCAATTTCCATGGTTAGTAAAAGCCCAAAACGTAACGACAACTGATTTTTTTTTTTGGAAAATAAAATTTTAATTATGGAAAAATCTATAAATTTGTATATTTTTTCGATAATTAATTTATGAGGACACTTAGCGATTAAAGGTTTTTTATTTTTTATTTTTTTAAACAATTTTTAATTCTAAAAAATTTGATTTTAAACCACACAAAATTATTCATCCACTAATCGAAAGTTATAAATTCATATTTAAAAAAAAAACAAACAAACAAACATTTTCTTAAAAAATAAGTTTAATATTTAATTTTACCAAAACTTTAATAAACTTTGGAAATATATTTTAAAAATCTACAAATTAATTAAAATTTAATACATTTTAACCCAAAATTATTACAATGGCAAGTATAATAAATTAATTAATTAATAATTAAATAATTATGCCAGAGGCGTTATCTTTGCTGGAGTGGGGTGAGCAAACACTATTCACCCCACCAAATCAAAACCTTTTCTCATCGCCCTTCTGTCGAATAAAAAATTGACAAGTGTAACTCTATTTGAACCCATGGGGGGGACAAAGCTGAAGGTTTATTGGACACCGTGATGACCCAAAACCCTGCTCTCTTAATCTCCCCTGCAAGCCCATAGCCCACCCTGGGCACCAAAACCTGCTTGGCCACTTCCCTATATTTCTCCTATTTGGGTACTATTTTAGCCCTAAAATCATCCTTCTTCTTCCCTTTTAAGGAATCAAGACGCCTCAACCGCTTGATTTTCTCTCTCTCATGCAATTGCCTGAAGTGTTTCTGGAATTTGATGTGGGTTTTGAACTTGTCACTGCAGTTCTTTTGGAATTTTATGTGGGTTTTGAACTTGTCACCGCAGACTTCGCAGATGTAGGGTTCCTCTGGCTGTATTATGCCCCTCGCCTCCAGTATATCGAGGGTTTTTCTTTGCTGCCTCTCGATTCGAACCCGTGGTGGGACAAAGCTGAAGACGTGGCGGTTGGCGTAGGCAACCATCTGAATGACAAATCCAAAGGCTCTGTCGACGGACCTGAGCCTAAGAGCGACATCGTAAGAGGGGACGCTATTAGGTGGCTTGTTTTCCATGTCCCAGAAGATGGCTATGTTTCTATTGCCTTTGTTGTTATTTTCATTTCGGGGTCTGTTGCGAATGGACTTGTGTGGTAGGGCCTTACTCAACAACTTAGCCATGGTAGTCTCTGGTTTTTGTGAATGGGAGGATCTTTGTGAGTTTAAGGAGCCAAACCATATTTAAAATGGATTAACATGTGATGACAGCTGCTGCCATTGAACATTGAAGTGAGAATATTTAACTGAATATCATAATGCTCTACTGTCGCGTTATTTGAAAATGACCAGAGACCTGCTGGCTCATATTGGTGGTGGCTCAGGTACTATTACTCCCATTAATAATACTCCATTTGTTACGCCTCCTTCATCACCACCATTCTGAACTCCAATGGAAACCCCTCCCCTGACCCCTCTGCATAGATCCCTCTTCCCCCACTTATCAATTGTTCATAACAAGTAGAAACTCAGTCCCCTCATTGAGGTCTCCAAGAGTTTCTCTACCTCTTCCTCTTCATCAAATTCATCTTCTTTTCCATCTTCATTTCCTTCATCTTCCACTTCTCTTGCCTCATGTTCCCCTCTGATTTACCCCCCTCCATGCACAACTTTACATCTTGCACCCAACAAGGAGAATGACACACTGCACCCCCTTAAACAAGGGAAACTAGAACATCAATACCCGATCAAAGAAGAGCGATGCCCTAATGCTAACCCGGCCTCTTCTCCTCCCTCGGAGTTCAAGTTCATGAGAGATGCTAATGAGAAAGTAGCAAACAGCACAGCCATGGGCTTGAAGCAGCAACAACATCAGTTAGAGCCACCCGTGCCATCTTCCCCTTCTAGTTGTTCTGCAGTATTTAGTGATGAAGATGGGTCCTTTATAACCATTATTGTCAGTGATTCTAATTCTTCACCCAGTTCTCTGGTTCATCATCCTTCTCCGGTTTCGACTCTGAATCCCATATTACATATGATGCCCCTATCTCCCTCTTCACCAAGTGAATCGCTCATGCTCTTGCCCCTAACAAGGGTAGTTTCTAGGAACAACCCCTCTGACTGAAAACAGAAGTGGTTGTTCACGACCTTCTCAGTGGTTTGTCCCAGCACATAGCAGATGAGAGGAGGAAAATGTTGTTAAAGCCTACTAGAATTAAAACCTGGCAACAGGTCTCTACATGTTTATAAGTTTTACCCAGATTGATTGTCTTACTCGGATGGATTTGATTTGAGGGAGTGGATATTTGGTTTCCTTGATTGAACTCCATGATTCGATGCAGCAGCTTACAGCCTTATATCTTTCTCAAATCTGTGAAGCTCCATATTGGTGAATCAATTGGGCTTGTTGTTTCGCCACAGGAAATGGTTGCAGTTACATCCCTTTTAGAAATGTAAGTATCAGGTTTTTCATTTAAAATTGATAAATAAAATTATTTTTCTGGCCTTGGATGACACTAACAAGTTGATCCCACATTTATTTATGTGGTCTCTTCACGGATTTATTAGCAAGATCATTCTCCCTTCCACAGGAGGGAGAAAAAATTATAGAAGGGAGTCAAATGATTCTTCCTTTTAAATCGGACTTACAACATCTGTTTTATAAGGTACTTATCTCGGTGAAAACTCATCTAAATCTTCCTCTTCTGCATAGTGGGTCGTGTCTATTTCTCTTTTTCGTATAGAATCTAAAACATTTTGTATGAATTTGTTGCAGCATTAACATTTTACTGTAGGGTATCTGATGTAGTTTAGTCTGTGTTATTGCATTGACTGATGCCTGACAATGGATCTATTTATATCAAACTATATATGACGAATTGATTGAGGCATAAGAAACTTTGTGGAGGAATTTTGTTGAAGCCTATGTTTGCAGTTATTATTTATCCACAAGGATCTATTTCAACATATAAGTTTCATGTCTTATCCTATTCAATTTTTATGAATGCTTCTTAAATGCCATTTTGTGTAATACAAATTGTAGTTAGATGTCTAGCCAAGTTGTGAGTCAGTTCTGTCTGTGACCAGAGTTGTGAATTGGCAGACACGTTGCTTATAAATTTAAATTTTGTGCAAGTTTTTAGTGCCAATGTTTCTCTTCCATTATTTTTCTGGCGTACTTGCATCTACATCGGGCCATAAATACTATTCAACTATTCAAGAAATTTATGTGCATGAAAGAGTGTGTATGGAATTGATAGCCAAAATAATTTTTTTTGAAGGTTGCAGTAATAGAGTGTGTATGGAATCGATAGCCAAATAATAGTTTTTGAAGGTTGCCTTAATAGAATATATCTATAGGGGTTTGGAGAAGACATTTGAATTAAGAGGCTTTAAGCTTTTATGACTCTGTATCAAGCTAACACCCTAATTTTTTATTAAAGTTTAACCACCAAATTTGGGATGGATTGTTGTGGTCATTCCTGGAACACCATAATCTCAAATCAACTTAAAAGGACATAAAAATAAGACAAAGGTACCTTAGCTTTTTATTATCATGGCTAGTTGTATAATATTTTACCTAATTAAAGTTTAACCACCAAATTTGGGATGGATTGATATGGTCATTCTATCCCTGGAACACTAGAATCTCAAATCAACTTGAAAGGGAATAAAAATAAGACTAGGTTTACTTGTTGGTGATTGCGTGGCTTTGATTTGAAATGGACCCTGATATCTTATTTGAATGTTATAGGTCAAAATAAACGATCTTTATATTTCTCTTTCAAATTCCTAACCTTAACTTCTGAACTACTGAATGTGATGTGATGATCTGAAAATGGTCTGGATAACTTGTATGTATTTCAAGAACCTACCACTCAGTTTAAATTAAATGATCTAGCTTGTACTTGACAATTTTGCGGAATTATTTACTTGAAAGTGGTGTATGAATTTTTATTGTTTATGTGTCTTAAGTTCATTTGTTCTTTCTGAAATTTAACATGTATGACAACAACATAATGCAACAAATAATCATTCAAACACAACAGCAAACTTAATCTAGGAGTTCACTCGAAATCTCGTGGGCTACGTCTCCTTTGAGCTTTGTCAT
This sequence comes from Pinus albicaulis, assembly GCA_034641835.2. Classification (NCBI taxonomy): domain Eukaryota; kingdom Viridiplantae; phylum Streptophyta; class Pinopsida; order Pinales; family Pinaceae; genus Pinus; species Pinus albicaulis. The sequence goes on along the minus strand of CM076580.1, from coordinate 470,187,255 downwards.
CTTGACTCAGCTCTTTGGGATTATGGTAAGTTTTTTTACAAGTAAATGCTTAACTCCAATGAATACAAAAATGATCCAAAGGGCTGAAAATACCATAAATATACCTCAATTGGTTGTCCAAACTCTGAAAACAACTTTAGGCTTTTGTTGACATGATTCCTTCTGTCGGTGCACTAAGTTACTTTGAGCTTCTAAATAGCACAAAATCCCTCAGAATTTTGTTTCTGCCACTGAAACCACTCCTGCTATATCTAATACACATCATACATCAAATTTCAACTGATAAATTGCTCAAATTGAGCAGTGCATTCCCAAAATAGACTATCATCCACAGTTTGCCCAGGGATACCCAAAACTTCACATCAGCTTCTCGAGCTCTAGAAGTTCTAAAAATGTTATAAAACCACCTCCATTGGTTCCAAAATGTCTGAAATAGTCAAGATATACTTTTCATTCATCAAAAATGGCCTCTGGCGGCTCTGGTTTCGCCTCAATCACCTATCGGCACCCCCTGGCACTAGGGTCAATGAAAAATTCTCTGCTGAGTTTTCGACCTCTAGAAGTCTTCAAAATTTTCTGAAATCTCTGTCATTAGATTCAAAATTATTTTTTCAGTCAATAATGACCACTAGTTCACTACATATGGTCTCAAGCAGCTCTCGTTAAGCCCTGCACTACTGCTGGCAAAAGCTGGCACTAATGGCCCCTGGAACTTTACTAAAGCTTTTCGGCCTTCAAAAATTATCTATAGGCTCTGAAAACCATATCATAATATTTATAACATCTGAATTATCCAATTTAGACTATTGGAACTCTGGAAAAGGACTCTAGTGTTTGGTCAATTTAGTTTGTTCTAAATTGCTACATTAATTTATCAATCCGGGATTCGTAAGCTGATGAAGTGTGGCGCACTATATGTGCAAGATAACCTATCTCTTACTTTTTGGTCATTTTTGGATTTTTTTATAAAATTCTGAAAAACAAGTATGGAGACAAATATTCAAGACAAAAATGTCTTTCTAATGATTTTCCAAACTTCAAAAGAATTTTAAAACACACAATGACAAAATTAATTCTTCAAAGAAAATGAAATTGCATCACTATTCTAGTCAAACAAACAATGAACTACTGATCATGAAACTCATTATTCTTGCTGCTGTTCAAACACAAAAGAAACTATGCTGAAAGAAATCCAAAAGTTGCAACAAAGTAAATCTAAATCAAATTACCTCAACTTATCTTCTGATCCCTCATCATTAGTCCAGCTATGATTTTCGGAGGTAACCATAAACAACTTGAGTAACCTGATATCTAACTTGCAGAAAGTAAACTAATATCAAACTACACATTCATAATTCAATCCCTCGCCATTAGTCCAGCTATGGCTTTCGGAGGTAACTGAAAATGTCATGATAAATTTAATATATCTAAATCTAACTACTGAAGCAAATGAGCAAGACTGAAATAAACAAAGCAGTACTGAACTTAAACAGAAACTAAGAAAAGTAAATTAGCAACAGAACAATATTAATTCCATGTCATTAGTCAAAAAATGATGCAAATGCTCGGGCTGCCTATTTGTGATCTGAAACAGGAACACTGATCAGTTAACAACAACGTAAAACATGAAAGATTATAGACAGAAGTAAGATGTAAAGCATGAAAGATTATAAACAGAGATGAAGCATAAATACCATGAAAGATGTAATGTATAAACACATGAATGATTTATGGCACAATGAGCTTAAAGAAATAAAACAAAAACTATACAATAATGCACAAAACCTCAGCGTGTGCAGGGGCCCTCTACACCAGCCTTGGCAACAGACTTCAAGTACGAATTACGCTTGGAAACAGAGTCTTCTTATATATTAAAATGCAGTCATAATAGAAAGGTGATATTACGGCACAGTGGCAACGTAATTACATTACAGAACTATCTGGAGGCTAATCTAATGTGCGTATTCAAACGCGTTATTTATAACAAAGGTAACATAACTAATTCCATAAAGTTTGTGCTGATGGAGACACGTAAATCATCACGTCCAGGGATCCAGCATCATGGCCACAGTGAGGAGTAAATCTATGAGGAGTGGATGTTGGATTCGACTTATGGAGCCATGTACAGGTGTTGATGTGTCTCCCGCAATTCAGAAACGGCCATATAAATCTTCACGTGACGAGAAACAGGGTCCTGTCACCGTGGGACTCTACGGTTGACTTCCACTTGGCCACCTTTGACCGCAGCCTCCTTAGGTGAATTTGCTCGAGCCAATAGGACACGATCCATGTCCACATCATTTCTGACTTGCCCATGTGGCTCTTTTTTCCTGAAGACACCTGTAACATAGACTTTCACAAAATGGCTGCGGAAAGTTGCAGCAGCTGCGGAAAGTGGCAAGATTCCGCAGCTAAATGAGAAAAAATCTAAATCAAACAGCAGACACAAAATATAGTTAAAAACCATTTTAGATGCTCTTTTTCAATTAATATACAATGATATTGACAACTTGGAAGGTTCAGGTGAATGAAAAAGGTCTAGAAAGGTGTATGGAAAAGATGCAGATTTGAGACTCAACATACCCCCACTGTGAAGGTGTTGCATGTCCTCATGCAACCAAAATTTGATAATCCTTCTTCATTTCATATGCCTTGACACTTCAGCCAGTACATCCAATCCTCTCCTCTTCTTCCTTGGTGCTGCTAACATCCTGGGCTTCTTCATTAAGCATCTAAATTTGATATTAACCAGTGCTCTGCGTAACTTCTGGCATTTCTTTTTCAATTTCTTGTTCTTCTTCTGCCATATTCCCAGATGTAGCATGGTATTATCATGAATGATTTTGTCCAATTTTCTTTGTTCCTTCAATGTCTCATTTTCATTTTTAATGTGTCTATTTAAAATCTCTAGCTCAAATATTTCATGTTTCAGTGATTGGACTAGATCATTTTGTGATATGTGAGGCTGAATGGACGAAGTACTGGGACCTGTAGCTGCTTTTTCTAAAGATTCTATATAATCATATACTTCTTTATGCTTGGGGTCTATATCAGGTGTCATTTTTATTGGGCTATCCCCAAAATGCTGTGAAGGAGAGTTGTCTTCAAAATCTGGCTGAGAATGAAATGAACCAGGTTCACTAACTGACTGAGAGTGAGATGGACTATGGTCAGCTGGGGATTGTTCAGATGTTTCTTCTCCCAAATCGATAAAATGAGGTCCCTTCATTCGCGTTTTCCTCAACTTCCCCTTAAGCCTGGAACTTCTTCTCACACGCTGTGGATCACTGTCTTTTTTCTTTTGTTTTCCTTTCTCTTTCTTCTTGGCTATATATAATTGTTCTTGAAGATGAACCAATCTCTCAGATAACACTTGATGATCTTCTTCTTCGGAAGAAGGGGTTTGATGTATAGCCTCAATACTTTTTTTCTCTTTTGATGTTATTGGCTTTTTACCCTTGGTTTCTTTCTTCTTCCTTTTTGACAATCTCTCTTCCCTACTAGTTCTTTCAATTGTAGTAGTAGGAGTACTTTGAGTTTCATCATTTGTTCTTTTTCTCCTACTCCTTCTTGATGTGCTACCTTCAGGAATTTCTTGAGGTTCCTCGAAGAAATTTCTAATCAAAAATTGTTCCCATGTGTCCTTCTTCTCCTTTAACTCTTTTTCAATCAAAATTTTTACAAGACCATGGTGATATAGATGTGGTTCTACATCCCCTAAATGCTTCTGAACAGTCACAGACATCTTCTTCAAACTATTTAATAGAAAATATGGGAGATTGAGAGTTTGATTATCTAGAAAATTCATCAGCAATCTGGTATGGTACATGTACATGGACCCAAAACGGCCTTCACAGGTGATGAATTTTTGAACAACTAGCAGCAAAGTAGCCCATTCCTCTTTCAAAGCATGAACAGGAATTCCTCTTTTAAAAATAGTTATGTCCATACCTTGGTTTCGTAAGATTATTCTCCAGGCTTCATCACTAATGCTTTTGTTCTTAAACCAACGTTCACCCTCTTGAGGAAGTTCTGTGGCAGTTGCTTAGATGCCTCATTCACCGTGAACTTAAGGTCTCCAATCTCTACTTCCAGGCCATTGAACGACCTTGCAAAAGCTTTTGTCACTTCTTTATGGTAGCCTCTAAACTTTTGGACAAACTGCAGCCACTTTGCCTTCTTCAATATATCCCTGACTTGCGGATATCCTTCCATGAATTTAGGTCCTTCTGGTTCTGCTCTCAACAATTTACCCATCTTTTCTTTCTGCTTTTTAAAAACTTGCCTGCGTGAAGTGGTTCAATGGAAGTAGGACGGTTGAATGAACGGAAATGAGCACGATGATTGCAGGTAGATATCAGAGAATGGATATACAGACTGTAACGTAACAGAGAACGAAGCAGAACAGAGAAAGGTTACGTGAGCACGGCAGAGATACGGCTGTGAGCTTAATAGAACAATAGGAAGAGTATAACACATCCGGCAATGTTTGAAATTTGGTGGCTGCAAAATAAATGTAAGCACGTTTAAACAACGGCTATGGATTTTATGCGGCTGAAAGAAGCCGTAGTCAAATCAACTACGTCTCATTGTCACAGGTGGAGTATCGGAGTTTGAGTGAAGATCGGAGGTTTAATTATGGGACCGTTTGAAAATGAATGTGGGAGGATCATATGGAGATCGTGAAAGGGTTACGGATTTTGTCAATATAATCATTGCACATAATGGAGCTTATGGTTCATAACTATATAAAAATGTGTTTTCAATGCTATTTGAAATAAATTTTACTCATACCTTGGAATCTTTGCCTTTTTCCTTGGTCTTCAATTAGTTGCTCCTCATTGATATCTTGAATGCCCCATGTCTTCATAATTGGTCCTCACACCTGCATTTAATTTCATGATTATGGAAATAACATCTGGCTGTACATTCTTTTGAAAAACAGAGTGGTAGCTGCGGAATCTGCTTCTGGCTGCGGAAACTGGAGTCAGCTGCGGAAACAGATGTCAGCTGCGGAAACTGACACAGCTATTATTTGGGTGAATGAAAATGAACGGATGACAAATGACTAGATGGAAATGGTCATGAAAAAGAATTTTATTGGTGAAATGGAATGAAATAGATAAAATGAAGTGGAATGGAGTGAAATGGAGTGGAATGAAGTGGAATGGGTGATCACAAAACTTGTGAAATGAAAGAGAGATTTTTTTTTTTTTTTTTTGGAAAATATAGGGTGTCAGGTGTTTCTGATTTTCACCCTACATTTTCTGTATAAGACTGCCAATCAGTGATTGGTTTTCAGGCTTATACAATTTTTTTTTTTTTTTAATTGAAAGAACAAAAGCTAGGCTGGTGGAGAAGAAGAATTCTTCTGTACCAGCCTGATTGCAGAATTTTCTTGAAACATTTTGACAAATTCCTCTTTTGAGAGTGGCTTATGATAAACTTTCAATCTGTGGCCATTCACAATAAGGGGAGTTTGAAACTCATCAATGGTCTTGATTCTTACCACTCCATTGCTAAAGATCTTGTCAATCTCATATGGCCCAAGCCAATGAGTCTGAAATTTTCCTTGAAAATTTTTAAACTTGGAATCAAATAACAATGCCCAATCTCCTTCTTGAAACTTCTTCTCTTTGATGTACTTGTCATGCCATTTAGCTCTTTGATATTGAACTAGATCAGTTCTTATAATTGCCTCTTGTCTGATCTCATCTAGCTCATTTAATTGCTCCATTCTATGCTTTTGGGCTTCTGATAAATTCATCCCCAATTGAACTGCTATCTTGAAGGTCTTGACTTGGAACTCAATGGGGAGCAAGACTTCTTTCCCATAAACAAGTTCATAGGGAGAATGTCCTGTTGTATTCCTCCATGTAGTTCTGTAGGCCCACAAGGCTTTAGGAAGCCTTTCTGCCCAATCTCTTCTATGTAGATGAATAGTTTTGGTGATGATACTTTCAAGAACTTTATTTGTGGACTCCACTTGACCATTTGCTTGCGAATGGTAAGGAGTAGATCTTCTGTGCTTGATTTTGTATTCTTCCATCAACTTCTCCACCAAATTGGATGTGAATTGGCTCCCCTGATCTGTCACAATTTTTCTTGGAACACCAAAGCGAGTAAAAATATCCTCATAAAGAAAATGAACAACTGAATTTTCAGTAGCAGATACTAATGCTTTGGCTTCTACCCATTTAGTAACATAATCAGTACAAACCAATATATACTTCTTTTGCTTAGATGGTGGATTAATAGGTCCAATGAAATCTAAAGCCCATTTTTCAAAGGGTTCAATGAGTAACTGTGTTTGCAATGTATTTTCTATTTGGCAGAGTTTCTACTTTTGGCAAATTGCCACACCTTTTGGACACATATTGTTTTCATATCTTTAGAGGGAAAAGCACACATCCTAAAGAGAGGATTTATAGGTCGTCCTTTTGTCTCTAAGAAAGCTCAAGCTGCAGGTTCATCATGACATGCCTCAAGAATATCAGCATTTCAGGTCCTCCCTAACACATCTTCCGGGATCACAAGATCCTGCCCCGTTTTAAAACAATCATAGAACCATAATATTTTGAACTCTCCCGAATAATTTTTTTTGCTTATTTGGAAACAAATGTAATAAGGTGCCTTCAGAACCAAATAGTTGAAAAAATATTCAGATACCAAGGAGTCTTTAGTTATCGCAACAAAGTATCATCAAAAACTTATCTCACAGGAGAAATTTCTTTAGTATTCTCCAATCCTGTATATAAACCGCCCATCGTATTTTGTTTTCTCGTGTCTATCTGTTGCTTAATATTGAATTCTTGCAAAAGTAAGAGCCATCTTGTCACTCTGCCATTAGTAATAGGTTTGTTCATTAAATATCTAATTGCAGAATGGTCAGTATGAATAAAAGTTTCATAGCCTATTATGTAATGTCTAAACTTATTAATTGCATGAACAACAGCTAAAAACTCTTTTTCAGTCACAGTATAGTTCAACTCTGTGGGAGTCAAATTTTGACTGGTATAATAAATGGCATAAGGAACTAAATCTTTTTGACCCAACACAGCTCCTAGAGCTGTATCTGAAGCATCCGTAGAAATATGGAAAGGGAGTTTCCAATTTGGTCCTCTCAAGATAGGTGCTTCAGATATTCTTGTTTTCAAAGTTTCAAAGGCTAATTGACAATCAGGATCCCATTTAAATTCACAGTCTTTTGTAAGAAATTTGAAGAGTGGAGATGTTATTTTAGTGAAGTTTTCTATAAATCTTCTATAGTAACCAGTAAATCCTAGAAAACTTCTAACATCTCTTTGACAATTTGGAATAGGTAACTTGGAGATGACTTCAACTTTTGATCTATCAACCTTAATCCCATCTCTTGAAATATGATGCCCCAAAACAATCCCTTCAGTAAACATCATAAAGCATTTTTCATGGCTTAATGAAAGGTTTGTTTATTTACATCTTATAAGGAATTTTTCCAAATTTTCTAATGCCTCTTCAAATGAATTACCATAAACTGTAAAATCATCCATATAAACCTCTACACAATCATGGATTAGATCAGAAAAAATTCCTAGTACTGCTCTTTGGAATGTTGCGGGTGCATTACATAACCCAAAAGGAAGCACTCAATAGGAAAAAGTTCCCCATGGACAGGTAAATGTGGTCTTATCTTGATCTTCAGGTGCTACCTGAATTTGATTATAGCCACTAAAACCATCCAAAAATGAAAAGTACTTTTTACTTGCTAATGTATCTAATACCTGATCGATAAAAGGCAAAGGAAAGTGATCCTTCAAAGTTTCTTTGTTCAATTCCCTGTAATCAATGCATACCCTCCATTTGCCATTCTTTTTAGGTACTATAACCAAAGGAGAAACCCATCGGCTATCTGAAATTGGATAAATGAAGTTTACATTGAGTAGTTTTTGGAGCTCTTCTTTCACTATCTCCCCAAGATTTGGATTCATCCTTCTTTGAGGTTGTCTGATTGGTCTACTGTTTTCCTCAATATAGATATGATGGATGCAAGTCTTAGGATCAATACCTTTCATGTCAGTATACTCCCATGCAAATGCAGTAGAATGTTTTTGCAAGATTTTGATTAGTTCTTTTTGTTGTGACTTTTCCAAATGTTTGTTGATATTCAATGTTTTTCCTGAAAAAATCTCAATGGTAGAACTACCAAACTCTTCCATAGAGTAAAGAGACATTTGTCTTGATGATAAATATTCTATGTCAGATTCCAACTGAAATTGTGTGGGGTCATATTCTGAAGATGTCTCAAAATTTTCTATTGTGTTCAGAATTTGACTATCCTCACTGATTTCAGAAATGGTAAAGATAGGTTGTATAGTGTCCTCATCATCAACCCATTCATTGTCTCCTACTTCTGTGATTGCTTTTGCTGGAGGATACAAATTGAATTTCTTTGTCAAATTACCATTAGAAATGTACATATCCCTAGATCTACAACTAATGAAAGCATCAGCTGTGGCTAGCCAAGGTCTTCCTAAGATAAGTGGGTGCCCTCCTAGATTACTCTTGGGAGTCAAAATCATAAAATCTACTGGATATTCCCAAGAATCTAAGGAGACTTAAATATCTTCTAATACACCATCTGGTTTAATAACTGATCGATCTGCAAGTTGCAGTAAAGTAGGTGTAAAAAGAAGGTTAGGAAGTTTTAACTGTTCCATAGTCTGTCTACTCATAATGTTGATAGCAGCCCCCAAGTCAATCAATGTGTTTGGAATTTCTATCCCATTTATATGTGTCTTGACAATTGGACTTCCTGGATCTACATACTTTTGCATGGTAATTTTTCCCATCATAATATCTGCAATCTTTCCTACCAGGTGGATTCTTCTTGTGTCTTTTAGTTTCCTTCCCGGTCTTTTGAAACTCAACTCCTTTATGGTTTTTGCTAGAATAGGAATCTCTCGAATGGCTTGTAGCAAGGGAATCTTGATACAAACATTTTTCAATTCATCTAGAAAGTCATAGTTAGGCAACAAGATTTGTTTTTCCACCCCCTTATCAATTTGTAGTCTTTCAGGAAAAGGAGGTGTAGATGAAGATGCAGGTTGCTCAACTATAGGAGTTGTGGGTGTTAAATTTTCTTTTTCTTTTTGAATATTTGAGTTTTGAAGAGATACTTCTTCAGAACCCTTATTGGCTTCAAGAGAGTCCTCCTCAGAGGTATCCTGCTCTAGGTCATCTATAGAAGGTTTTTCTAAAACTCTACCAGATCTGAGTTGTACATCATTGAGAGGAACAATCATATAGGTAGGAAATTGTTGTCCTTCTATCATGTAAGTATTCTGAGGATTTTTATTGTTAGGATTTGGAAATGGATGAGCTGGAAGTTGATTTGTCTTTGGTTGGTATGGGAGCATGAGTTGAGGATTTGGATTTTGTTGAGAAGGTTGTTGTTGTGGAAATGGCAATGAAAGTTGTGGATTTGGGTTTGGAAGTTGTGGAGCTTGTTGATTTTGAAAAGATGGAGGATATTGATAAAATTGAGCAAATCTCCCATAATGATTTTGCATCCCTTGTACCCATGGTTGATATGGATTTTGATGTTGGGGCCAAGGTTGTTGCCAAGGATTCCAATTTGGTGGGGTTTGAAGATTCATAGGGTTGTTAAACCCTTGAGTTTGTTGTCTCTGCCAAGGTCTTCTTGCAACAAAACAGAGAGATTCTACTGAATTTGGGTCTTCTTGAAAAATAGCTTTGAGTCCAGGAATTGAAGGACAATCCTTGATCTCATGATTCTCTGAGCAAATCATACATGTTTCTACAACTTTTGCATCCAAGGGACATTCCCTTAAAGCATGTTTCTTCCTACATTTTGGACAAAAGATGGCTAAAGCGTCTATTTCTGCTTTCTGCTTGTTTTGGATTTTAAGGGTGTCTAGTTGTTCACTAAGGCTCCCTAAGATATCAGTTTTGAATTCATCAAGCATGTTACCAATCTCTGCCCTACTTACTGATCCAGTTGCAGATTTGTTAGCCCCAATAAGAGAAGGATCCCTAGGCCCTTTTCATGTTTTAGATTTTCCTCTTGAGAGATGGACACATAGTTCTGTTATGTCACGAAGTGGAAGTTGAGAAATGTCTCCTTTCCCCATCATGTTTAAAATATCTATCCATTCATCTCTAATGGCTTTTAATATGAGGGCTTTCAAGTTTTCATCATCTAAGTTGCTCATCTTTGCTCTTCTCAAGTTGTATTGAAATCTTTCAAGTAAGTCTTCCAAATTTTCATCTTCTTTTTGCATCATTTTGAATACCTCATCCTTGTGATTGGTGGGCATACAATATTCCAAGTATCTATCCAAAAATGTTTGTTTCATATCATTCCAATTCCTAATAGATTGAGTAGCTAATCCCATGAACCATTTCAAAGCAGATCCCTTCAATGTTGAAGGAAACAGTTTGAGTTTTTGAGAGTCTTCCATATAGTCATAAGTTCGGCACACAACTTCAAACTCAAACAAAAATGTTTCAGGATCCTCACTTCGCAATCCATAAAAGTTGGGGAGGACAGATGGTGAGATATTTTTCATTGTTGTATGAGTTTCCTCATCAACTATAGGGAATCCAAACAAGTTGTCTCCTTCCCTATTTCTTCCATTATTTCCTTCACCATTGTTGTCTCCATTGTTTCTTCCTCCTCTACCTCTACCTATACCTCCAAATCCATCTATTATTTCCTCTGCCATGATAGTTTCTTTAGAGTCCTTGAAGTCCTCTAGTTCTTCTATCAAGGGAGGATGAGAGGGAGTCTCTTCCTTTTCTAAATGAGATTTAGTAGGTGGTATAGGAGAATCCTCTAATTCAGCTTCTCCTTGAATTCCAAAAATCTTAAGGCTAGGGGTAGATGGTGGTGATTCTTGTCTATGCCTTGAAGAAGATGGAGTTGTGAAAATCGAACTCTTGGATTTAGCTATAAACCTTCCCCTAGAATCTCTTGCTCTATGCATGTCATTTTTTTTTTTTAAGTAGGGATAATAATTCTCTTTCTGATCTTCCAGGTCACACTAGGTGCAAGAAGAGAGCATACTTAAGAAATTACTAAACCAATGATTCTCTTTTCTGATCCTCCAGATCACACTAGGTGCAAGAGGAGAGCATACTTCAAGAAATTATCAAGTTTTCCCTTCTTTTATTATTTTGTTGTTTTTTTTTTTAAAGAAATTGGCTACCTAGTTACACTTCCCCGACAACGGCGCCAAAATGTTTGGTCAATTTAGTGTGTCCTAAATTGCTACATTAATTTATCAATCCGGGATTCGTAAGCTGATGAAGTGTGGCGCACTATATGTGCAAGATAACCTATCTCTTACTTTTTGGTCGTTTTTGGATTTTTTTTATGAAATTCTGAAAAAAAAAACAAGTATGGAGACAAATATTCAAGACAACAATGTCTTTCTAATGATTTTCCAAACTTCAAAAGAATTTTAAAACACACAATGACAAAATTAATTCTTCAAAGAAAATGAAATTGCATCACTATTCTAGTCAAACAAACAATGAACTACTGATCATGAAACTCATTATCCTTGCTGCTGTTCAAACACAAAAGAAACTAAGCCTAAAGAAATCCAAAAGTTGCAACAAAGTAAATCTAAATCAAATTACATCAACTTATCTTCTGATCCCTCACCATTAGTCCAGCTATGGTTTTCGGAGGCAACCATAAACAACTTGAGTAACCTGATATCTAACTTGCAGAAAGTAAACTAATATCAAACTACACATTCATAATTCAATCCCTCGCCATTAGTCCAGCTATGGCTTTCGGAGGTAACTGAATATGTCATGAGCAATTTAATATATCTAAATCTAACTACTGAAGCAAATGAGCAAGATTGAAATAAACAAAGCAGTACTAAAATTAAACAGAAACTAAGAAAAGTAAATTAGCAGCAGAACAATATTAATTCCATGTCATTAGTCAAAAATTTATGCAAATGCCTGGGCTGCCTACTTGTAATCTGAAACAGGAACATTGATCAGTTAACAACAACATAAAACATGAAAGATTATGGACAGAAGTAAGATGTAAAGCATGAAAGATTATAAACAGAGATGAAGCATAAATACCATGAAAGATGTAATGTATAAACACATGAATTCCTTATGGCACAATGAGCTTAAAGAAATAAAACAAGAACTATACAATAATGCACAAAACCTCAGCGTGTGCAGGGGCCCTCTGCACCAGCCTTGGCAACAACCTTCAAGTACGAATTACGCTTGGAAACAGAGTCTTATTATATATTAAAATGCAGTCATAACAGAGAGATGATATTACGGCACAGTGGCAACGTAATTACATTACAGAGCTATCTGGAGGCTAATGGAGACTAATCCAATATGTGTATGCAAACGCGTTATTTATAACAAAGGTAATATAACTAATTCCCTAAAGTTTGTGCTGATGGAGACACGTAAATCACCACGTCCAGGGATCCAGCATCATGGCCGCAGTGAGGAGTAAATCTATGAGGAGTGGATGTTGGATTCGGCTTATGGAGCCGTGTACAAGTGTTGATGTGTCTCCTGTAAGTTAGAAACGGTCATGTAAATCCTCATGTGATGAGAAACAGAGTCCTGTCACCGTGGGACTCTACGGTTGACTTCCACTTGTCCACCTTTGACCACAGCCTCCTTAAGTGAATTTGCTCGAGCCAATAGGACACGATCCATGTCCACATCATTTCTGACTTGCCCATGTGGCTCGTTTTACCTGAAGACACCTGCAACATAGACTTTCACAAAATGGCTGCGGAAAGTTGCAGCAGCTGCGGAAAGTGGCAAGATTCCGCAGCTAAATGAGCAAAAATCTAAATCAAATAGCAGACACAAAATATAGTTAAAAACCATTTTAGATGCTCTTTTGCAATTAATATACAATGATATTAACAACTTGGAAGGTTCAGGTGAATGAAAAAGGTCTAGGAAGATGTATAAGAACAATGCAGATTTGAGACTCAACATCTAGCTCCCCTGGCTAGGCCTCAAACTGATTTGGCCTCATGGCCCCTTCATCTTCCTCAAAGAAAAAGTGCTAAATATGACCTCTATTCGACCTAAAACCTATACCAAACTCTTCATAAGGTCGAAGAGACCCAAAATTGACTAAAATTTCATCCAATTTCATTTAATATTGAGGGATTTATGGCAAAAACAAATTTTGCCCAATATCCCTAAACAAACTCCACTAAATGCGGAGCAACTCCAGTTAAGGGTGCCAAAGTTGGCACAACCCTGAATGAGGCAGAACGAGCTCCAAATATGGTGGAATGTTAGTCATTAAATTAAATTTTGGAGGGAGGCGCATGTAACTGGTACGAGAAAACCGCCGAAAACAAAGTTAACAACCCGTTTCTAGAGCCCTGGTTTCGTGCAGTTGGTTGTATGAATACCAGGCTAGCCCTAAGGGGCTAGCCCCTTTTTTTTTCCACCAGAATTCTTGTTAAGCAACAAATAAACAATGTGACCTTTAGTTAATAAGAACCACCTGACAAGCGGGTTGGCCAGGCCTGTGGCTCACGAGCATGAGACCGGAGTTCGAATCCTACAGTGACCAAATAATTTTGCCATACAAAATCTCATTCGGCCTAGGGCCACGTGGCAGCCTCTGGGCAGGCCACGTGGCGCCCAATGATTGGCCACTAACTTATAAAGTCAAACCAAACCTCCAATAAAGACTTGCCACTTGTCGAAACATAATTCGCCCGAATGGAATATTCCAGGGAATATTTTGAGGAATATTCATGGAATATTCTTTGGAATATTCTTTTTTAAAAATTTTCCAAAGTTTAAAATTCAAACTTGGTCAACTCAATTTCGGAGTTTACTGGAGATTTTAAACCTCAATAACTTTTGCATACGACCTTGGTTTTGAGAACCATTCACGACGCCAGAATCACAGTGACGAGACCTTTCCGGTCGTTCAGATTGCAACCACTTTTGAAAACTTTCCGATTTGAGCAATTTGCATAACTTGGGCATGATCTCCTGATCACACCTCCCAAATGAGAAGCTTTTTGACCCCAAAATCTCTCTGGACTACTGAAACTGATCTGTACAGTGAATGAGAGTACAACACCCTCTTCTCTTTAGCCTCCAAACACTTGCCTTGCATGGCTAGTGACTTTGAACCACAACTAGAAAGCAATTCACACTTCCCTTCCTCAATGTGCTTGTCCTCTTGTCAAGAACTATCTTTCTTGCACTCACTCAAAAAAAAATATGGCGAGAAATTTGCAGAAGGAAACTGTACAACGTTGCCTTGATCAATGATCCAAGGTGGCTCAAAAAAATGAGATATTACAGCATAAAATACATGCATACAACCGAAATTTGCATATGTACAACACGAGTATGTCTTACTGTGCTAAGAAGTCCATCCACTTCTTACCAAGCCACCTCCATGGCGACTTTTGCTGCTGCAACTCTTCCTCATGTGAAACTTCCATTTTCCCATCAATAATGGAATCCTTGGTTCCACCTTCGCCAATATTTTTGTCCTCTTGCTGCATGTGCTTGGGACGACTAGTTGGATGCAAAGTCCAACAATGGGAATCAACATGTCCCCTCTTTTGGAAAAATGTACAAATCTTATGCACCTTCTTTGAAAATTATCTTTGCCTCATCTGCTTCCTGTATGCTTTCTTCCTGATCCAGCATCTTGAAACATCATGGTTAGATCAACCACAATATGTACAGAAAATCTTTCTTCCATTTAAGCATGAAAAATTATCATGCTTTGTAGAAACACAACCAAATTGATCATGGGAAGATGTATACCTCTTGTACTGCTTTGAATGTTCATCCTTTTTTCCTTCTTGAGGAGATGAACTAGTAGAGGCTTCAGCTTTCATTTGTAGACTAACATCATCGTTATTGTCTTGAAAACTATCTGAACTTGCATGCTCGCCATAAGCTGCATGTATACCATCTTCTTGCTGCAACAAAGGCTTAAAGAAATGGAAATCATCTTTGAAACAAATTTGACATATTTGCATGTTAGAACTTGGAATAAAATTTCTCTTTGAATTAGCCTCACATGCCTTCATGGCTTTGGAGTCTTCGCCATTAAACTGCACATAACCAAGATCAAGATTCTTGGTTCGTTCCTCAACAAGAACGGGATCAACCATGCCTTGTGCATTCTTGCCTAACCCCTTGCCTTCATAGCCCATTTTAATCATTAATTTGGACCCTATACCTCTTGTATGTTTTTTCAAAGCACCAACACATCTTTCTAAAGAGGAAACTGAAGAAAAATTAGAATGGATTACCTCATCCTCACGCATTTTCTTGGTCAAAGCCTCTTGGGCTTGATGGAGCTGTATCTCCATATCATGCAATTTTTGAATAATTTCTTCCTTCTCTTCCTTCATGGCAAACAACTGTTCATGAAGTTCAGCGCTTTCTCTTTTATACTCAAACAAAATCTGCACCATGTCCTTCAATATAATAAATTCATGCTTCATATCATCATCGAAGAATCTTGTGAAGGAGGAAAATTCACTTTTAGAAGTTTTCATTATGATGTCAATGAAAAAATTAACTTCAAAAAAGTTCTCAAATATTTTAAAAACAAATTACAAATATTTTTTTAACCAAATGGTTGTAGAGACAAACTCTTTTTCAAGCAGCCAAACAACAAACAAACTCCAAGAGCTTCCTAACAAACAATTGTCAAGAGGGTTTGTTCCAAAAGTGACCTTGAGGTCCCTTGGTGTAAGGACGATGCCTTCATGCCTTTTCTTCTTTTTTTTCCTCTCCGGGACTTAGCTAATCAGTAGCTATCCCCAAATCTCAAGAAAACTCAAACAACAATCAGTTTGCAAACAGTAAAACAGTCAATCTTTTACACTGTTTAAACACCTTTCAAGCTATACAATCAAGAAACCAAGTGCTCTATCAAGCAAGCAAATATGCTCTGATACCAACCTAATATAAAAATTGTATGGATAACTTATATGTATTTCAAGAACCTACCACTCAATTTAAATTAAATGATCTAGCTTGTACTTGACAATTTTGCAGAATTATTTACTTGAAAGTGGTGTATGAATTTTTATTGTTTATGTGTCTTAAGTTCATTTGTTCTTGCTGAAATTTAACATGTATGACAGCAACATAATGCAGCAAATAATCATTCAAACACAACAGCAAACTTAATCTATGAGTTCACTTGAAATCTAGTGGGCTACGTCTCCTTTGAGCTTTGTCATCTTGACTCAGCTCTTTGGGATTATGGTAAGTTTTTTTACAAGTAAATACTTAACTCCAATGAATAAAAAAATTATCTAAAGGGCTTAAAATACCATAAATATCCCTCAATTGGCTGTCCAAACTCTGAAAACAGCTTTAGGCTCTTGTTGACACGATTTCTTCTATCGGTGCACTAAGCTACTTTGAGCTTCTAAATGGCACAAACTCCCTCATAATTCAGTTTCTGTCACTGAAACCACTCCTGTTGTATCCAATACACATCAGACATTAAATTTCAACTAATAAATTTCTCAAATTGAGCACTGCATTCCCAAAATAGGCTATCCTCCACAGTTTTCCCAGGGCTGCCCAAAACTTCACATCATATTCTCGAGCTCTATAAGTTCTCAAAATGTTCTGAAACCACTTCCATTGGTTCCAAAATGTCTGAAATAATCAATATATACTTTTCATTCATCAAAAATGGCCTCTGGAGGCTCCGGTTTTGCCTCAATCACCTATCGGCACCCCCTGGCAATAGGGTCAATGAAAAATTCTTTGCTGAGTTTTCGACATCTAGAAGTCTTCAAAACTTTCTGACACCTCTGTCAATAGATTCAAAATGATTTTTTCAGTCAATAATTACCACTGGTTCATTGCATATGGTCTCAAGTAGCTCTAGCTAAACCCTGCACTGTTGCTGGCCAAAGATGGCACTAATGGCCCGTAGAACTTTACTGAAGATTTTAAGCCTTAAAACGTTATCTAAAGGCTTTGAAAACCATATCATCAGATTTAGAACATCTGAATTATCCAATTTAGACTATTGGAACTCTGGAAAATGACTCCAGCTCCCCTGGCTAGGCCTCAAACTGATTTGGCCTCATGGTGGCCCTCATGGACCCCTTCATCTTCCTCGAAGAAAAAAGTGCTGAATATGACCTTTGTTCGACCTAAAACCTATTCCAAACTCTTCAGAAGGTCAAAGAGACCCAAAATTGACTAAAATTGCATCCAATTTCGTTCAATATTGAGGGAGTTATGGCAAAAACAAATTTTGCCCAATATCCCTAAACAGACTCCATTAAATGTGGAGCAACTCCAGTTAAGGGCACCAAAGTTGGCACAACCCCGAAAAAGGCGGAACGCGCTCCAAATATGGCAGACTGTTAGTCGTTAAATTAAATTTTGGAAGGAGGCACATGTGACCGGTCCGATAAAACCACCGAAAACAAAGTTAACAACCCGTTTGATAAACCGTAGCATAAAGTTTGAAGTGGTGGCCACATTAACGGTTTGGATAACTGTTTCCACCATGGTTAGTAGAACCCTGGTTTCGTGCGGTTGGTTGTATGAAGACTAGGCTAGCCCCTTTTTTTTCCATCGGAATTCTTGTTAAACAAGAAATAAACAATGTGACCTTTAGTTAATAAGAACCACCTGACAGGCGGGCTAGCCAGGCTTGTGCGCTCGCGGGCATGAGACTGGAGTTCGAATCCTATAGCAACCAAATAATTTTTCCATACAAAATCTCATTCGGCCTGGGGCCATGTGGCAGCCTCCGAGCAGGCCACGTGGCACCCAATGATTGGCCACTAACTTATAAAGTCAAACCAAACCTCCAATAAAGGCTTGCCACTTGTCGAAACATAATTCGCCCAAATGGAATATTTTAGGGAATATTCTTGGAATATTCTTTTTTTAATTTTCCAAAGTTTAAAAGTCAAACTTGGTCAACTAAATTTTGGAGTTTACTGGAGATTTCAAACCTCAATAACGTTTGCATACGAACTCGGTTTTGAGAACCGTTCACGGTGCCAAAATCACAACGAGGAGACCTATCCGGTCATTTAGATTGCAACCACTTTTGAAAACTTCCCGATTTGAGAAATTTGCATAACTTGGACATGATCTCCTGATCATGTGAATTTCATATCTTTTCGCTGGAAGGGTCAAGTGGACATGATTGATTTTGTCTCTAGTAGAGATAACACTCCAAATTTCAGATCTGTCTAAAAATATCGTTGTTGTAATAATAGTGTTTGTAACGAGTGTCAGTGCATATAATAGTCTGGCAGTATAAGTAGGATCATGATGGCATCTTCTGTGAGTGGCTCAAATTAGATATGAAGTGATATTTATTTGTTTACCAAAAGTGAAAGCTTGAAAAAGCTTCTTTATGATAGAGAATAATTACATAACTCACATTCAAAAGTGAATCCACCAGTGCATCTGCTCTTAAGATGATCAATAACCACCATAAATGCAACATTAAATTCAATGATTTATAAGTTGTTGAATCTAAAACACAATTCAGATACAATGACTTATAAGCTACCTCACTCAATGATTTATAAGTTGTTGAATATGAAACACAATTAATATACAATGACTTATAAGCCACCTCACTCAACATTTAATTCTCTTAAGCTTAAGGGAGATTATTTTCAAATTCAAGTACTTATAAACAACTTCACACAACATTTAATACCATACTTTAAGGTGGCTATTTTCATATCCAACTTATAATCACCGCACGCAACATTTAATGTGTGTTACATCAACCTACCCCCAAACAATATTTAAATTCAATAATAAAAAACTGTAATTCTCAAAATGAACTCCTAATTCTATCAAAAGCCACATCCACATAATACAAATTTCAAGCATTAGCTTACTCTCAAAATCATGGTGTATGATTCCCAAAATGGCATATAAATCCTACCAGCAGCCACCGCCACTGAAGCTAAACTATCCACATAACATATAATAACTAAATACTTAGCCTACAGTTGGATTTGTATTAATTCATTGTCTTCCAAGTGTTAAGCATTCTTTGTTAGAATAAATTTTATAGCCACAAGTGTGTAGAGGTCATTGGAATTGGAATTAAGTGTAAGCATTTTGTCACATTCATAAATGTTATAGCAAAGTGTGCAAAGTGTACACAGTCATTGAAATTGGAAGCATTTATGGGGAATTCCTTTTATATATTTAATATTTTTATATTTTTATATATTTGATATTAAACATGTCTCAAGTAATGTTTTCTCAACAAATTATCAAGGCCATTTTTCTCTTATTGTTGAATCTGTTGCCCCTTCCTTGAGCCCAACTCTTGCACTTGCTCCAAAAAACATGTCTCCAACTCTTGCTTCAGTACCAGTGCTTGCAAAGAATAAATTAAATTTTGGAAATTGTTCTTGGCATTGCTCTAGGGTTTGTAGCACTTATAAGAAATCCAATTTTGGAAATTTTTCTTGGCATTGCTCTGGGGTCTGTAGCACTTATAGCGTCACTGTTCTCACTGGGATTCAGAATGGTCAAGTATAGGTAGACCACAAAGCTTGCTAGAATCAAACACCAAGTTGATCAAGGAGAGGCATTGTAGACAACTTCGGTTGGTATTAGTAGGGCTCCAGCAGCAGGTGGGACTCGAACACAACCATTGTTGGAAAATGAATATGTTGCATGGATGGAAAAAGGCATTGTGCAGGAAAATATATTGACATTTCTTTGCAAGTTTTGTTGATTCACCAACCATATTTTTGTTGGCTCTTCTATTTGAATGAAGGTTCATATCTTATAATGGTGAACACTTGTTAGTTCCCTTCATAAATAGTTTCTGTAGTGTGTTGTCATTGATTTGTATCAACTTTCCAATGAGGGGCTAAGCCTAAGATGGCATCTCTACATCCTCCAATACAGTCAAGTCTACTGGTTCAGACAAATAGGCAGTTGTATAAGCTTGAATGTTGTATTAATGTCTTCAACTGGGCCTACATATCTTGTGTCTTTTTGCAGAAGGAATTCAACAAGATGCAATGCTGGTTGGCTTGGGTGTTGCGTTGATTCTAAAACACTCTCTTCTCAATTGTAGTTCTTAGGATAGCATTGTGGGATTTTTCTTGGATTGTGATTTTCATTAATGGTAGTCTACTCGCCACATTGGAAGGCATGGCATCTATTTCTACATGTTCCTATTATTTTGTACTAATTACGCCGAAGGCATTCTTTTTATGAGATTGGGTGGGCAAACACTGTTCACCCCACCCAATCAGAGATCTTCCTCATCGCCCTTCAAAATTCATGGGTTGCATGATGCACAACATGACACATCTAAACGTGCAAACCATGGACCCTTTCCCTCTAGCCCTATGTCACCTGAGGACCAAAGCAGCAAAATCCATCTATCTATTTGCAGCAGAAATTATTGTTTGTGCACATGATGCTGAATTAAAAAATTAGAAAGCACTGAAGGATGCAACATATTTGTTAGGAAAATAAAAAGAAAGACAACAAAAAATTGGCTAGAGTGCAAGCAAATTGCAGTAGAGTTTTGGTCATAATTCGTGATCAATTATGGAAATCTAGAAGACAACGAGAATATTTGATTGCATTAACAAATAAAGGTGTCTACAAACAAACAAACAAAATCTTGCATGGAAGATATATCCCCACTCCCCGGCGTTACTTTGCACCTCTCGGTGCAAATGCTAGTTATATTATTTAATAAGTAAAATAGTTTTAAAATAGCATAATAGGTAAATTGAAAAGAGCCCTGGAGTGTCCCGAAAGAAATAATCTTGTAAGAAACCTCACGAAGGGCCTTGGAAGTTTCTTATGAGATTATTTTTCCTGCGACCCCATCCCATATCATCCGAGGAACATCACACATGTCCTCAATCATCCTGGGAGGCTTCCATTTATTCAAACACTAAGCACATAAAGTACAAAACAAAGAGGGAAATTTTGCCCCGATTCCTATAGTTCCCTGTAAGTTTTGAATGGGTAACTTTCGTATTTCATAGGAGCCGAAGAAGGAGCTCCCGAGAAGTTCAACTCATATTTTATTATTTAAAAATGGGAACATTAATTTTGAAAGAAGGCTTGTATTATGTAATGGAGAGGAGAGAGGGTCCAGGAGGGCTCCTCCCTCTTACTCTTCCACGTAAATAAGCTTAACCCCTTCTCTTATTTGTTGTAATACTTTATTATATTTTTAATGTTTTAATTTTAAATTTTTTTGTTCTATTTATAATTTTTTTTTATATTTTTAAAATTATTAACATTTCACTTTAACATATAACTTCCTAGCACAATGTAGTTTCCAGTAAAATTTTTATTTGAAAAGCAAACTTTGATAGAGAATAATGTCTAAATTACGATGTATATTTTCATTTGCTCGTGAAGTTTTAGTCAAAATCACAAGACACAGATCTAGTCTACTAATGTGTGGACATTAGTTCACAATTTAGAACAAGAATCTAAGACATGCAATAAGAAATCACACATATGCAACAAGTATTTTTCCTCGGGAAAGTAATCTGCTAAAAACCTGGGGAAATTAATATGCTTGCATTAAATCAAAAGAATAGAGATGTATTACAATTTCTTTGTTCAACTTAGCACAACCTGCAAGTGCATAACCTATCTCTCTGCTCACTGAGAAGCTCTAACCTAGACTTAGTCAACTTTTTCCCCTGCTTGAGCTCTTATTTTCTTATGTTGTTCCTTGAGAAATTAGGCCCGTATTATTTATGAATTTCTCCAAAATGGATTGTGCAATTCCTTAGGCTGATCATCTGATTGCATGCAACACATGTACATTAAAGACTAGTCTACAACTAAATTTACACTACCTTGGAATCTCCACCAATCCTTGGGAACTCAAATTCTCTGCTTGCAATAGATATTTTGGGTTGATTGATCATTGAGTTTGAATGAATTCCCACTGCACAACTTGACCCTCCACTATTTCCTCCAACAACTGGAACTAGTTTCATTGAAAACAACCTTAGATAACTGACCTTGAATGCTACAAATTATCAATCACACATGCTTAATTGAAATTTAACTCCTACAACTCAAATTTACTGAGTAAATTGGGTGACACAAGCCATGTCACACAATTTAACATCATCCTAGTTTTCTGTTGAAGTGGAAATTCAAATTTCTCGTTTTAATCAAGGCAAAATAAAATTGAATTTTTTTTGCTGCATTTTTCAACACTCCCTCTCAACAAGAAATAGACTATCAATCACCCCTATGCTACACCTGTGGAACTCGAACTTCCCTCTTGACAAGTCCTTTGTCAAAATGTCAGCATCTTGTTCCTCTGTCACAGTGTCTTGCAACAACATTATCCGCATTTGCACACATTCCCGCAAATGGTGATATTGGATATCTCTATGCTTGGATCAATCGTGAAAAATATGATTCTCAAAGAGATTAATGCAACTCTAATTATCACAGTAGATCATAGTTGGATTCGTCATCTGACCAAACAATCCAACAAGTATCTTTCTCCTCCATATCGCCTCACATGTTACTTGACTTGCAGCCATGTATTTTTCTTATGTCGAGCTGAGCGCCACAGATCTTTGCTTCTTGTTGTATGAGGAAACAGTTGTGGACCCAACACTGAAAATTCCACCTGATGTAATCTTTCATTCTGATGGAATCCCCGCCTAATTTGCATCTATGAAGCCACACAACTTCACTCCCTCTGTTTGTATGTACCATATTCCAAACTAGGTAGTGCCTATGAGGTACCATAAAACATGCTTAGCTGCACTCCAAAATAATTTGGTTGGTATAACCATAGCTTGGCTCAACAGTTGAATGCATAACACATATATAGTCGTGCGTTCACAATATACATGAGTGAACCCACTAATTGTCAATAAATAGTATCATCCACTTCCTCGCCTGAAGTGGAATCCTCCTTCCTACAGTTGGTCGCTACAGGTGTCTCGATGGGTTTGCAACTCTCCATGTGGAACCTATGTAGTATCTCATTTGCATACTTTCCTTGAGAGATAAACAGTTCCCCATATCCTTGCCATACTACCAATCTGATGAAGTAGCGCATGATACCCATGTCCGTCATTTCAAATTCTCTTGTAAGGTCCTCCTTGCAAGATCTGATCATTTTTTCATCACCAATTAAAATTAGGTCATCAAAATATAAGACAATAATAAAAAAATTACCTTCTACCAAAATATGATAGAGGTTCACATCCATCTCACTTTTGGTGAAGCCCAAACTGGTGAGATATCTATTGATTCTGATGTACCAAGCACGGGGTGCTTGTCTAAGACCGTACATCACTTGCTTGAGTTTGCACACATGACATTTTCGATCAAAAGTCTCAAATCCTTTTGATTTCTCGTTGTACACCTCCTCCTCAATAAATCCATTTAGGAATGTTGTTTTTACATCCATCTGGTGGATCTTCCACCCCATCTACACAACCAGAGAAATAATTGATATAATAGATGAGTACCTTGCTACAGGAGCAACGGTCTCCTCATAGTCAATTCCCTCAACTTGAGAGTACCCCTTGGCCACAAATTGAGCCTATTACTTCTCTATGCTTCCATATGCTTCCTGCTTAACCTTGAATATCCATTGTGAAACCACAACTGATTTATCTATTAGTCTTGGGACAACTTCCCAAATATTTTTCTTTACAATGGATTTGTACTCCTCCACCATTTCATCAACCCATACAGGTTTCTATAATTCTCTCTTGAAAGAGTATGGCTCAGTCTCTACAAGCTCAATCATTAGAGCCATGTAGCAAGTGTACCAATCTGGTGACCTTCTTTGTCTGCGCAAATTTTAAGGAGCATGCACATTTTCCCTTGCATCATGCACAAGTCTCTCAGCTTCCTTGGTTATTTTCCTACCTTCTCTGGATGGTTCTACTTGAGTGGTTGTCTCCACTCTTTGCTCCTCAATTTGTGGCTTCTCCACAACTTCTTGAGACTCCTCCTTTGGAGCTAAAATATCCTCTTTTGGTGGGATTTGAAGCTCCCTCTCAAGAGAGCATCGCATCACTTTCTCCTCATCAAATTCTACATCCCTTTGCAGAACCGTCATTCTGAGGAAAGGCGAGTACACACGGTATTTGTGGTGAGTTTCTACGTAACCCACAAATACACCCAAATTTTTTGTTGACTCTAGATTCTTCCTTGATTTTTTGGAGACATGATAGTAGACATAGGCTCCAAAAATCCTGAAGTGCGGCACATACAGATTTATCTCTGAGAAATCTTCCTTCGGTGTAATCATGCCCAGAATTCGATGAGGACTCTGGTTCTACAAATATACTTTTTTGTTTCATGTTTCGACCCACAAGTGTAGAGGTAGGCCTTGGTCATGCAACATCACCCTCGTTGCTCCCACAATGCTACGGTTGTTTCTCTTAGCCACCCCATTTTGTTGTTGTTTTTGGGATGTTCTAAACTCTCATCGAATGCCTTCTTTTGCATAAAAAATATTAAATTCATTCAACACGTACTCACCTCCATTATCGCTCCTAAGAGCCTTCACCTTCTTGCCAGTTTATTTCCCAACCAGTGCCTTGAATTCTACGAACTTTGAGAATGTCTCATATTTATTCCATATGAAGAAGATCTAGTACTTCCGTGATAAGTCATCAATAAAAATGACAAAATTTTTGTGCCTGGAAGTGGAGGCTATCGAGAAAGGTCCAAAAAAATCAAAGTGGATCCTTTCTAGGACTGCATGTGATTTTATGTCCAGCTCATGGAATATGGATTTTGTGTACTTCCCCAAGGTACATCCTTTGCATACATCCTACTACTAAAATGTTCCTTTGGGGAGGCTTGTGGTTATCTGTTGCATGACCTTTAGGGCACCATGATGTAAATGGCTAAGTTTTATATGCGAAATTTCACCAAGATCCTGGATTTGTACATTCTCTGCCTTATTTCTTAATTCAACACAATCCTCCACATCTAGCTTATACAGGTTATTCACACAAACCTTGATCTTCTTCACATGTCCCATGGCTATGTGTCTCAGAAATGACTTTCCTTTTTTTAATATCACATCATAACCACGATATTCCAAAACTACAACAGAGATTATATTTTTCTTTGGGGCCGAAATGAACATGACATCCTTGAGCCTAAGGGGGGAGCCTGAATCCCTATAAAAGGTGATTTTACCAACCTCGATCATGTTATACCTTCCTTCGTCCCCCATCTCGATGTGCATATACAAATATTTTTCTTCCAAGTTACTGAAAAAGTCTCTACACCATTTCATGTGGAACGATGCACCTGAGTCCAAGTACCACACGCTCCCCATCGTTGTGTTGGTCATGCATGAAATGAGGATAAATACAAGCTCAAGCTTTGAAGCCAAAGCTTCACCTGCTACTCCTCCTGAGGTCTTCTTGCTTACATTTTTGTGTGGAAAATTCGTGGCATAGGGCCAAAATTCGTGACAATAGAAGCATTTAATTTCTGAAAAATATTTCTTCATACCCCCTTGATTAGATTCTGGTTTGGATTGAGATTTATTCCATTTTCCCTTTACCTTTCCAACCAATGCAAAGTCTTCTTCATTCTCTCCCTTGGATGAAGTCCCATCTCTGGTATTCCGCCTTATTTTTGTTGAAATTTTCAACAAGAAACAATGAAATTGGCATCCAAAAACAACATGACAGCACCTACACTAGTGTGGGACCACGGGTCATGTAGTGATGGGTCCTAGCAATACATTAGTGTGTATTTCAATTTATTTAATTAATTGGAAATGTGTCTAAATTATTTTTCCCTTAATTAAATTGGACAATAAATTGTAATCTTATCTCATAAACACTTGTAATAGTTAACTGAGTGTGATAAACTCAGTTAGCTCATGAATTTAGAGTTGAGGGTGGTTGGTGAGGCATGTAGAATGATTCTATTTGTTTTATAGTTCAAGTTGCAGTTAGTGCATTAGTTTAATGCATGAGAAATCAGTTAAGTGAGTTAAAGTCAGTATAACTAGTTGTAACTGATTGTTGCACTAGTGAGAGGTCAAGTGAATTAAATCATATTTAATTCACATGCAGTGATTTTTCAAGTGACTGATGAATTACTATTAATAGATGCATGCATGTCAGTTGTGATGAAGACCCAGTTGAGACAAAGGTTAAAGGGAAGTTGACTATCAATTGTATTATTAGCAAACTGCCCAGATGCAGTTAAAACACCATAGGATTTCCCATGATACTTTCGTAGTTGAGAAAGGCTGAAATTCCTAAGGAATAGGGATTGCATTCCTCATGAATTGCGTGAGCAAGGCAAGCTAAGAATTGGCTATGTACTAGACCAATTTTGTCTGGTTCAATGTGAGATAGTCAGGATAGTGCAACAAACTCTTTTGAGAAGAGTGAATTGTATTATTTCATGATTCCTTAGTTCATTATACAATAGAGATAGAGGGGTTTTGAGCAGCAAACTTTCCCGAGAAAAAATATATGTGTTGTGGATTGATTTTCTTCTTTCTTTTACCTGTTGTGATTGGCGATCGTGTTTATTTTTCGCAATTGATTTGTTGAAGGATTCAGTATCTAGCTTTAGTACATTGCTTGACCGGGTAATTTCTACATGGTATCAGAGCATAGGAAATCACTATAGTGAACAAGAAATTGATTTTGTGACTTAATAGCATTCTAATTTTCAAAAGTATTCTTTGGTGCGACACACGGATCAAGATCAAGATGGATTTCAATGGCTTGAGATTGGAGTATGCACTCAAGGGAAGTTCCAATTAGATTGTGTGGAAAGACAGGATGGAGGCAGTACTGGAGGATAATGGGTTGATATAATTCATTGATAATGACATTCCCAAACCCGCAACAGCAAACACCACTCTTCTTGATGCTTGGCAAAGGAAGGTAGAAAGGGTGAGGAGGATCTTATTGGAGGGAGTACGAGACCACATTGTCTCACGTATCCATGGAAAAGTGACTCCATATGAAATGTGTAAGGCTTTGACAGATCTATTTCAGAGTAGCAGTGACCACAGAAAATTGGCACTAAAGGACAAGCTTAGGAAAATCAAAATGGAGAAAGGCGACACTATTCCAAAATATTTAACCAAGTTTTTCCAATGTCGAGATGAGCTTGGGATCATCAGAATTACTCTCGCGGATGATGAATTGGTGAGCCTAGATCTTCTAGGCCTTCCCAAGATTTGGCATAGTTATCAAGACTCTGTCAATGGGAGGGAGAAGCTGCCATATTGGGAATGACTTTGGTCAGATTTGGTGCAAGAAGAATTCATGCAGAATACCAGGGATGGATCTTCATCTAAGACACTGATGATGAAGAAATTTGTGCCTTGGATGTTAAGGCAAAGAAGGGGAAAGGAAAGAAATCCTACTCCAAATCTGAGACCGGCAAGAAGGCAAGAAGTGTGACATGTCCAGAGTGAAGTGTTTTCACAGTCATGAGCATGGACATTATGCCACTAATTGTCCAAAAAATAAGAAGAACAAAAAGGCTTCAGGATCTGCAACTAGTGAGGCTTTGGCCTCGCAATTTGAGTTGGACTTCTCGCTCATCACATGCATGGTGTCAAGTGCGATGGGATCAATGTGGTACTTGGATAGTGGTGCATCTTTCCACATGACGGGAGACAAAGAATTTTTCAGTAGCTTGGAGGAGAAGGACCTCCAGATGCATATCAAAATGGGTGATGATGAGTGGTGCAATGCTACCGGGATTGGTACAGTTACCTTCCAGAGACAGTCAGGTAAACCCTTCTTATTAAAAGATGTAATGCATGTACCAGGCTTGAAAAAGAATTTAGTTTCAGTTGCAATGTTGGAGGATAGAGGTTATGATGTGGTTTTCAATGAAGGGAAAGCTTTCCTTTCGACACAAAGCCATAGGACAAGCCAAGAATATTGGGATTCGTGTGAAGAATCTCTACAAACTTGATGTAGATGGTTGCGCAGAATTGATGGGTAAAACAGAAAAAGTGGTGAGCCAGGATGAGGGTGATTTATGGCACAAGAGATTGGGCCATCTACACCACAAAGATTTTAAGGTCATGTAATAGATTTCTACGGGGCTTCCAAAGGGTACTCTTGCGCAGATAGACACATGCAATGGATGTAGCGTGGGTAAGTGTGAGAAATCCATGCGATTGTCCCTTGAGAGGGAGTTGGATTTGCATGCAGATGAGGAACTCTTGGTTATAAAGGATGAACCTCAAGATGTGGAGCAGCCAGAAGATGAGGATCATGGAGTGGCAGAAACCACTCATGCAGAGACCTACAGGAGGGAGAAATTTCAAGCCAAATTGGCAGAGGGAGTACATGTAGCTATACCTCCGGGTGTGAGGTGGGGCGATGTGAAAGATTGATCCCAAGAAGAAATTAGGCAGGATTCATTGAGATGGTGTGTCTCATGGATCGAAACTAGCTATGGGGAGCCCACAGTACAACAGTAGCAAGAAGGATCGGTTAGGTTGATGCAGTCAAACGTCCGGAAGACAGAAATTAGAGTGACAAGTGTCAGATACTAGAGTGTATATCAGAGTTGGCAGCAGTGTAGAGTGCATGGATGCAGATGTCAACAGCGCAGAGAGTCCAGTAGACATGTGCACTAGCTAGCAGTAGTCAGAAGACTCTGATGACAGATGCATTATACTGATTCAGTTGTTTGGAGGCTATTCATTTTCAGAAGTGTTGCATGCAAGAGTTTCATGTGCGAACAACACTATAGAAGTGTTACATACAAGAGTTGCATGTGCGAAGAACACTAGAGAAGTGTTGCATGCAAGAGTTGCATGTTGCATGCAAGAGGTGCATGTTCATATGCAAGGACATTCCAAGGTACCGAATCGAGACAGGTTGTTTCCTTTATTTTTTAGAGGGAGTCTTGAAATTTGCAACAGTGAAATTGGCATCCAAAAACAACATGAAAACACCTACACTAGTGTGGGACCACAGGTCATGTAGTGATGGGTCCTGGCGATACATTAGTGTGCAATTAAATTTATTTAATAAATTGGAAATGTGTCTAATTTAATTTTCCATTAATTAAATTGGACAATAAATTGTAATATTATCTCATAAACACTTGTAATAGTTAACTGAGTGTGATAAACTCAGTTAGCTCATGAATTTCAAGTTGAGGGTGGTTGGTGGGGCATGTAGAGTGATTCTTGTAGGAATTTATAGGGTAAGTTTCGTAGATCAAGAACCAAAGGTCACCGCTCACAAACAGATCACAAATTAGTATACCAGTATAATCACGTGGTTAAAACCCTCAAAGAGGGAAACAGTCCACAGACTGAGCCAATGCGGCCACTTCAGGAAATTTATTAATATAAAAGAAAAATTTACATATGTTTCTCCCATAAACGGTTACCGGACAAATGACCCTCCATGCTCTTTAAATAGAGATCATGGACCAATCGAGTGTTAAGCCACAGATCAAGTGTCGTTAATACCAATGTGAGAGATAACCGTCATATCACTACAAATCGTGACCGTCGGATTATAAGTTACAAATGTACATGGTAAAGAAACACACTTTACCTAACTCTACACTAGACTATGTTATTCTTAACTATTTCCTATGTGTCGAAATATCCTAACATCCCCCCTTAAGAACAACTTGGGATAGGATTGAATGATTTACAAAGGTGACAAAAAAGGAGCCTATTTCCTATGTGTCGAAATATCCTAACATCCCCCCTTAAGAACAAATTGGGATAGGATTGAAGGATTTACAAAAGTGACACAATAGGAGAAGGAAGGAGACATTAGAGCCTATCCCCCCTTAATGAAAACTTTCCTAAACTCCAAGCATGGATCGAAGTTTGCTAAACTTCGCTTCTGTGAAAGCCTTCGTAAAGATATCGGCTACTTGATCATTGGTTGGACAGTACTGCACTTCAAGAACACGATCATGAATGAGCTTTCTGATGAAGTGTATGTGGATTTCAATGTGTTTCATATGCTGATGTTGAACTAGATCTTTACATAGTTGAATGGCACTCTGATTATCACACCAAAGTGTAGTTGGATGTTGCTGATGAAGACCAAATTCAGACAGAATCTGACGAAGCCACGTGGCTTCCTTGCTGGCTTCAATTGCACCACGATACTCTGCTTCTGCTGAAGAAAGAGAGATGGCACTTTGTTTCTTACAAGACCAAGTAATAGGTCCTAAACCAAGAGAGAATACATATCCTACGTAGACTTTCGATCATTAGGGTCACTAGCCCAATCAGAATCAGTGAAACCAATCAACAACAGAGATGCTCCTACACTGTAATGAATCCTGAACTGAACTGTACCTAGAATATATCGAATTATTCTTTTAGTTTCTTTCCAATTCCTTTCATGAGGTTGGTGCATAAACCGAGCGACAAGACCAACGGCAAAGGAAAGGTCAGGACAGGTATGGGTTAGATACAAAAGTTTACCAACAAGTTGATGGTATAAGGTAGCATCAACTTCAGGGGTAGTACAAGTGACTGAAAGCTTGACTCCAGACTAAAAGGGAGAAGGGGCTGGCTTACACTCTTCCATGTGAAAGTGGCGTAGAAGATCACAGGCATACTTGGACTAAGAGAGGGTAATGCCTTCCTTGGATTGTAAGACTTGAAGACCAAGGAAATAATGCAAGTGTCCTAAGTTTGTCATTTAAAACTTATTTTTGAGGCTAGACTTCACATGGTTTATATGGTTTGGATCACTACCAGTAAGGATAAGATCATCAACATAAAGAACAAGGATGGTGAAGGACTTACCCACTTTCTTGGTGTAGACAGTATTGTCAGAATGATACCTAGAAACCTATTATCTAATAGAAATCTATCCATTTTGCAGCATAAAGGGGTAGTGAGCTTGTTTGATACCCATAGAGAGAATTCCCAAGGCGACAAACAAGGTCGAGTCTTTGAGAAATCGAGAAGTTGTTCCATGTAGATTTCTTCATGCAAATCTCCATGTAAGAAGGCGGATTTAACATCCATCTGATGGACTTCCCATTTAAAGGAGGCAGTAAGGGAAAGAACAAGGCGGATAGGATTCATTTTGGCAATAGGGGAGAAGGTTTCAATATAGTCAATTCCTTCAACTTGTGAAAATCCTTTAGCAACAAGATGAGCTTTATGTCTATCCACTTTTCCATCTAGTCCAAACTTGGTTTTGTAAAGCCATCTGCATCTGACAAGTTTTCTTCCTTTTGGAAGAGGAAAAAGATCCCAAGTATCATTCACCAATAAGGAACGATATTCTTCATTCATAGCTTCATCCCAAGCTATATGATCGGAGGCTTCTTCAAAGGTTTATGGATCAGGATTTTCTGGAACTTGAGCCAATAAGGAAGAAGCTCTTTCGAATTGAGAACGTGTACGTCGTCGATTGGCAGGGTCACTTGCAAGAGAACTTGCTACATCCCGAGTAGAGCGGACCCATCTCGGAAGTGGTGGAGTATAAGGAACAATTTCACGAGGTGGAGGAATATTTTCATCCTCACTGTCATCATCTGAACTAGAAGGAATGCTATTAAAAATAGAAGAGAGAGAGAGAGGTGGCACATATGCCGAATCAGGCTCGCAGGCCAAAAGTGGCACACCTGCCGAACTAGGCTCGCAGGTCGATATATTTTCATCAAATTTTACATCTCTTCTAATGATAATATTTTTGTATGTTGGTTGAAGAAGTCTATATCCTTTGACATCTTCAGAATATCCAACAAAAATACATTTTTCACTCTTAGGTTCTAAGGCTTTATGTTTCGCATCTGGAATATGGGCCCAAGCATCACTTCCAAAAACACGAAAGTGACTTACATCTAGTTTGATTGAGCTCCAAGCTTCTTCTGGAGTTATATTCTTTAAAACCTTAGTAGGAGTGCGGTTTACTATGTAATTTGCATAGTTAATGGCTTCTGCCCAAAAATTGAGACCAAGTCCTTTAGATTGAAGCATACAATTAGCCATTTATTTTAAGGTGCAATTCTTCCTTTCAGCTACACCATGTTGTTGTGGATTATATGTAACAGTATGTTGCAATTGAATGCCATGCTCAGTGCAGAAGTTGATAAATTTTTTGTTAACATATTCTCCATCATTGTATGATTTTAACTTAAGAATTTGATGTCCAGATTGTTTCTCAACAAAGGCCTTAAAGGCCAAGAACATGTTAAAAACTTCACTCTTGAGTTTTAAGAAATATACCCAAGTGCGTTTGGAAAAATCATCAATGAAAGTTAAGAAGTACTTGCAACCAGAGAACGAAACAACAGGAAGTGGACCACATAAATCACTATGCACAAGCTGCAAAGGGGCTGAAGCGTGCCAAGAGGAAAGTTTGTCAAAAATATCCCGATGATGTTTTCCGAGTACACATCCGGAGCAAACACCATCTCGGAAAGATACCATAGGAAGGCCCGTCACCATATTTTCCTTTCATAGAGTTTTAAGAGAGCGATAGTTTAAGTGACCAAATCGCTCATGCCAAAGTTTTGCTCACATCATCATTATGAGCAACAAAAATAGAGGGAATAGATGATGACCCAAAGTTGTCAAACTTATACAACCTTGTGGAATCATCAGCAATGCCAATAGCTAAAATATGTTTAATATCTTTGAGGTCCTTGATTACAACATCATGAGGTGAGAATTCTACTATTTTCCCTTCACCTGAATGAGTTATCTGATAAACAGATAGAAGGTTGCATGACAAGGTAGGAACACATAGTACATCATTAAATTGACCATTATATAGATGAATGGTTCCAGATCCTACAACACTAAGAGATCTATCATCACCAACATAAATATGTTTGGTGTTACAATCATTTAAAGAAGAAAATATGGATTTATTTTTAGCCATGTGGTAAGAAGCTCCAGAATCAATGAGCCATTCATGAGAAGGATAAGAAGAAGATACATTTAATGCATAACCAGATCTTGATGCTTGACAACCACAAGCAGAAAGTTCCATGCCTGAAGATGAAGGTGAAGAGTGCTCCAAATTGATGTTGTCCTTCTTCATTGCTGCTTCTAAGGCTTCCATCTTCTTAAAACATTTGGACTCTATATGGCCATCCCGATCGCAAAAGTTGTAATGTTTATCTGTCTTCTTCCCTTTATTTTGATTTGCCTTATTATTTTGGTGATTTTATTTTTCAGTTTGCGGCTGAAATTGCTTAGCACCCTTGTTTGGTTTAGGACCATATTTTTTAGGATACCGCTTCTTGGGATTATTTTGATATGGTTGTTGTTGGGCTGCTAAGGCTTTCTTAGAAGCGTTTCCAACAGTGATAATACCAAGGTGTAAAAGTTTTTCTTGTTCTCTTATCAAAGAATCGCAAAAGGAATCAAAGAGGGATTTTTGTAGGTGGTTCCTGAAGAAATGATGGCTTCTCTAGTGGAATGTAAGGTGGAAAAAAATACAGAGTATGCAGGGCCATGCTTAGCAAGACTGAAATAGATGAAGCTACCATCGTCCTTTTTGATCTTACAACCTTCTAAAAGAATTCTGAGGGTCTTAAATTTGGACAAAAAATCTTCAATGGAGGAGAAGTTATCAGGGTCCAAAGTAAGAAACTCATTTTCAAGCTGATGGGCCCTGATTTGATTTTGAATGCCAAAAACAGTTTTTAGCTTTTCCAGGGCTTCATCAGGGGTGTCAATGTCAAGGATATGAAATCGAAGATCTTGAGCGATGGACATTCCTATCAACCCTCGTGCTTGATCTTGTTTATTTTCCCATTTAGCAGCTTTATCATCATCGGAATTTTTAGTTTCTTGTCATGTGGCTATTCTATAAAGCCCTTTAGCCATTTGAAATAATTGGTGCTATTAAGAATAACCAGGCATGCACTTTCCTTCTTTTTTTTTAAACAATTGAAGCTAAGAAAAGCTGAAAAAAACTACTCCAATGGGAAGATCTTGAAAAATTTTGCCGTTTCAAAAAAAACGACTTCCGGATGAAGAAGTTATGCCTTTTGAAAAATCTGAGTTGTGGATGCCGAATAGTTACGGGAACGAGATGAAGTGTGGCTTTAAAAAAAAAAAATCCGCCCCTTTGAACAAATATTTTTTACAAAAGAAGCTTGAGAAAGAGATTTGAACCCAAGACCTCTATTCTCATAAACTAACCCCTCACCAAGTGAGATAGTAAAAGGATCACGTTATTGTATGAAAGGAGGAAGGGGGTTTTTTTTTTTTTTCAACTCTTTGGTGTGCGTGCCTTTTCCTGCACAAAAAACCAAGCAAAAAAAAACGAAATGCAAAGCCTTATGGCAGACTGTTGGATTTTCAGATTTTCGGTTAGCCTTACCGGCAACTATCACTTTTTTCACTATTTCTGATTTCCCGAAATCGCACAAAGATGCGGGGAAAGAGCATACTATTTCTGATTTCTAATTTTCACTCTTTTTTTTTTTTTTTTTTCGAGATCGCACGCAGCGCACAGAAAACAGCATACACAGAGAATAGGGTATAGATCCAGCAAATAAATAAAACCTAAAAAACTGAAAATAGAAAGAGGAAACCGAAATAAGCAGAACTATTAACAAATATAGCTCCAAAACAGATGCTTTATACCTCCAGATCTAAACTGTCATAAATTGGGCAGCCGGAAACCTTTTCGCATGAAACGAAAGGTGTTACTCACTGTAACAGATGCTCCAGACACAACCGAGTAGTTCTCCAAGCCAAAAAATGTTCATAAATAGTATATCTACAAAACGACATTCGCATGCAATCAAACCGGCTTCGGATTTTGATCAACAACGGACACAACCCTCAAAATAGCTCTGATACCATGTAGGAATTTATAGGCTAAGTTCTGTAGATCAATAACCAAAGGTCACCACTCACAAACAGATCACAAATCAGTACACCAGTATAATCACGTGGTTAAAACCCTCAGAGAGGGAAACAGTCCACGGCCTGAGCCAACGCGGCCACTTCAGGAAATTTATTAATATAAAAGGAAAAGTTACATATGTTTCTCTCATAAACAGTTACCGGAAAAAGAACCCTCCATGCTCTTTAAATAGAGATCATGTACCAATCGGGTGTTAAGCCACGGATCAAGTGTCGTCAATACCGAGGTGAGAGATAACTGTTGAATCACTACAAATCGTGACCGTCGGATTATAAGTTACAAATGTACATGGTAAAGAAACACACCTTAACTAACTCTACACTAGACTAAGTTATTCTTAACTATTTCCTATGTGTCGGAATATCCTAACAATTCTATTTTTTTTAAAGTTCAAGTTGCAGTTAGTGCATTAGTTTAATGCATGAGAAATCAGTTAACTCAATTAAGTGAGTTAAAGTCAGTCTAACTAGTTGTAACTGATTTTAGACAAAGGTTAAATGGAAGTTGATTATCAGTTGTATTATTAGCAAACTGCCTAGATGCAGTTAAAACACCACAGGATTTCCCATGATACTTGCACAGTTGAGAAAGGATGAAATTCCTAAGGAATAGGGATTGCATTCCTCATGAATTTTGTGAGCAAGGCAGGGTGAAGACAAGCTTAGAATTGGCTAAGTATTGGACCAATTTTGTCTGGATCAGTGTGAGACAGTCAAGATAGTGCAACAGACTCTTGTGAGAAGAGTGCATTGTATTCTTTCATGATTCCTTGGTTCATTATACAATAGATATAGAGGGATTTTGAGTAGCAAGCTTTCCCCAAGAAAAATATATGTGTTGTGGATTGATTTGCTTCTTTCTTTTACTTGTTGCGATCGGCGATCGTATTTATTTTCCGCAATTGATTTGTAGAAGGATTCAGTATCTAGCTTTAGTACATTGCTTGATCGGATTGAATCCATTGATATACATATGTTTGTATAATTTCTACAATTTCCTCCTGTACCAAATCAGACCATAAGCGCTCCCACTTTGGTAGTTTCTCCCTCCCATTCACCGAATCTTGATAGCTATTCCATCTCTTGGGAAGGCCCGGAAGGGCTAGGATTACCAAGTATTCTTCAAGAACATTTACACCAACCTCACCAAGTTCATCACAACATTCTGTGAAATTTCTCAAATGCTACGGAATAGTGTCATTCTTTTGCATCTTGATACTTCAAATTTTATCCTTGAGCTCCATCTTCATGTGGTCACTATTATTCTCGAAAAATTTTGCCAGTGTTTTCCACATTGTGAACAAAGTTTCTTTTCCATAGATACTTGAGACAATGTGATCTCATACTCCCTCCAAGCTTACTCTCCTTGTATTGGCTACATATTTCTTCCACTAAGCACGGTTTTGGGCATCAGATTCCAATGGTAGTGAAACATCTATCTTGATGTATTCTAGCAATCTTTTGTCATCCAATATCACCGCCATGTGATCCTTCCATGCAAAAAAATTAGAGGTGCCTTCCAAGGCATAATCTAGCCTTACTCCATTGAATTCCATCTTCTCAGTCTTGAATAAATCTTGCTACACCGATCTCCAAATTCATGCCTCCTGAGAAACAACTTCGAAGTTCCTACTCTAGTGTGAAGATTACTCTAACACGATGTAGAAATCATGATGTAGATTTGCAAATTCTCATGAATTTTTAATCAAAATCACAAGACACAAACCTATTATAGTGTTTTGCGTACATTAATTCACAATTTAGAACAAGAATCTTAGACATGCAATTATAAATCACACACATGCAACAAATATTTTTCCAGGGGAAAGCAATTTTCTAAAACCCACAATGTTTGCTTGCATTAAATCAGAAGAATAGAGATGTATTACAATTTTTTTTCTCAACGAAGCACAACCTCCAAGTGCATAACCTATCTCTCTACTCACTAAGAAGATCTGACCTATACTTAGTAAAAAATTTCCTCTGCTTGAGCTCCTATTTACTTGCATTGATCCTTAAAAAATTAGGCCCCTATAATTTAGGAATTTATCCAAAATGGATTATGCAATTCCTTAGGTTGATCATCTGAATGCATGCAACACCTATACACTCAAGACTAGTCCACAATTGATGTTACACTGCCTTAAAATCTCCACCAAGCTTGGGGAACTTGAATTTTCTGCATGAACTAGATATTTTGGGCTAACTTATCAGTTAACTAGATGATCACTGAGTTTGACTGAAATCCCATTGCACAACTTGACCCTCCACTGGTTCCTCCAACAATTGGAACTAGTTTAACTGAAAAAAACTTTAGATAATTGACCCTTATTGCTACAAATTAGCAATCAGACATGCTTAAATGAACTCTAACTCATCCAACTCGAATTTGTTGAGTAAACTAGGTGACACAAGCCATGTCACACAAGTTAACATCATCCAAGTTGTATGTTGATGTGGAAATTTGAATTTTCTCAATTTAATCAAGGCAAAATCAAATTGAGAATTTATTGTTGCATTTTCAACAAATAAATCAAATTTTACTCAACCAAATGAGGTTTAGGAAGACTTGTTTGAAAGCTAAAAGCATGGAGAATATTTCGGGAGTGGTTACATTACCAGATTCGGTCACTAACTATGCAAAAAATTTAGCAGAAGTAAGGGCTACGAAATTACAACAAAAAATTATAATTTGTTTTGAAGCATTTTGATTTTCCAAATATCTTGTTATTGCAAATTGTTTCAAGACTGCCTTCTTGGGGAAAATAAGTTTTAACCGAGATCAATGGGAAGCATGAATTTCTTATTATTTAATTATTTAATTAAATTTTAGTTTGTGAATTTAGTTTCAAAATTTGGTATTTTTCAATTTGATGTCTAATTTTAATTGGTTTGAATTTCAATTTTGATTATTTTTGCATGGAATTGATTGGACAAATGAGGCATAGAGGATTTAGAGCAATTAGATTGTAACAACGGTGAAGGAAAAGGAAGATTAACAACCCCAAAATCATAGATCAAATATCCTTTTCAACAGCTCTCCCTTTTTGAGAATTTGTTGCAAATTATAAATAGGAGTTTGTGGGAGTGCGGGACCGTTCCAATTCTCTACAAAAATAGGGATTTTTACATTGTTGTAGGGGGGTGAATTTTGTATAGAATTATATATATTTTGGGCCATATTTAAAGAGATGTATTAAAACTTTGGAAATTTCATGCTATTATGAGATTTTAAGAGAATTTCATGTACTCAGAGAGATTTGATGAGATCTGCAAATTTTTTACGTTATCGTCAAGTTTAAAGGTTGATTGATAGTCTTATTTTAATTCAATTTGATTCAATTACTTATCCAAATAAGTGTTTAGTTTATGGATTTTGCACTATTGTAAATTAAATCTAATTATATGCTCATTTAATCAATGAAAAACTATATTTTCTTGTTGGATCTAATTGATATCTAGTTGAGAAATGAATTTGAATAGATGAATATTGTTATTGCTATTAACTATTTAGTAGATTAATGGAAAGTTTGTCTTTGTTTTAATCATTATTGTGTAGAAATTTGAATAACTGATATGTTATCCACCGAGATTCTCCTGATCACACACTATTTTATCTTCATGCACAATACAGAATCTCTTCTACCATTGATCATCACATGCGGAAATAAAATCAATTGCATGCACACATTAAAACCATAAACAATCACACATATGAACAAAGTATTTCATGGGAAAGCTTAAAGCTGAAAACCCCCAACTATCTGTATATTATATGTCATAGAGATCATGTAGCAATCATCATACAAAGCTCCTCACAAGCTCTCAGTATAATCTCCACTTACTACACACTAATCAGGCCCAATCTTGCAAATCCCATGCACCGATCTTTGCCAGCCTTTAGCCTGCCTCTACTACGTAATCCCTGCTGAAGAATGCCTCTTGATGAGAATTTGAATTACCCCAACCTTGCTCACGCAGTATTTATAGGCATCTCTACTAAGTGTTGGATGCAAACCATGCATCACTTATAGTCACACTTGCCCTT
This sequence comes from Pinus albicaulis, assembly GCA_034641835.2. Lineage (NCBI taxonomy): Eukaryota > Viridiplantae > Streptophyta > Pinopsida > Pinales > Pinaceae > Pinus > Pinus albicaulis. The sequence continues at coordinate 470,148,298 of CM076580.1, read as the reverse complement.
TCACCTATCTTTGCACTGGTCTCCACTGAAACTGTCCATGCACTGAAGTTAACTGATGTATTCTTTAGTTGATTAATGATTTTATAATTAGTGAATTAATTATTAATTAATTCACACCACTCTCACTAGTGTATCAATCAGTTAGACTAGATACAACTAGCTCAATTATGTTTAGATTAGTTAAACTGAACACAACTCCATTAACTTCCTCAATCAACTCCACCAAACTATGTCACATGAGTTATAACTGAAGTATCCATGCAATAGCTCCACTTAACCCTTAGGAATAGCGTAATTCCTTCTGTCAGCTCCTGTTCCACATCTGTGCACTTAACTGAAGTGCTCCAAGAGAATAAGATAATGTTTAGAGTCAAAATATTATTAAGAGCTAATAATATTCGACATATCTATTTTTAGACTGGAAATCTAAAAATAGATTCCACCCAATATGTCTAAAAATAGAAATCCATCTATTTTTCCAACTGGACCAACCATCCACAAATAGCATCCTTCAACTCATAGAATATGATCGACATGTCTAAAAATAGACTTTGCGAAAAAAATCACCTGTGTGGCCCCCACCTAGTTTAGGTGATCACTTTCCAACTAGGATCAGGAATGATGTTTCAGGATGCCTCCTTCACTGTTTATTGTTGCAATCTTCAACAGATTTTTTTATGAGAAATATTTCCTTAATGCAGTCATGTCACTAAATTTGAATTCATTTTAGTTGGGTTTGGAAGTGTGTGTAATAGATATTTGATAACTACTTATGAGATGATTATATGTGCATATTTGTATGAATACGTGGCAGGGCTTGGAACTATTTCTTTGGCCTATTAACTTCTCTTTTTTATTCCAAATTCAATTTGTTCCAAGCTTTACTATCTTGCTCTCAATTGGGACTAGATCGATATCTTCTCAATCTAGATAGGTTTAGGATTTGTCTTTTGTTGCTCACATTCTAGAATAGATATGTATTTAGAATTAATCCATTGCATTCTTAGAAGTATACTAACATAGGAGAAACCTCAAATATGGAATGGTTGAACCCTTGTGTCAGTTTAAAGTCTGCTTTCTTGCAACATGAAACAAGAGGGTAAGTCTGATTTACTCCTATGTTGATAAGTAATTGGAAACATCACAAATCAGCGGGGAGAGTAAGGGGTAACTGGACCCAATAGAACCTATCGGAACCACCATACTAAATATAAAATAGTCTAATTTGGGGCTCTAACTGATTTTTCTCCTTAATATTGATTTCTGTAATTTTTGGCCATCAAAATTTTTGGCACTAGAAGGAGGGCCACAGATACATTTTCTTTTTGGAGTCTTGTTTTAAAATTTGTTTAACTAATCATGGATCATGTGTACATACCTAATTTTGGTCATGATTTTATCTTACGCGAACCTACCAGAGGCATACCCAAGAGGCAGCTTGAATCCTTGTCTAATATGAAGTATGACGGTGAGAGAAAAAGTTATGTTTTAGATCATCTTTTCTGATTTGTGGATAAATGTGAATCTTTCGATATTACTAATGACAATGAAATTTTTAGGTTGTTTAGTCTCACATTTTGAGGACAGATTCACAAATGGTTCAAAATGCTTCCACCTATGTCAATACATTCATGGAACCATTTTATGAAGGTATTTCTATCAGCCCATCAAAATTACAAAAATGAATTTTGTGTTTAAAAATTGAAATTTTTTCAATGCATGCAAATGAGTCTCTTGAGGAATTTTACGTTAGGTTTATGTCATTTTTCTATAGATTCCATCTTAGTGACTTAACTCCAAAAGAGTATCTTATTGACTATTTTACTTCTCATGTTCCATCTAATTTTGAACATACTAAATCAAATGATGATGAACAAGATGCGTCTAATTCATTACTTAATCTTGAATTTGAATATGAGTTTATTGAGCCCATAAATAGACTTCAATATGGATCACAGTCATAGACTTTAGGAGGTTGTTTTACACACTTTCAGATTCCTAAAATGGATTGTATAAGTATAAATATGAAATATGAAAACGAAACTATAATATTTTATCATCTGAAGTTTCAATGAAAATAAATCAAGAATAATATTTAACTAATGAGCATGTTAATCTTTCTTCTTTAGAAGTAAATTCAAAGCTAGTTTCTACTTCCATAATTGAAAGTTTTTCATTAAGTTAGAACTCTAATTTTATTAATGATGTTGAAAATCAAGATGATGAAAATTTTCAATGAGCATATAATTCAATATATTTGGAAAATCATTATTTTTTGTGTCTGGAACTTTTTTCAAATCTAAATGCATTTGGAAATGATTTTACCAATTTTTTTGTTGAAATCTTTCCTTCAACTAGTTTTGCATTGCAAATGTAACTTATTTGGATGATGATTCTTTTCCCACCAATGTTATTTATGAATTTCTCTCTTATCATTTAATAATGTTGTTGATTTAAATCAGCCATGTAACTTTTAGGAAAGAGAGTTTATATTGATGAGTATCTTGATTCTCATCCTTTACAAAGTGAATCATTCTCAAAATCAAACTTTAATCTGATATATTCTCATGCATTTATTGTCTTTAGCTGAGCACAAATCCGATTTTGATCAGCCTAATTTTCTAGTTTCCAAAGAAACACATTCTAATACTCCCTTGGAAACTTGTTTTGATGAAATCTTGTTGGAACTCCCTTCTAGTGGCAATTCTAACATTGCAAATAATCGTTGGTCCTAGAGTTTCCCTAGTAATCCATATTGTAACATTAATGTAAGTGATGTAATCGTATTATCCTTTATTCATTTATTTTGGTTTGTTTTAGATTTTTATTTTAATTTTTTAACATTTTATGCTAGCATTTTCAACAGTCAACCCTTGAGATCTTATCAAGTGCATTAATTAATGAAAATAAAATCCAAAGCCTAATTAATGAGCATCAAGCACTTTGGTTTTTTATTTACAATTGATGCTTATGGAACTTAGGCTTATTTTAGCTTCTGACATATATTCTCAACAAATTTTGGCACTTGAAAGAGTAACCTTACAATCTACCCAGCCATCTAACCCATTGGAAAATATTCTGATAGATCCATTGGATTTCAATTCAACCTCTATCATCAATTTAAGGATTGTTTGGAAATATCAAAACTAAATAACATTTATAATGTTGTTTCATCTTTTGTACATAATACTAACTTATCACTTCAGGACGGAGCATTTAAAGTTGACTTATTTAGTCTGCCATAATGTTTGTAACCACCCCATCCCACATTTACCCACGTTTACAAGCTCTCCAAGTAAAAATGAGATGAGAGTTACTATGACGTGACCCAACATCCAAGTTCCAGTTATGGAAGTGGGGTATACTAACCATAAACTTACTGAAACCTCTTAGGGACACTAGATCACCTAGGTGTCAGACCACAACCCCTAGTGATCAAACCTTGAGCTGGAACTTCCTTTTAACTGAGCTCACAACCCAATTGCATGCATGCCAAGTTGTGAGTGTGTCTAGAAGGCTCCAAACGCACGCACAAGCCTCCCTCCATGCGGTTTTATCTAAAATTTCCCAATTCAAAGGGTGTGGCTAGAAACCCTTATCCATATTTTAAGGATCATTTACAGGCCAACTGCCTCGAATTCTTCAGAATCACCTTAATCACCTACAAGAGTCATCACTCATTTTCCTTGACTTCGTTCCTGCTCAAACTTATCAAATACATGAAAATCATTTAGAAAAACACTTGGTAAGCATAACACCTATAGGTCATGAATGTATATTTGTTCATTATATCATCAGTTCCATAAAATAACCATCAAGAAGGCTTGCTACCCTCTCTTTCTAGATGCATCAAACACATATTAGTTCATGCATTCAAATATATAACAAATAGCTTGTAAAACCATGGAATAGATCCATAACGATAAATATACCATGCATGTAACCAGCATTTAACCAAGATAGAACCATGACAACACAACCATGAAATCAACACAATAACTAATACATGTGCTCATAAATATTAATAAGAAATAACACATAATAACATATGCATAAAGCCAACCAAGTCAGGGACTTCCACGTACCACCCGGCCATAGATTGGATTGAACCAAATATCTCTTTCAACCAATCACCCTAGTTCCATATTCCAGACATGAATGTGGGATCATATGGGTTAAACCAAAATAAAACCAACCAAGGCTTCTAGAGGCCAAACCACCTCAACCCTCAACCATAGTGACTTCACCTAACCGGTCAAGAAATCACTAATACAAAACAAGCTTGGATGCCTCCAAGTTTCTTCACCATACCTAGAGGAATTTTCTTGTCTCCACCCATCCGTCAAGAGTTCTAGGAGAAAGCCCATCTCCACTCTTGACCCTTGGGAATTTCCCGAGACCACCTCACTAGGATTCAAATTCTATCGACCATCCAAAGCTTAAACCAAAAAAAGGCATACATAACACCATGGATATCCAGGAAATGGCAAGGAAAGGTTGAAGCCACTGTCAATCCAAAAAAATCATGTGCTAGTGACAACAAATGAACCAAACAACCAAATGCATGTACCATGCATTCAAATCTCAACAATGAAATCACACATGCAACTTGTTTCCTGCAATGTACACTTGTTGTACTTGTTGTTCCAAGTTTTTACTTGCATTCCCTTTCTTTCATTTGCTTGCTTTCTTGTCCAAGTTCTTCCTCTCTCTTTTCTTATATATCTATTTCTGAAAGTGATCAAAGCTAGAGCTGACAAAATTTGAACCAAAAGTTGTGAATTGATTCTCTGATGTTTTTTATCATTGATGTCTAGTATCTTCCTTTCCCTTTTCCTTTTTCTTTCATTTTCCTCTAATTTCTCTCTAATTTCCTTTGCATGCATATTTGTGTCTCTTCATCTCCCTTTTCTCCTATTTTTCCTTTATTTTTCATATTAAATTTCCATTTATTTCCTCTTGTCTTTGCCAATGTCTTTGTCAATTTCCATAGCCATTAACTAACCACAATGACCCCCAAAGTGATATTCCCCCCTCCATTCAACTAGGAATAAATGTCCCATGACCTTGGTCTTATTTTATTTACATGGAAAATCAACCTAGGTCTATTACAATGTCCTCCTTTGGATCTTCTCCAGCCATTAACAAAGATCCATCCTAATTTTTATGATCCATTCGAAACACGGTTAGAGAACTCCTTTCAAGAGAGGTATTTTGTAAATAAATTTATTTTGCTGAATTTATTAGAAATTAATGTACATGCTATAATCAAAATTTATTTTGATAATTTACAAACAATTTTATTTATATTACTAATTTTTGATATGCGCATATGTACAGGAAAAAATTTAAGGGGATAGCTTCACTAGAAGTATGATTTTACTTATTTTTTAGTCTACCATGTTAGATTAAGATAGGAGTAGGGATAGTTTAGTTAGATTGCTCTTATTTTTGTTTTCTTTTTATACTGCAAGCATCAAATAAGAAAGCAACTAGCCACTTTAATAAAAATTGCTTGTCGACATTTTCAGGGAAGTTTATACTTATTCACCAAAATTTTAATTTTGATAAATTTATATTTATTTTTCTTTGTAAATTTATGAGATGAGTTATGATGATCTTATCTTTATTGGTGCGGCTGAACTTTGGGTAGCAATGACAAAAATTAATTACATAAATAAAGAATTTGTTCACTGCTAAGCAATAAAGAATTTAATGAGTTGTAGGATATGTGGGCAAGCCAACATTTGAGGCAAAAGTTGCAACAATGGAAAATTATGAAAAGCCACAACAATAATTCATCAACTTGAAAATACAACCTTGGTTCATTACTAAATTTTTCTCCATTTGCATTCCAACTCTTTTCAAAAATACATCAAGCTGAGACAAAAATTTCACAACATGTGTTGACTATTTTCGTGTCACATTTTCCCATTCTAAGTTGTCACCCTGGAAATTACTCTCCCATAAACTTCTTGAGGCATGTTCCCATTCATTACCCCTGGGAAATTTTATTTTTAGGTTAACTTCCACGCAAATTTTTCCAGATGATACAATCTCGAAACCCTAAATGAAATCACCCTAGAACATATTCACGAGTCTTCCCCACAAGTTTCCTCCAAGAAAGTTTCTTCCAAGTTGATGTTGGAGCTGCATCACTACATGTCACTTCTAGTATGGCCCACTTGTCATATGTTTTTTCACTGTCTCTTTCTATTCATCCACATAACATTTGCATATTTTCATCCCCTGTATCACCCCAGACTATTTGAACCCTAGAAGATATTGCAAGCCCTACTTTGAGTTTCTTTCGAGAAGATTTTTCTCTGGAATGGTGTTGGAAGCCACATAGACCCATGTAGAAATTATGTACAATATGCATGTATATATCCATATTCTCCTTATCTAACAATATTTATCTTCTTGCTAAAAATAATCATTCCACTGTTAATCTTTTGCGGAAATTTAAACTCAATTGCAAACACATGAAGCAATAAAAACAATTGCACATAACACAGTTGTTTAATGGGAAAGCCTGAAGCTGAAAACCCAAACTATCATATATTATGTATCATGGAGATCATGTAACAATCTCAAACAAATATTATTACATCAAGCTCTCAGTACAATCAATCGTCACACACTAATCAGAAGAAATCTGCAAATCCATGCACTGATTTCTTGCCACCTGATAGCTTGCCTCCACTGCACAATTCCTGCTGAAGAAGACCCCTGAATGAATTATAATCTACCTTGCTTTCATTGTGCAATCCTCATTGGCAACTCCAATGTGTGTGTGGTGCAATCAATGCATCACTATAGTCACAACAGATAGTCCATCTTGCCCTTTCACATATCTTTCCACTAGGTCTCCACTGGAACTGACATGCACTGTAGTTAACTATTGTATTTGTTTGGTTGATTAATGAGTTATTATTTGTGAATTAATTAACTAATTAATTCACTCCACTCTCACTAGTGTATCATTCAGTTAGACTAGATACAACTAGCTCAACTGAGTTTAACTCCATTAACTGAGTTAAATTGAATAACAACTCCATGAACTACTCTTCCAACTCTATCATAAATTTTCCACTTCAGTTCTAACTGAGTCCTCCATGCATAAACCACCAATAAACCCTAGTAATTGCGTAATTCCTTCAGCCCACTAATTTGAAAAATATGTACACTGAAATTAAGTGCTTTAAGAGAATAAGTTATGTTTATTGTCAGATTATTATTAAGAGCTAATAATAATCGACACTTCTATTTTTATATCGTCGATCTATAAATAGACTTCGCCCAATATTCTAAAAATATAATTTCATCTATTTTTCCAACTTGACCAACCATCCACAAATAGCATCCTGCAACTTCTGAAATATGATCACCATGTCTAAAAATAGACATAGTCTAAAAATAGACTTACACCTAAAAATAGCCTGCAGGCCCACTTAGTGAAGGTGATTGATTTTCACTAAGCTCATCATCTTGTTGAATCTCAACACTCCCTCTCAACAAGATAGGGATTATCCTTCACCCTGATCTTGCCTCTATGGTATTCGAATTTGCTCCTGGTGAGCACCTTCGTCAAAATATCTGCATCTTGATCTTCCGTAGGAATGTACTGAAGCAACATGATCTTTCGCTGCACACAATATCTGATATGATGATACTGGATATCAATATGTTTAGATCTATCATGAAACACATGATTAATCGAGAGTTTAATGCAACTCTAATTATCACAATGTATCACTGTAGGATCTAAATGTGAACCGAACAAACCGACCAGGATCTTCCTCATCCAAATAGCCTCACATGCAGCTTGACTTACTGCCATGTATTTTGTTTCCGCTGAACTGAGTGCCAGGGATCTTTGTTTCCTGCTATACCAATAAATTTTTGTAGATCTGATACTAAAAACCCCTCCTAATGTGCTCTTTCTATCTGTTGGGCTGCCTTCCCAATTTGCATCCATGAAGCCATGCAACTTCACCTCATCCGTCTGTCTGTACCATAAGCCATACTCAGATGTCCCCTGAGATACCTCAGGACATGCTTTCCTGACTTCCAAAAGAGCTTGGTAGGCTTAACCATCGCTTGTGAAAGATGGTTCACCACATAGCATATGTCCAGTCTTGTATTAACTAAATACATAAGCGAACCCACCAACTGTCGATAAATAGTTGCATCCACTACCTTTGCCGATGTAGCATCCTCTTTCGTCCAATTTCCTGGAAGAGGAGTGTCGATAGGCTTGCAGCCTTGCAAGTGAAACTTCTCCAGTATCTCTCAGGCATAGTTGCCTTGAGACACAAACAGTTCACCTTCTCGCTACCATATTTCCAATCCAAGGAAATAATGAAGGAGGCCCAAATCCTTCATCTCAAACTCCTTTGCAAGATCTGCCTTGCATGAGTGTATCAACTACTCATCACCTGTTAGTATTAAATCATCAACATAAAGAACAATGATTAAAAGCCTACCCTCCACCACAATTTGATATTGGTTTGCATCCGCATCACTCTTGGTGAAGCCAAGTCCAGTGAAATAGATGTCGATCCGAGTGTACCAAGCACGAGGTGCTTGTTTCAGCCCATACAATGCTCTTTTGAGCCTGCACACATGCGACTCACTGTTAAAAATATCAAATCCTTCAGGCTACTCAATGTACACCTCTTCCTCAATGACCCCATTACGGAACGCAGTATTCACATCCATCTGATGAATGTGCCAACCCATCTGCGCTGAAAGAGCAAGGATGGTTCTTATGGAAGAATACCGTGCGACAGGTGCAAAGGTTTCTTCATAATCAATCCCCTAGATCTGTGAGAAGCCCCGGGCAAAAAATCTTACCTTATACTTCTCGACGCTCCCATTAGCAGCTTTCTTTACCTTGTAGATCCATCTTGATCCTACAACTGATTTACCCACCGGCCTTGGAACAATCTCCCAAGCATTGTTTCTGACAATGGAGTCATGCTCCTCCACCATGGCATCTACCAATGTGGACTCCTGCATTGCTTCTTCAAAATAAGATGGCTCTGTCACGATACACTTGCTCATGAGAGCCATGTATCCAGTAAAACGGTCAGGTGACTGTCTCTGTCTGTGTTGTGATGTAGGGACTCCTACATTCTATGCCACATCAAGATTCAGTCTCTCAGCTTCTGTGGTACGCTTTCTGCTAGTTCTGATGTTTGACTCTGCATGAGTGGACTCCTCCACTCCATGAATCTCCTCCTGTGGTTGATCCACATCTGGAGGCTCATCTTTCGGAACAGGTAGTTCCTCCTCTGCATGCAAGTCTAGCTCCCTCTCAAGCATAGCTCGTGCAGCACCCACGATCGTTCTATTCTTCCTCTCCGTGACCCCATTCTGTTGTGGGTTATGAGGCGCTATGAGTTCTCTTCTAATTCCTTCTTTTCTAAAAAATTATTTGAATTCACCCAAGATATATTCACCACAATTATCGCTCCATAGAGCTTTCACTTGCTTCCCCGACTCCTTCTCCACCAATGCTTTAAACTCACAGAAATTTGAGAATGTTTCGCTCTTCTTCTGCATGAAGAAGATCCAGCATCTACGAGAATAGTTGTCAACAAATATAACTTAATACCTGTGTTTTGTTGTTGAAGCAACTGAGAAAGGTCCACACACGTTTGTGTGAATTCTCTCAAGGATCACTGAAGCATGGTTCTCCTTCTCATGAAAGGTGGTCTTCAAAAACTTACCCATAGTACATCCCTTGCACTGATCTGACTGTGCAAGAGTACCCTTGGGAAGTCCAGTAGAAATATGCTGCAAAATATTCAAAGCGCCATGGTGAAGATGGCCCAATCTCCTATGCCATAATTTTCCCTCATCCCGGCTCACCACTTCTTCTGCTTTGCCCATCATTGAAGCGCAGCCATCTACCTCTAGCTTGTAGATATTCTTAACTCGAATCCCTATCCTCTTGGTTTGACCCGTTGTTTTATGTCACAGGAAATATTTTCCATCGCTAAAAACAACGTCATAACCTTTGTCTTCCAACATTGCGACCGAGACCAAGTTCTTCGTCAGACCTGGAACATGCATAACATCTTTCAACATAAATGGATTACATGACTCCCTCTCAAAGGTAATGGCCCCAATTCCGGTCGCACTGTATCAGCCATCGTCACCCATCTCTATATGCATTTGGAGGTCCTTCTCCTCCAAGTCACTTAACAACTCCTTGTCTCCCGTCATATGGAAAGGCGCACCACTATCAAGATACCACACCAATCCCATTAAGCTTGAAACCAAGTGTGTGATCAAAGAGAAATCAAGTTCAAATTGTGAGGCTAAGGCCTCACCCACTACAGCTTTAGAAACCTTCTTGTTCTTCTTTTTCTGTGGGCAGTTAGTGGTGAAATGCCCATGTTTGTGACAGTGAAAACACTTCACCTTGGACAAATCCTACTTCTTGCCTTTAGGTTCGGATTTTGAAGGAAATTTCTTCCCCTTCCCGTTCCTTGCTTTGGCAGCCAAAGCGCAATTCTCTTCATCTTCATTCTTCAATGAAGAGCCATCCTTGGTACTTCGCCTTATCTCTTCTTGCACAAGATTTGACCAAAGTCGCTCCCATCCCGGCAGTTTCTCCCGTCCATTGACAAAGTCTTCATAGCTATGCCAACTCTTCGGAAGCCCAAGGAGAGCCAAGCTCACCAATTATTCATCATCAACAGTAATCCCCACACTTCCTAGTTCATCCCTACAGTGGACAAACTTCGTGAGATATTTTGGAATATTGTCGCCCTTCTCCATTTTTATTTTTCTGTGCTTATCTTTCAGCGCCAACTTCCTCTGGTCGCTACTGCTTTGGAACAAATATGTCAAAGCCTTCCACATTGCAAATGGAGTGGCTTTCCCGTGAAGGTTGGACACAATATGGTCCTTCACACCTTCCAACAGAATTATTCTTGTCTTTTCTATCTTCTTTTTCCATGCGTCAAGTAATGCAGCATCACTAGATCCCATCTTAGGAACATCGCTATCGATGAACTCCTTCAATCCATTATCTTCCAGCACCGCCTCCATCCTATCCTTCCAGGCTATGTAATTCGAGCTGCCATCAAGGGAATACTCCAATCGCAACCCATTGAAAGACATTTCAATGTATACTCAACTGTCACACCAAGAATTTTATGAAGCAAATTCGAATTGTCCACTAGCACAAACTCGATAATTCTTCACTATTGCAATCTTCAAGAATTAACAATGCTCTGATACCATGTAGAAATTATATACAATATGTATTTATATTTCTATATTCTCCTAATCTAACAATATTTATCTTCTTGCTAAATACAGAATCATTCCACTGTTAATCTTTTGCGGAAATTTAAACTCAATTGCAAACACATGAAGCAATAAAAACAATCGTACATAACACAGTTGTTTAACGGGAAAGCCTGAAGCTGAAAACCCCAACTATCATATATTATGTATCATGGAGATCATGTAACAATCTCATACAAAGCTTAGTACAATAAGCTCTCAGTACAATCAATCGTCAAACACTAGTCAGAAGAAATCTGCAAGTCCATGCACTGATTTCTTGCCACCTGATAGCCTACCTCCACTGCACAATCCCTGCTGAAGAAGACCCCTGAATGAATTCAAATCTACATTTCTTGCACTATGCAATCCTCATTGGCAACTCCAATGTGTGTGTGGTGCAATCAATGCATCACTATAGTCACAACAGATAGTCCATCTTGCCCTTTCACATATCTCTCCACTGGGTCTCCACTGGAACTGACATGCACTGTAGTTAACTGTTGTATTTCTTTAGTTGATTAATGAGTTATTATTTGTGAATTAATTAACTAATTAATTCACTCCACTCTCACTAGTGTATCATTCATTTAGACTAGATACAACTAGCTCAACTGAGTTTAACTCCATTAACTGAGTTAAACTGAATAACAACTCCATGAACTACTCTTCCAACTCTGTCATAACTTTGCCACTTCAGTTCTAACTGAGTCCTCCATGCATGAACCACCAGTAAACCCTAGGAATTGCTTAATTCCTTAAGCCCACTGATTTTAAAAATATGTACACTGAAATTAAGTGCTCCAAGAGAATAAGTCGATGTTTATTGTCAGATTATTACTAAGAGCTAATAATAATCAACACTTCTATTTTTAGATCGACGATCTATAAATATACTTCACCGAATATTCTAAAAATATAATTTCATCTATTTTTCCAACTTGACCAACCATCCACAAATAGCATCCTGCAACTTCTGAAATATGATCACCATGTCTAAAAATAGGCATAGTCTAAAAATAAACTTACCCTAAGAATAGCCTGCGGGCCCACTTAGTGAAGTTGACTGATTTTCACTAAGCTCATCATCTTGTTGAATCTCAACAACCCACTCGTCATTGTTAGTATGAATCTTTCGTCGTAAAAGACCACTTTAGTTACGCATAACAAATAGCCCTAACATCGATTATGGCTGCCAAATATCTTTAAATCTGCAATCAGGTGATCCAAATAATGCTGCACAAATCTAGAGCTAAGCATAAAATACATTAAGCAGATAAAATAAAATATGGCTCCATGCATCTAATAGACAAGACAAGAACGATGTATTTGAAAGAATTTTTATATTATATTTGAAAGGGGGCACCTGGGAGGAAAACAAGAAAGGTTTTTTCCGGTTCTCCTCAATGGGATGGGTTCTTGATAGTCCTTAGCACTTCAGATCTAGAATTTCTCTCTCTTGTTGGTGTAGAAAACCTAGAAAAACATAGAACTCAATGGGAGCTCACAAGGCAAAAATGGAGAAAATGTGACCAAGTGTATAGATCCAGAGGTGATCTTTAGGCAACAAAAGGTGACCAATGAATGGGGAAAACCCTTCTATTTATAACAAAATATTGGGGCGATCTAGAACTTGGTGCATGAATAAAATATTATTAATCAAATTCTAGAACCACCCTATTTTATTATATTTGTTGGAGGGAAAAGGATTTTTGACTTTGGTCAATTCCTTTATTTATAAATAATAAATAAATAAATGATTTATTTACTATTTAAGGGAAATGGTGGGAATATAATTAAATAAATAATTATTTATTTAATTATTTATAAATGATTTAGTCAAATTTAACTAGGAATATTATTTAAATAGGATTTAAATAACTTATTCCTAGGAAATAATCAAATAAATAAGAATTTATTTAATTGATTTCCTTGTTTTGGGTTAAATATGACCAGGAAATATAAAATAATATAGATTTGTTTATTATTTCCTTTTGGGGTTTCCTGTTTAGACCATAAACAACTTAACAAAGGTGTTTTACTAAGTTATTTCACATAGTGAAAGCAATTTTACTTAGGGTAAAATTGGTCTTACATGGTGTACTTGGGTTCATCTAATGATAATAGGTTAGATGACCAAAAAATGGTGTAACAGATTTCCCCCCAACATACGAGTGTTAGGAGCAAATCGTATGACCGAAGTACATTGTAAGAACTCAATCACTAGACAACAAGAGGGAAGTCAGAGAGAGAAATGTAAGGTAGTCTAATGTGCTAAAGGACTAGACCTTGAGGAGACGAGACTTACAAGTGCAACAAGTCTCTAGTTTATGAAGTGGTACCTGGGCTAAAGGTGGCAGGGGAGGCATACCTATGCCCGCCGAGACAAAGTACAAAAGAATAGTATGTCCAGTAAACAAGGAACCGAACTATAAAGTACATGCTGGCATAAATACGAGCCAGAAAAATAGAATGATGAATCGCACATACATGTTGTGCCTGGAATAACAGTCAGGACTTATACAATAATATTTTAGTACATGAGATACAAATACAACCCAAATGCCCCCTATACATGGGGAAGGGCTCGCAAAATCTGACTGATACATGCAAATCGAAAAGGTGCTACAAGCTGCTGAGGTTGTCATCATCAAATGGAAGGAGCTGCATCAAAGGCTGAAATGAAGAAGTCATCCGGGCATGTGGGGGGCTACCTGCAGGGCCACCCCCTCATGAGATTTGAGACATCTCACACACACCCGGGAATCACCAATAGCTGTTGTTGCATCACTGGACCATCAAGGCGACGCACCACGACTGCGCTCGGGAAGGCTCGAAATTCAAGGTGGCGGTCATCTTACAGACCCTGCTTCCGGAGTAAAATGAGTTGAAGTCGATGTAAAGAGGTCCGCCATAGGTGAGGCAATAAGGGATCCCCAACTAAGGCACGAGAGAAAATAGTAGAGCAACTAACCGACTGATTACACTAATGATGATGATGAAATGAGGGATATTGAGTAGAAGATGGACGATTTCCCTTATTAAAGCATACAAAGGGTACGGGATGACCCGGCAACATTGGACACACTATCATGAGGGATAGGGAACAGGGGGACTGAAGACCATAATGTGTGACACGAGAGAGGGACCAAGCAATGAAGGATGGAGGACTGTAGCGGGATACAAAGGGACTCGAGATAGACTCCATGAATATGATGATGACTCAACTCGGATGCTCTAAACAAGGGCGACTCGATGGTGCTGCCACATAGTAAAGGTCCAATGGGGGACAATAAAAAAATGATTACAAAAGGGTATCTCATGAATAAAATCAAAACAAGCATGGACAAGTATGGAGGCCAAGTGGTGCCCCTAGTATGAATGTTGCAAGTGAAGAAATTCGATTTTGAGGAGGGTTATGGTTGAGAGGCATAGGTGCCCCCAAGCATGTTGTGGTCATGCCAAAATTTATAAAGGGGAATCTAAACACATTTTAATGATGTGGTGCACCATTTGTTTTCATTATGGTTATTCAATATGAGAAAGGAAATGGTGGATTACCAATCTCTTTTAGTACCGTACATATGAATCAAATGGACTTTAAGTTTTTTGGGTTGGTATTCGGTGTCACTATCCCAAGAGAGGATTTTGAGACAATGAACTCGGGTGCCCTCCCAGAAAACCTATAGGTTACCAACAACAATGTCTAAAATACCCAAGTTGCGAATGTAAAATGAAGGAATGACAAGGGGTGTCATCTCGAGAGTGATCTTCAAGTGGGTATGACCCCAGAGGTTCTTCTAAGTGTGGAAGAATAATGGCACTAGAGTCGCCATGACCGTACACACTAGGTGAGTTGTGGAGAATTACTTCTCCTAGTCTCTCAAATATGGGTGCCCCCTTACCCAAACATTGTGTTGCAATGTAATGGCCACAAGGTGTATGTGGTTTGAATGCATGGTTTCGATGTAAGGGGGAATAGAGAAAGTCAGGGGAGATGATTCCTTCCATAATTTCATCATCGTGATAGAAGATGGGGTGACTGGTGGAAGAAAGACCACCTGACACGACGAAGCTACCTGACTCATCATCATGAGAAGAGAGGTTCACATGCGCATCATCACAAGGGGTGACAAAAGAGTAAGTAGATAAAGGATCTACCGATGTTGAGCCCAAGGTGATCACTGAAGGAAGGTCAAGCGAAAAACCAGGGGAGGATTCAGAGGGAATGTTCCCCGAGGGTCTCATGGATGATGATAGGTAGAAAATGGTGGATGAAGGCTCCATCATCTTGACATCAGGAGGGGGAATTTCAATGGGAGCAGTCATGTTTGGTATTTCTTCCGAAGCAAAACGTGAAAATAGGGGAGAGGTGGACTCGTTGTGCTTGGCCTCGAATTGGTGGACCGCAACTAGAGAGGTGCGGAAGTCTTCGAAGTGGGGACAAAGGTGGGTGTAATGGCCATGGAGATCACACAAAGCACAGGGGTGGTTGGTGTGAATAGTCTTGGGGTTCTTGGCCGTGGTCGCGGAAGGAACAGAGGCTTCCAAGACCGTGGACTCAGGCAATGCGACATTAACCATGGGCTTGAGATGAGGTAGTTATGCATGTGCATGGGTGGTGTGCTTAGAATAACCGTCACACAAAGCATACTGGATGGTATGGTTTTGGAGGTCGAAGGAGGGGGAAAGTTTTGGTAGCCTTCGTACTATAGTAGTGAAATGGATAATTAGTTACTAAAAAATGACTAAAAATTTGGTGTGTTTTATAAACGACTATTTTTCTTTGGCCATCACTAGTAGCTAATTTACGTATCTATAAATACCACCAACTTTTGGTCGTTTTTAGCTTAGTCATTAATTGGTTATCTCAATTTTGTTGTCTAGTTGTATATTTGGTCATTAATTTATCATTGATTTAGTCATTGATTTGGTCATTAATTTAGCTACTGGGTGATTAATTTGGTCATTGATTTAATCTTTGATTTGGTCATTAATTGTCACAATTAATGACCAAATATACAACAAAATATATGACTATATCATCACTTAAGAAAACTCATTAATGACCAAAGAAATATGACCAAAATGTAGGTCATGTTATAAGATACTGTAAATTAGCTACTAATAGTCATATATATGCAAATTTTATTCATAATTTGAAACCAATTAATGGCCAAAGAAATATGACTAAATTTTAGTCATGTTATAAGATACTGTAAATTAGTTACTAATAGTTGTATATATGCAAAATTTAGTCATCATTTGTAGTCACAAATTTATCATTTCCAGTAGTCATTTATTCATTATATAAATGACTAATTTAGTAGTTTATATTCATTTCATTTACTTTCATTAATAATCATTATAAATGACTAATTTAATCATATATTCATTTTATTTTTGTTCATAACTAATCAATATAAACTACTATTTTAATAGTTTTAGATTGATTTTATGTGTCCATTATCAATCAACATAAATTAATTAGTATGATTTTGCAACTAAATTTTTAAAAAATGTCATACAATTTACATGTTCCTCTAATATGAAACACAAAGTTACATATGTTAATTACAATACCAAGTAGTATCAAGTGCAACTATAAATAATTCCAACCACAAATTACATTATATAAAATGTCAAGTATTACAATATGACTTTCCAACTTAATATTGGTTGGAGTACAATTTACAGATAAAATATTGTTCATCACTTCGAAACATTATCATTATCTTGCCAAGGAATTGCAAGTGAATTCATCAACTCTGAAAACTTGGCCATCAGTCTTTATCTATGTGTCTTATGCTGGATATTGGCTCTACGAGTACCACTGGACCAGTACACTTATATCTCTTTTTCACTCTAGTGTTATTGTTCCCCTCTTTCTTCAATCCTTGCTTCTTACCATCAATACTAAGTCCATTTTCTGCAAAAACAAAACAAAAAAAATTACAATACAGAGTATAAGATATGAAAGTCGATGAACCCTGGAATATAAACTAAAGTAGACTATAAAGGATTTATACGATATATACCTCAACATCAGAAATATTGTTAATGTCATTTTCCCCATAAAAGCAAGAAACTCGAACAATTTTTATTTAGTTGGGAAATAGTGGCCACTATGTGGCCCGATGACCTATATTAACAAAGCAAATAAAATGTCACAAATAAACACAACAGAGCTAGCAATTTCTACTAATAATGTCTCATGCTCCACTTTTGTATTTGTATCGTTTCCTCTAGTTATCTCTAAGAAGAAGTGACACTTCAACAATTAAACTGGTTAGTAAAAATCTAATGGGTGGAGCAAAGTATTGTTGACACAAGATTACAACAAGAAACTAAAAATGAATAAGACAAGACTTTGTAAATTGTGATACTAACCAGAAATATAGCTTCAATAATATTAAATTATCAACATACTATTCCAAGGGAAAAGGAATCCAATTTCCATAAGCCAACAAATTATGTATGCCCCTTGTTTTCCCTGTAATTAATTGAGAAATATTAGCACATGCAATTTCCATTTACAATCTCTAAAATGGTTTTATAAATATTAAAATCAAACTTAACGTTATTCATTTTTATTTTATGCACACAAAACTAAATATGCTAACTTGTTTTTGAGCTGGAGAGTTATGTAATTCTTCGTGTCAAAAATCATTGTTTATTGTCGTGACTGTTTTTTTTAAATGATCAGGAAACGAGCCTATATTTGATCAAAAAACATATTTTTCAGAATATATTCCATTTTTCTAATTCAAAGCTAGATTTCCTTCAAGTTTATGACATTCAAACAAACTAGAATCATTTTCCTTTAACAAGTCACTATTGTAATATACTATTAAACAGAGAACTATGTAATGAAGTTATTAGTGGTGGAATACTAATAAATCACAAATACAGGCAAGAAATAACACCACTATGTCCTAGACATGCCAAGTCTTTATCCTCTTGGTTGGAAATATTACTTCATGAAACCAATATGTTTGACAAATGAACTTTTCTAAAACTAACCAATGCCGGTGTATCCAACAACATCAACATTTCTATTGGCATGCCCTCAAAATGTGTGGAAGTATCAAACAAGTGTAGTGCACTTCCCTGTAAGGTTAAAGTTTGGCAATGGAATATGTTGTCCCTTAGTCTAATCAGGTTTTAATTTTCCTTTGATAACTTAGAGAGAATGGGAACCCAATATAGAACGATGACAAAAATCTTTTATTCATTCACACTTACCTAGATCCTAAACAAGCATTGAAGCGTTATACAAATCCAAGAATGTCTCACATTCCACCAGGAAACAAAATTTCTAAATTTTGATTGTAACCCTTGAGGCTTTCTCAAATTTGTAAACAAGTAACATCATAAATATTTTTCCGTACTTCTCAAACCTTATTCTGTGTGGAGCTTGAGAAAATATGTGCATACACATATTGCAAGTGTAACTAGTTTCTCCTTTTCCTAATTGCTCCTTTTCCTTAAAGTAATATAAGTGGTATTTAAAAAATAAAAGGAAGCTTATAAGAGATGAATGCCACAAATGCAGATATATTTTAGTACACAAAATCCAAAATATCATGAAGTTAATTAATGGAGTAATTGATGGAGAAATCAATGGGGTCATTGGTGGTTGCTTGTATCCTAAACATGTGAGTTACAATTAGAATCTTACAAATACACTGTGATACATTCCCACTTGCCACTTGTCACCTAGTATTACTCTCACCTCTTCCTCCTTGCTTACAAGGAATTGTTCCCTAAATTAGCAAAATGGAAACCAATAATTCCTTAAAAATCATAGAATATCATTTGACCCAGTGACAAGACTAGCCACCTCTTAAATCATATCTAGAACCTTTGATAGCCTTTCATCAATATTGTCACTGTGTGCATCCCTAAGGAAATGTACAAACTCCTCAAGCAGAACTGGCAACACTCTAGTAAAATATCTCTAGTATTAGATCATGTCTGGGCTTCATAGAATTGCATTACAGTAACCAATTTATTTCTATTTGAGTGAAGAAACACAAATGATTGAGCCTTGTGACACCATTCCAACAACAAAACTGGAAAAATTGTATTCGACTATGTTTCCAATTCATGCAAAGTAGCTAATGCATGGCAATTCTTCTGTTGTAAAACTACAATATTTGGAAGAACCATGGGGACCATCTCCTAAACAAGATCTACACTTGGTATACCCAAAATGACCTCTGCAAATTCAATTCTCATAACTAGGCGTGTGACAAACCTTTCTTTCAAGTATTCAAACAACTCATCTCTAATTCCATCAAACTTGAAAAGGATTGATCTGATTCCTCCTTTCTATTTAAAACTAGCAGATTTATGTATTAACCTAGCAGTTGTTACTCTTACCCAACTATTTGAATTGTTAAGTTGATCAATCAATAAAGAAAATGAGAAAAAAACAAAAACAAAAAACAAAAACAAATATCCATGGTGTTGGAAATATTGTCATTGATGGCAAAGGAGGCAGCACTCAGGCAAAGGAGGTAGGGCTGAAGCAGAGGAAGGCAAAAGAGGCACAGCGAAAGAAATAGAGGCAGTAAGAAGAAAGTCAAAATGTAACAGTCATAGAAGCACAGTGAAGAACCGTTATCGAAAGGTAGAGACAGAGGCAGAGTGACAAAAGCAGCAGAGGCAGAGGAAAAGGCTAAGTGATAGAGGCAGAGAGCCATTAAAAAATTCCGGGAATCGTACACTCCAACCGGCGTTATACATATAATACATAATCCTTATTCTGGGAATCGCTTAACTCCAGCGGCAATGCAATGCATATAATACAAAATCGTATTCCGGGAATCGCACACTCCAACCGGCGTTATACAACACAAATATTATTCCGGGAATCACCTACCCCAATGGAGGATACATATATATATATCCATCATCTTACATATAAATGTCGCGCATTACGTATGCTGCAAAGGACCAAGGCATATATATTATGTTATATAAGTGGAGCGCATAAAACAAAGTTTATAAGGTGGGACCCCTCCCCAATCGCAATCGGAGATCGCAAGGGCAGCAGAACATGTAACCAACAGGAAGTTGCGATTGCGATTGAAGTTCGAACCCGACGGGTCTATAAATCATGGTTAACATATATTTGAGTTCCAGGTCTAATCGCATCGGAGAATATATGAGTTGCGATTGCGATTGGAAGTCCGGACCCGATGGAGGTATGAATTATAATTCAAACGTGTTTGAAGTCCTTTCCCAATCGCATCGGCAAAATACAATGAACAGTGGCCAATCGCAACACATATTAAAAGCCTTGCGATTGCGATTAAGAGTTCGGACCCGATGGGTGTATTAATGATGGTTTATATATATTTGAATTCCGGCTAATCGCATCGGAGATTATAAGAGCGTCGGAACATATGTTAAAGACTTGCGATTGCGATTGAAGCCCGGACCCGATGGGCTTATAAATTATGATTAACAAATGTTTCAATTCCATGTTCCAATCGCATCGGCACTAGTCAATCGGAACACATGTTAAAGACTTGCGATTGCGATTGAAGCCCGGACCCGATGGGCTTATAAATTATGACTAACAAATGTTTCGGTTCCATGGTCAATCGCATCGGAGGTAAAGTGGAGCATCGGAACATCACAACAGAAAGTTGCGATTGCGATTGAGATTCGGACCCGATGGACTGATAAACTGTGACTTGATAGGTTTGAGTTCCAGAACATGTTAACAAAGATTTGCGATTGCGATTGAAAGGCCAGACCCGATGGGTTTATAAGCCAAGACTAATATATGTTTGAAGTTTCGCCATAACAGTGAATAATCGCAATCGGAAGAGGCTGAGGAGTGATACATCGCATCGGAAAGATCGGCGAGTGAGCCCGAAAGGAGTTCTTATTTGTTTAAAGAGTTTTTATTATATAATGCCGAGAATTGATTTAAGCCTTTTTAAAAGGAAGGTTGTATGTATGCCGAGTGTTGAAATTACTTATATATATATGAAAGGGCGTTGTTATATATATATATATATATAACGCTGTTGCGATAAGCCGTGTGGTCTGTAGACCCACGGGCCTCAGCTTAACGGGAGGGCGATTCTTAATATACAATGACTGTGATATATGTCCGTTCCGCTTGCGGAAAGTTCCACATCAACAAGACACTTGCTGCAAGTTAGCAGTCACGTATTTTTCTAAGAGGCACTGATATAAAAGCACTGTTACACGTATGCAGCAAATACACCACAGCAGAGGACAGAAAAGCATACAGAGCAGAAAAGAGTCAAAACACAGTCACAGAAAAGACAAATGCGCAGCAAACCAAGAGACAAAATAAGTGAGCTAGAATTCACATTGTAATTCGAATGTAAATGGTTTAATTGTTTTTATTGTTTGTGTTGCATTGGCAAGTCTCCGAGAGAAAACAAACTCCCACTGTAATGTTAAAATTGACACCTATAGTTATAATTTTTGAGTAAGCTGATAAAAGGAGTGAGAAGGCAGAAGGCAAAGAGACATGACTTTCCATTTCGAATTCCAAGCAGAATACAAACAGTCATGTGAGGAAATCTATAAATAATATCATCTTGATATTCAAAAAAAAAAAGGAGAGAGTAAATCAAGAGAAGGCAGAATATAGAAGAGTGAGGCAGAGAAGATTAAGAAAAGCAGAACAGAAGGAGAAGCTACAGAACAGGGCTGATATCTGAGGTAAATCAGCAAACTTTCAGTTTGATAAATTGAGGAAGTTGGAGCTTCCCTATCAAGTTGCAACTTGATAGTCGTCAGTTGTAGCTGACTGAGGTTGGAGCCTCCTGTAGGTTGGTGCCTGCAGAAAATTGAAGGGAGTTGGTGCTTCCTTGCAAGTTGTAGCTTGCAGAATTGAGGATAGAGCCTCCTGTAGGTTGGTGCCTGCAGAAAACAGTGGTGAGAAGGAGTTGGAGCTTGCCTTTGCATCACAACAATAATAAGATGTGGTTTTCTCCCTTTATGGGTTTCCACTTATATCTGGTGTCTCTGTGCATGATATTTATGTATTGATCTGATATGTATCATTTGTTTAATACCCGCTGCTCTCATATTAAGTCTACTGCTCTATTAAACTAATACTTTCTGATTACATTCTAAAATTACTCTCACATCAAATTGAGTTTGAAATGAAGGTGTAAATAAGTTTAATGAAAAGTTTGAAATGAAGGTGTAAATAAGTTTAATGAAAAGTTTTAAAAGATCAGGAATGTATTAAACTGATTCACCCCCCCCCCCCTCTCAGTTTAATTAGAGGTTCAACAATTGGTATCAGAGCAGGTTCCTTGTATATCAGTCTAACAACTGAAAGGAGATCCTAGGCTCTCAAGATGGCAAGTCAAGAAGGAAGCTCAACCAATAAAGCCCCTTTCTTTACAGGTGCAAATTATGCCTTTTGGAAAATAAGAATGAAAGCTTATATAATGTCCTTAGGATTAGAAGTTCAGGATGCTGTGGAAATTGGATATGTCACAAAGTCAACTGATACAGAGAAAGAAGCTAAACAAAGCTTTGTAGCTAATGCAAAAGCAATGAATGCAATCATAAATGGACTATGTGAAGCTGAGTTTATCAAAATAATGCACAGTAAAACTGCCAAAGAAATGTGGGACACTCTAGAGAATATCCATGAGGGAAATACAAAGGTTAAGACTGCCAAACTTCAAGTATATAGAGCCCAGTTTGAAAATTTAAAAATGAATGATGATGAAGATGTTGGCAACTTCTTCTTAAAAGTTGCATAAATTTTTAACAGTATGAAAGCTCTTGGAGAAACAATACCAGAAGGTATAATTGTAAAAAATATTCTAAGATCTCTTCCATCCAGATTCAATCCTAAGGTGTCTGCAATAGAAGAAACAACTGATTCGGAGACCTTGACCATGAACCAGCTACTAGGAAATCTTACAGCATATGAGATGAGGCTCCCACAGAAGAAGCCAAGCACAAGGGAGGCAACATTCAAAACAGAAAAGAAGAAAGAAGAAAAGGAAGACATATGCTCCTTCTCTGATGAAGAAGAGGCTAAGTTTGTCAAGAAATTGGATAGAGGCTCAGGTAGATACAAAGGTAAACTTCCCTTCAAATGCTTTAACTGTGGAAGAGTTGGACATTATGCTGCTAAATGTCCTCACAAGAAAGTAAGAAATGAAGCTCAAGAATCAGAGAAAGACACATCAAAGAATTGGCAGAAAGGAAAGAAATTCAGCAGAAAATCCTTCTATGCACAGCAAGACAGCAGTGCATATGAAGACTCATATGAACCCTCAGGAGAAGAGGGAACCTTTGAATTTTTACTAATGGCCATAGAAGATCCTGAAGGATTCTTGCTAGAAGAAGAAGAAGAAGGGGAAGTCGATCTTGAGGGGGAGCTAAGAAGTGCTATGGAGGAGATTGAGAGACTCAAACTAAAATGCAGAAAACAAAAAGATATTCTCCTCAAATGTGTTAAAGAAGAAAAAAATTCAGAAGTCCTCAAGCTGCTGAAGGTAAGGCTTGAAGAAGCCAAGAAGATAGAAGACATGTTACTTCAGCAAATTAAAGATAAATCTCGAGAACAAGAGAAGTCGAAGAAGAAATTGTGGTCTCAGAATAGAAATTTGAAAGTGGCTCAAATGTGAAGTTTTATACCCTTCTCAAATGATGTGTTCTAGTAGGTTGAATGAAATCTGATGCTCAAAGATTCTCTTAATAAAAACTGGGATAGGGTATGAAGGAGAATCAAGCAAAGGCAAAGAAAAGGAAAACAAAAATATAATTTTTGTGAAAGCAAAGAAGGCTGATGAAGCAGCTCAAATAATTCCTACAAAGGAAGAAACATGTAATGAGAAATACAGAGACTAGAAGAAACCTCTAATAACAAATATTGCAACAAATACTAAGACAACAGAGAAAGGATCATATACTCCCGATTATATCAAATTTGGAAACCATCAAAGGAGATTCTTGCCTCCTATGAAGAATTCCACCTACTATGTCTGCCACAAGCTGGGACACATTGCTGCATATTGTCATGCAAGGAGGAGTAATTCAAATAAAGAAAAGAGGCAAGCATGGAAGAGACAACCCTAAGAATCGTGTATAAAAAGTAATTTTATGAGCATGGTTTTTATTGTAAGGAATTTGGCCATAAAATTATTGAATGTAGAAAGTATGGACAAACACTGATGTTCAATACCTCAAGGAGGTTTATGAGTCAAAGCAATTTTGTTCATGCTCACAATTTTGCAAAAACTATAATCAAATGTTGTATTTGCAATCAAATTGGGCATATATCTTCCAAGTGTTCTCTAAAGGGATATAATTCATCACCTCACCAAAGATACCATACAAAAGGGGGCCTCTAGTGGATAAAGAAAGTGAATAAATGTGACTTGGCTCTAACTACTCAAGATCTGAAAATCCAGTGGTACTTGGACAATGGCTGCTCCAAACACATGACTGGAGACAGAAGCAAGTTTATAACTCTTGATGAAAAGAAATCTGGCAATGTTATTTTTGGTAATGATAAATCGTAAGATCAAGGGAAATAGGCTCATCAAGATAGATAATGGAAGAGGAAAGGCCCAATATGTACTATTTGTAGATGGGCTGAAAGAAAATTTACTAAGTGTCAGTCAGATGTGTGACAAAGGCTGTGAAGTTCTCTTTAGAGCACAAGACTGTGAAGTCAGATCAAGCACAACAGGAAAGACTTTGCTCAAAGATGTCTGAACAGAGAGTAATGTGTACATAGTAAAAGAGGAGGATGAAGCCTGCCATCTGAGAAAACTTGAGGAGTCATGGTTATGGCATAGGATATTGGGACATCTCAACTTTGACCATATCATCAGACTGAGTAAGAAGAAAGTTGTCAGAGATATGCTTGAAATAAAGAGGCCTTCAAATACCATATGCAAATCTTGTCAATTTGGGAAACAAACTCGCACATCCTTTAAATCTAGAGATGATCTGTCAACTAGAAGACCACTCCAGCTTGTGCACATGGATCTGTGTGGCCCTGCAAGAACTAAAACACCAAGTGGAGAATCCTACTTCATGTTGATAATAGATGATTTCACCAGAATGACATGGGTTGCTTTTCTCAAGAACAAATCAGAAGCACTGGAAAAGTTTAAGATATTCAAAGCATTAGCAGAAAATCAAACTGGATGCAATCTAAAGTGTATCAGATCAGATAGAGGAGGAGAATTCACAGATTATGACTTTGCAGACCTATGTAATGAACATGGAATAAAACAACAATTTACCATTGCAGGGACACCTTAGCAGAATGGAGTAGCAGAGAGACAAAACAGATCGAGACAAAACAGTTCCAATAACAACAGCCGAGCTATGATGCAAGAGAATAATATTGCCTATTATTTCTCAAGATTTAGCACACAAAGCACAACACATATCCTTAATAAAGCTCACTTAAGGCCAAGCACCGACAATACTCCCTATGAAAGAAGTATATATAGCCATGTTATCACAAATAGAGCCAAAGAAATTTGAAGAAGCCACATGACAAGTATTGGATAAAAGCAATGAATGAAGAATTTGGACCAAATTATGAAGAATAATACCGAATTAGTTCCTAGATCTCTATTGAGAAAAATATCATTGGTTCAAAATGGGTATTCAAAACAAAGATGAATGGAGCAAGGACAAAGTAATCGGAATAAAGCTAATGGTTCTAAAGGATACTCAAATGTATGGACTTGACGGTGATGAAACATTTGCCCTCGTAGCTAGAATGGAAGCTACCGAATGTTCCTGGCATTTGCATGCTATCAAGATTTCAAGGTATATCAAATGGATGTAAAATCTGCTTTTCTTAATGGCGATCTAGAAGAAGAATTGTACATGGAACAACCAGAAGGTTTTTCATTGACAGATAAAGAAGACTATGTATGTAAACTGAAAAAGGCCCTATATGGACTGAAACAGGCTCCTCGTACTTGGTACTCAAGACTGGATAAATATTTGCAAAAACAGGGTTTTAGAGAGGTGGAGTAGACAGCAATATATACATAAAAGCCCATGAAAATGAACTTTTGATTGTTGTAGTGTATGTTGATGACATTATGTTTGGAAGCAACAAAGATGATCTAGCAAAAGGGTTTGCTGATGAAATGAAAACAGAGTTTGAAATGTCTATGATTGGAGAGCTCAATTTCTACTTGGGACTACAAATTCAGCAAAAGAACACAGGTACATTTATTTCACAAGAAAAATACATAAAAGAAATGCTGAAAAGTTCAAAATGGAGTGATCGCAAAACCTCGTAATAACTCCCATGACTACAAAGCGGGCCAGGAAGTAACGATGGGTCTCAATATTATGTATGATGGGTCTCATTGATATGTATCATTTGCTTAATACCTGCTGCTCTCAAATTAAGTCTACTGCTCTATTAAACTAATACTTTCAGATTACATTCTAAGATTACTCTCACATCAAATAGAGTTTGAAATGAAGGTGTAAATAAGTTTATTGAAAAGTTTAAAAGATCAGGAATGTATTAAACTGATTCACCCCCCCCTCTCAGTTTAATTAGAGGTTCAACACATGGACATCAGCCATTTTCATAATTTCCACTACCGTTTCCAACAAAGTCTCAAATACATCCAGATTCTCAATGGCTTCCAAAGCATGTTTCAATATTCCAAGCATATTTTCTTCTTTTTTTTTGTTGCATGCGTCATCATCTTCAAACAAAATATCCATTACATTATTCTCAATGAAGTAACGGATTTTCAAAAAAAATTATCTCCTCACAACCTTCTTCTCATAAAGTGGAAGTGTTTGCAGAAAGTTGAAGAACCGAAAAAAATGAAATTTTTTCTCAAAAAAGGGGAAAAAGTGTAACCCAGCTTCACATTTTCACTATTAAACAAATCACTATTGTAATATACTATTAAACAGACAACTATGTAATGAAGTTATTAGTGGTGGAATACTAATAAATCACAAATACAGGCAAGAAATAACACCACTATGTATTTATCCTCTTGGTTGGAAATATTACTTCATGAAACCAACATATTTAACAAATGAACTTTTCTAAAACTAACCAACGCTATTGTATCCAACAACATCGAAATTTCTATTGGCATGCCCTCAAAATGTGTGGAAGTATCAAACAAGTGTAGTGCACTTCCCTGTAAGGTTAAAGTTTGGCAATGGAATATGTTGTCCCTTAGTCTAATCAGGTTTTAACTTGCCTTTGATAACTTAGAGAGAATATATGTTTCCCAAATTAGAACATCTATGTTTCCAAAATTCACTTTCAAACCAACATTTTTGTGGATTTGACATGGAAAGTTGGTTGCATAATCGGTTTCTAAAGGAGTAGAAGATAAACATGCAATTTATCCAATATCATGAGCTAAAATTTCACGAACTTTGTCAGATTTGTCTTCAACAAATACCTCCAAGCTTCTACACATGGTCGTAATAACATCATAACTAGAATTGAATGCAAGAATTGGCATAGATGCAACATCTTCAGCTTGGACATCAGCAATATTATCTTGCAATGCTAAGTCGAAAACCTCAAAAATGTTTTCACTCATTGCTTTGATCCCTACCTTAGGCAACATACTCATAATTTTGCACTGTCTTCTTGATGATATCAGATTTGATGTCAATATAAGAAAACAACCATGGAAGTTTTAAAATTGACAAAAGTGTTTTTGTATTCACAAATATTTCTTTGTTGCTTGTATTTTTAAATGTCTAAGAAAACACACTTAGAATTGAGAAACTCTTTAGTTGTACATTCAAAAATGCATCTAGGGCATATGGCATATAAATTATGAAGGAAAGCACCCATGGTCAAATCATAAATAGTGGTCCATTGAATGCACAAGATTATTGATAAGAACTATTTTTGTGTCTAGTGATGATGATGCTAAATGTATAAAGTCGAAACAAGGCCTTTGTAATGTACCGTCTCCTTAAGAAATTAAAATACAAGATGCAGACATGAATGATGAGCTAATAAGGCCTTCTACTTGAAGCCTTGTTTCCACAAGGCATATATTCAACAATTTCAACATCTAAAAGGCAAATGGTTGCTAATGTACATCTCCCATAACATCAATTAGAATACCCACACTGTCTAGAAACTTGGAGAAAGTAGGAAGGTCACAGAAAGGTGTTGGAGAGCTGCATATATAAAATTCAGTAAAGGACATGTCAAAGCATGTTATAGACAAAGTAGTAGAAGTCATGAAGCTCGATTCAGTTGCACAAAATGAGGCAACAAATAATAGGTATGCCATAGGATAATTACATAAAGTCCATTTTCTCGAATAGGAATTCATGACCAACCTAGCTGCTAAGGAAGCATGTCTGGTTGCCCTGGTGTAAAATGAATCTTTCTCAAAATTGAGAAGTGTGACTCCTTCACCAAGAACATAGAATGGACCACTAGATAAGTAAGTCATTGGCCTAAATGGACTAGATAAATAAGTTTCTGCGCACTATGAAAAAAGAGTTTTGGACAAATTTTGGAAATTTTATGTAGACAAAACTAAGTCTTAAGCACGACAGGAGAAGGTTGATTCACATATTCTAGAGCCTAATGAGTTATGACAAAAATAACTAAATAAAATTTCATGAAAAAATTCAATGTAAAAAAAATAAAAGCAAGACAAAGTTCATGTAGGCTAAGAAATCCAAAACAACATGAAGAAGCCCCATACTACTTTGACTTCATCAGATGTGGAAATTAAAATAGTGTCCGAGGGTTGTTTATAGCTAAACACATCACTACTTACAAATCAACAAATTTATACAACCTGTAGCAAATATTTAAGAATAGTTTGATGTTTTTTTACACACTTGAAGAGCCCAAGCCAATAGTGAATAGCTAATTATTGCCAACAAAATATACTCATCATTTAGAAAAAATAAGGTAACATGAAATATAGTAGCAGTCGCACATGCATTCAGAGTGTTGTGTAATCAATTTTTCTACCTTGTGAAGAATATACGACTTTCTCTCAGATCTATTTTAGTGCGTTCAAGTCTCACTTCCATATCCAACTATAATTCAAACACCTTTTTCAAATCTGTTCATCAAGGAAAACAATTGATATGTTGGCCAGCATATGATTATAAGGCACTCACAATTTCAATAAATGTTTTAAGGGTCACTGCCCCTTTGAGGAATTTGCTAGTCAATGGGCAGGACACCTTATATGAGAGGAAGTCACCTTGCACACATTTCCAAGATATTATGATGAGGATGTCCACTCATTGATAATTACTTCGTCTTCTCCTTTGTAGATTGTACTTCTACATGGAATTTTCCAAATGGAGCCTTTTGCATTGAATATTGATGGAAATTTCTACTCATGATGCCACAAGTGCCACTTTATTGGAGTTTTGCATGGTCTTTGTGCATTCATTCAATGTTTGAAGAAGGAATCCACTTTGGAGGAGGCTACACATGCTTCTGAGGATTGATTCATTGTTCTTGAAGGTAGATACATGGTCAACCAATTGGAGGAGGAACCGTACTTTGTGGTGCCATTTTTGGAGGTTTTTTGCAAAACCAACTCCATTATCATGTTATCCTCGACTTGTATCATGGAGCTGGTTGATTGAGAGCATTATTGTAGTCTTTTTCTAAAATATTTTCATGATTTTTCTTGGAGTAGAAAGGGGATCTCAACATCCTATTGCTATCTTTAGTATAGAATTGTTGAGGAGGTTTGAATGGTAATATTTTATTATATTCCTTGCACAGAATATTGAAACTAGGAAAAGGTTGCAGTAATGGTTGTGAGCATGCTTACAATGCTTCAATTACAACAAATGACATTATGGTTGCTAAAAAGAAGTGGTGGCCACAAAATTTCAAGGGTTGGGAATATCACTAGCCATTCGAAAATGCAAGAAGGAGATACAAACATTGAAGATCATTTTCCAAAAAATTCAATAGGTGAAAAGATAAAGCTTCGTGGACAATATGGTTTAAAATTTTTTGATGTATTATTTGGTAGGGTCTAGCATGCATTAGATGTACCCTTATTTGCTACAATTGATCAATCAATGGTTGCAATCACAGCCTTAGTACTTGTCAAGACGTTTTGTACTCTAAAGTTGTTATCCTTGTTACTTGGTAGAATGCCTTTCATTCACATTGTAGAAGGGAGCCTTTGGTGGTTGTTTGTCTCCTAAACACGAGAGTTACAATTAGATGTTTACAAATACACCGTGATACATTCCCACATGCCACTTGTCACCTAGTATTATTCTCACCTCTTCCTCCTTGCTTACAAGGAATTGTTCCCTAAATTAGCAAAATGGAAACGAGTAGGTCTTCCCTCACAAGGAAGCCACATGTTTTCCATTGAAATGTGTGGCTTTGATATTTCATTGGGTGATGAATGGGGAAGAACACTAGGACCTATCACCATGGATTTCTTGGAATTCCACATGAGTTTTCAAGAGAATGGCAATTCCTACATGCTCAAAGGTTCCAAAGAAACCATTAGAGAAATAATCAACTACCATTGTATGGAAAAGCTTCTAAAAAAGGGGCATTGTTTGAAAATGGGGGATATGTGAAATGTGAGGGAAGACATATTGGTTTTCATTTTTATAATTGACTATGTGAAAGACTCAACTATTTTCTATACTTCCTCATGGCTGACATGCTACGGGTGTTTGTCATGGGACCATTGGGTCCATAAAAGAGGTTATCCAAATTTTAGCCAAACATAATCAATGTACCAAAATATTTTTTTTTAGAGGGACCACAAGTAATGGTATGAGTTGGTGCACAAGAAAGGAAAAATTAATTACTGTAAAGTGACACCACAACAATCAATGTTTCACAAGGATTTTGTTGAGCTAGGTCTCCTATTGCGTTATTGGCAAGCATAGTTCCATTTGAAATATGGGCTATTGAAACCTCACCAAGACCCTTTCAACATCATTATGTCCAAAGGATTGTTGGAACTAGACATAGCAGAGGAATAAGGTTATCCGAAAGAAGACATCCCAGATTCACAAGGAGATCAACTATTAGCTTCTAATCCCAACATTACCGTAGATAGTGAGAAATCCAACACTACAACAATATGGATCTATGTCAATGATGAGGCATCTATTTCAGATTTCAGAGAAAATTCAAGTAAAAAATGATTGCTATAAATACCACTGCATAGATTTAGAAGCCTTTGATGATGAAGCCCATGCTTTCCATTTTTTCACTAGTGTATAGACCACCTGCAGTGCTCAAACTATGATGATATGGATGAGCAACATTTTGCTCGCTTTTGACTAGACAAACAATCATGCAGCAGAAATGATGAAGCCCTAAACACACCCAATCATAATCTATTTGGAGATGCTTTGAAACTTGAACACACTTCTCAGGTTAGAGAAGTGTATTTTGATCAGCACAAAGTGAGATAATATACGATAAGATAATTTTATATATCCAACGAATGACAATAAATAGGTCAATGGGACTGAAAGGTACAACTAGTACAAATACAATGTGGGAGTGCAAACACAACTCCTAGAAAATGCTAAAGCTAAATCTAGGGTTGAAGCAAAGAAGAATACAATAATAGGACATCCTTATAAACATGTATATAAAGAGATAGAAGGCTAAGTGAGGGTAATAAAGCTATAGGCATTCCTGGAAACACATTTGGAAGCTCAAAATTGCATTCTAAGTTTGATCAAGACATAAATGTAACACCTACACTGCATTTTGATGTCGATGATGAGTGTGGTAGAGATAAAGAGAGATCTATTCCTAAGACAGATTGTGAAGTGCAAACAATGGGATGCTTCGTTCTAGCCAGCATTGCATTTTTTGTTTCTTTCAATAATAAGCCTAGAGCTGTGCAAGCCCTTCCGGTCTTCACAGTTCATTTGATTGATATGGGTTACTTGTATTTGACGGGTACTGTTACGTGTTTGCAGGTCACCTGATGGTTCTTGCTTTCTAACAAGCAGCGATGACAATACTCTTCGTGTATTTGATATGTAAGTTTACTTTCAACCAGTATCTGTATTTATATTCTTTTTAGAGCGTATCATAATTACTGAATGTTGAAGCTCGATTTGCTTTCTTTGTTTACGGTTTTTGTGTTGGCTGAGTAAGAGGAAGAAACCATTTCGATTTTCCAAATACCATGGAACATTCTCACCGTTTTTTTCGTATTGGAACTTTTTTGGGCAGGAAGAATTTCCAACAAACACACACACCCAAAAATGTTTCAAATATCAATTTAAAGTAAATATGTATCAGTGCTATGTCGGAGTACAAATGAAGGTTTCTGGTTATTTTTGGTCAACAAGTAGATATCTACGAGACGTCATAGCTTAGTGAAGTCACACGGTTTCTGTTTCTTCATTTTGGAGTTTAGTATAGGCATCTGCAGGATGGTTGCACGACGAGAACCCAGACGTAGACCTGGACGCTCCTGTTGGTTGTATTGGGCATTTCTAAGGTTGGGAAACTGGATTTACTAACTTCTGAACCAGGCATGTGGATGCTTGAGCAATAAAAACCTATCTGGAATAGAAAATTTGGATTACAGAGTCACTTCAAGGTGAAGAAAAGACTACACAATATCAAAGCATTTGTCTTGTTCATATAGTTATCAACTATCTTTACATTGAAGATGTAAATTCCAGCATCGTATTGTACCGCTTATTTATTAGTTTTAACCTTTGTGCTGGTGCTATGATAAAGGTACCGTGGCAGATCGTGATTTTTAACCTTGTATACCTAACTAAAATGTCGATATATTAACCTTGTATACCTAACTAAAATCTGGATATATTTCTAGGATGTTTGCACTAAAATCAACCTACAAGTAGCAATAAGAATCTTGGTAGGTTTCAAAAAGTTAAAAAAAAATGCATGTAAAGCCTTTGATCCCAGATACAAAGAACAAAGGATTAAGAGGAAGAGAATATTATAAATAGGCCAAAAGCCTCAGGAGAGGAATGTTTAGTTGCAGTTACTCTTTGAAATATTTAACTCTTGAAAATTGCAATGTCCATATCTTTTCAAGAAAATTCATCTGTCTTCCCCATGACCAAGTTAAGATTATAACAAGAAGCACAAACAATTTTTAAAAACTCATTTCTTACATGATGGGTAGAAATGCTTGTAAAATTGACAAGGCCTATCATCATAGCTAACAATCTGCAGATGTCATTTTCTTGATAATAAGAGCTAATTTTGGTCATAATTTTAATAATGTTTATCGAGCTTCTGACTTCCTCATCTTCACCAATGAGAATGAACAGTGAACCTAGTATTTTGATCTAGGATAGAAAATCTCATTAAAGTTCAAAACAATTGGCTATACGTGTGAAGTACTTGAAAAGTGCAACTTACATCTTTTATTTGGCTATTTTACTTAATGTCCATTCCTTTCATTCATTTCAGAAATTTCATCCTATTGCCAAGATCCACATGAAGAATTGATGAAATTGATGAAGGACTGCTTGGTGGAGTTAAAACACTAGATACAGAAGCATTAGTTGGCTACTCAATATCAGCAATTATATCATCATTCAAAACAAATTTTGTCTTCTCAACATGGCCTTTTTGATGACCATAAACTCCCCCTTCATCAAAAATTACATCTCTTGATACAATGAGATTTTTAGTGAGGGGATTATATAATTTATAAGCCTTGCTTGTCTCACTATACCCAATGAAAATGCATAACTCACTCTTTGCATCTAACTTTTTCCTATTTTGATCAGGTACATGCACATAAGCCAAACAACCAAAAACTTTGAAATGATTAACATTAGGCTTTTTTTCATACCAAGCTTCATAAGGAGTCATCTTCTCTAGTGCAGTAGTGGGGCTACGATTGAGGATGTACACTATTGTAGCAACTGCATCTCCCCAATAAGAATTGCTCAATCCCTTAGTTTCTAACATGCACCTTGCCATTTCAACCACAGTGCGATTCTTCCGTTCATCTACGCCATTCTGTTGGGGTGTTTATGCTGTAGTATGTTGCCTCTCGATGCCATTCATATCAAAATAACTCTAGAAAGCTTTTGAGCAAAATTCTCCTCCACGGTCAGTCCGCAAACATTTGATCTTGGACCCTTTCTCATTTTCTACAAGTGCCTTGAACCTTTTGAATGTATCCAAGGCTTCACTTTTGGCCTTCAAAAAATATACCCAACAATTTTGTGAGTAATCATCAATAAAAGTGATGAAATATGATGAATTACCCAAACTGTTAGTCTGCAAAGGACCACAGATGTCTGAATGAACAAGCTGAAGTGGATGATGAGCCCTCCATGCACTTCCCTTTGGGAACCTTTCCCTTGCATGCTTGCCTTTAGCACATCCTTCACAAACCTCCTTATGCTCCTCTACCTTGGGCAAACCAGAAACTAATGCATTTGAGGTTAGAAGCTTCAAACTGTGAAAATTTAAATGCCCATACCTGAGATGCCATAGCCAACTTGAATCCTCATAA
This sequence comes from Pinus albicaulis, assembly GCA_034641835.2. Taxonomy (NCBI): domain Eukaryota; kingdom Viridiplantae; phylum Streptophyta; class Pinopsida; order Pinales; family Pinaceae; genus Pinus; species Pinus albicaulis. The sequence continues at coordinate 470,113,481 of CM076580.1, read as the reverse complement.
GCCATATTTGCAAGGGTGTTGCTATGTTCATCAAACCTAAAGGGAAACATCCTACTTCTTGTCATAGGCACAACAGTGATCACCCTATTTCCCTTATTCTTATCATAGATAGTACATGTCTTATTTTCAAAGACTACTTTATAATTTTTCTCACATAGCTGCCCAACACTTAACAAATTGTGCTTCAATTGTGGAATAAAATAAATATCATGAATACTCTTTATACCTTCTTTTGTCTGGATCTCCACAGCTCCTTTGGCAGCAACCTCCAAAGATTTATCATCACCAAGCTTGACCTTAGATTTAAAACTTCCATCCTTGGTTGAAAGCAATTTATCATTCCCTGTCATATGGTTAGAGCATCCAGAATCTATGTACCAAACATCTTTACTAGTATTTTCACCTTTGGCATAAGATAAAAATAAGTGATTTGGAGGATACTCATTACTTTCTTGAGCATAGTTAGCATTTTTACCTACTTTCAATCTGCATTCTCTTTCAAAGTGCCCATATCTATTACAATAGTAACATTGAACATTTCTCTTATCAAATCTACCTCTTCCTCTGAAACTACCTCTGCCTCTACCTCTAGAAAAATTTTGGCTTTGCCATTTACCTTGATCTTGATTGGTTTTGGCACTACTGCTACTTGCATCTTCATTATGTGTAATTTGTAATTTAGAGGAAAAAGCTTTCTCAACAACTTCAAAAGTTTCTTTCAATCTTTCTTCATGAGACATGAGAGATCCAACCAATTGATCAAACTTTAATTGTGTCAAATCCTTGCTTTATTCTAATATTATGGCAACATTATTCCATCTAGGTGTTAAAGATCTCAATACATTTTTTATTAAAACTTCATTACTTACCGTCTCCCCAAGTGTAGCCATTTTATTGACCACATCTTCGACTCTCACACAATAGTCATTTATACTTTCAGCTTCTTGCATATTCAGATTCTCAAACTCTCTCTTCAATGTCTGAAGCTTGACCACCTTAACTTGATCACTACCTTGGTAAGCTTCTTGAAGAGTCTTCCAAGCATCTTTGGCAGTTGTAGCTCCTGATATTCGTGGAAATAAGCTCTTATCAAGAGCTATCTGAATGTGAAATAATGCTTGAGCATTCTTCTTCCTTGCTTCCTTTCTTGTTGTTTTTTCATTGGCTGTAAGGGCATTCCAATCTTCTGGCTCATCATAACCTAATTCAACAATCTCCCACAAATCTTTTCCAATCAAAAAAGTCAACATCTTAATGCACCAATAATCATAATCGTTCCCATCAAATTCTGGAACAGGCATGATAGAATTCGACATTTTTTAACTTTGGCGAAATCACAACAATTAAAAATTTAACCCAAAACAATTTTACCAGCTCTGATACCAATTGAAGAATTGGAAATGGCTACTGCTCTCTAAGCCAGCTAATAAACTAGAATAATTATGACATATAAAAAAAAATGAAAAACAATAAAAAACAACACAGATCAGATGAGTGATCAACTTGTAAATATCACATTGAATCTGGTATGTAAATACATTCTTATATAATAAACCTATTACCAATTCTATGATTTATCAACTACTAATTATTCATTCTGATCACTGCCAATGATTCTGAGCACTCACTATCCTAATAATTTGCTGCACTAATTTTAATAACAGAGAATCAAAAAAATTTGCTGACTAATTTGAGCAATTACATGGAAATTTAAGCATAAGAATTTGAAATGGCTACTGCTCTCTAAGCCAGCTAATAAACTAGAATAATTATGACATATAAAAAAACAATGAAAGACAATAAAAAACAACACAGATCAGATCAGTGATCAACTTGTAAATCTCACATTGAATCTGGTATGTAAATACATTCTTATATAATAAACCTATTACTGATTCTATGATTTATCAACTACTAATTATTCATTCTGATCACTGCCAATGATTCTGAGCACTCACTATCCTAATAATTTGTTGCACTAATTTTAATAACAGAGAATCAAAAAATCTGCTGACTAATGTTAGCAATTACATGGAAATTTAAGCATTATTCTCAACACTCCCCCTTAATGCTTAATGAGGGCTTACTAGCTTATCTCTTAGTGTCAAAAATTGATCTTTTGCAACTACTTTGGTGAAGATATCTGCTAGCTGATGCTTAGTATTTATGTGCTTTAATTCAACATCATTCTTCTGCACCAAATCCCGAATGAAGTGATATTTCATGTCAAAATGTTTTTTCCTGCTGTGATGAATTGGATTCTTTGCTAACTTGATAGCACTTAAATTATCACAATAAATGGTTGTAGGCTGAATTTGCTTCTCCCCAATTTCCTCCAAAATTTTTCTGAGCCAAAGAGCTTGTGTACCTGCTGAAGTAATTGCAACATACTCCGCTTCTGTGGATGAGAGGGCAACAATCCTTTGTTTTCTTGAGCTCTAAGTAATCAAACCAGAACCAAAAGAGAAACAATTTCCAGATGTGGAATTACGGTCATCCACACTACCTCCCCAATCTGAATCACTAAATCCAACAAGATTGAACTTTTCAGCAGAGTAGTAATGAATACCAAAATTTAGAGTGTCTTTCACATACCTTAAAATTCTCTTGGCTGCCTTCATATGTATTTCAGATGGATTTGTCATATACCTTGAAACAAGTGAAACTGAAAATGCAATATCAGGTCTTGTGTGGGTTAGAAACATCAAGCTCCCCACAATACTTATGTAAGTTGTTCCATCAACTAAATCAGCACCATCATCCCTACATAATACAACTCCTTGAGCACTTGGAGTAGGGGATCCATTACAATCAAGCATATCAAATTTATTTAACATATCATGTGCATACTTTGTCTGGAAAATGAAAATTTGATCCTTAGTTTGATAAACCTCCATTCCTAGAAAATATTTCATGAGACCTAGATCTTTCATCTCAAATTCATTCATCATAGCAACTTTGAACTCATGATTCATTTTGGAACTACTACCCATATACAATAGATCATCAACATACAAACTTATGATCAAAATATCAATACCTTCTTGTTTGTAGTAAAGGGTAGGATCATTCTTACTTCTCTGGAAGCTTTTCTCCTGAAAGTATCCATCAATCCTAGCATACCACGCTCTTGGTGCTTGCTTGAGAGCATACAAAGCCTTTTTCAACTTGTAGACATTATTCTCTTTTCCTTCCACTTCAAAACCTTGTGGCTGCTCCACATATACTTCCTCTTCTAAGTACCCATTCAAGAAGGCACTTTTCACGTCCATGTGATGTACCCTCCACCTTTTCTGAGCTGCTAATGAAATCAACATTCTAATGGTCTCTTGTCTTGCTACTGGTGCAAATGTCTCTTCATAATAAATTCCATAATTTTGTGTGAATCCTTTGGCAACTAATCTTGCCTTGTGTCTTTCAACACTCCCATCACTATTAAATTTGGTCTTGTAGACCCATTTGGTACCAATATTTTTCTTGTTATGAGGAAGCTCTGTCAATTCCTAAGTGTCATTCCTGTGAATGGAATCTATCTCTTCTTGCATAGCTTGCACCCAAACTTCATTAGTACATGCATCGTCAAAACATGATGGTTCAAAATCAGCCTTGGCTAATAAAGCAAAATTCACTGTCTCACCTATTGGGTTTTCGTCATGTGATTGATTTGTAGTCCTCTGATATATGTCACTCAATCTCCTTACCTTCCTTGTAGAACTTGGAGAAGAAGTTGGACTTGAACTTGATGCTCATGAAATTGATGAAGGACTGCTTGGTGGAGTTAAACTACTAGATACAGAAGCATTAGTTGGCTGCTCAATATCAACAATTATATCATCATTCAAAACAGATTTTGTCTTCTCAACATGGCCTTTTTGATGACCATAAACTCCCCCTTCATCAAAAATTACATCTCTTGATACAATAAGATTTTTAGTGAGGGGATTATACAATTTGTATACCTTGCTTGTCTCACTATAGCCAATGAAAACGCATAACTCACTCTTTGCATCTAACTTTTTCCTATTTTGATCAGGTACATGCACATAAGCCAAACAACCAAAAACTTTAAAATGATTAAAATTAGGCTTTTTTTCATACCATGCTTCATAAGGAGTCATCTTCTCTAGTGCACTAGTGGGGCTATGATTGAGGATGTACACTACTGTAGCAACTGCATCTCCCCAATAAGAATGGCTCAATCCCTTTGTTTGTAACATGCACCTGGCCATTTCAACCACAGTGCAATTCTTCCGTTCAGCTACGCCATTCTGTTGGGGTGTGCATGTTGTAGTATGTTGCCTCTTGATGCCATTCATATCACAATAACTATGGAAAGATTTTGAGAAGAATTCTCCTCCACGGTCAGTCTACAAACATTTGATCTTGGACCCTTTCTCATTTTCTACAAGTGCCTTGAAATTTTTGAATGTATCCAAGGCTTCACTTTTGGCCTTCAAAGAATATACCCAACAATTTCGTGAGTAATCATCAATAAAAGTGATGAAATATGATGACTTACCCAAACTATTAGTCTACATAGGACCACGGATGTCTGAATGAACAAGCTGAAGCGGATGATGAGCCCTCCATGCACTTCCCTTTGGGAACCTTTCCCTTGCATGCTTTCCTTTAGCACATCCTTCACAAACCTCCTTATGCTCCTCTACCTTGGGCAACCCAAAAACTAATGCATTTGTGGTTAGAAGCATCAAACTGTGAAAATTTAAATGCCCATACCTGAGATGCCATAGCCAACTTGAATCCTCATAAGCCATATTTGCAAGGGTGTTGCTATGTTCATCAAACCTTAAGGGAAACATCCTATTTCTTGTCATAGGCACAACAGTGATCACCCTATTTCCCTTATTCTTATCATAGATAGTACATGCCTTATTTTCAAAGACTACTTTATAATTTTTCTCACATAGTTGCCCAACACTTAACAAATTGTGCTTCAATTGTGGAGTATAATAAATATCATGAATACTCTTTATACCTTCTTTTGTCTAGATCTCCACAGCTCCTTTGGCAGCAACCTCCAAAGATTTATCATCACCAAGCTTGACCTTAGATTTAAAACTTCCATCCTTGGCTGAAAACAATTTCTCATTCCCTGTCATATGGTTAGAGCATCCGGAATCTATGTACCAAACATCTTTACTAGTATTTTCACCTTTGGCATAAGATAAAAATAAGTGATCTGGAGATGCCTCCATTACTTTCAACAAACATGGATGTATCAGTTTTTTATTTTCCGTCTGCATTCTCTTTCAAAAGTACCCATATCTATTACATTAGTAACATTGAACATTTTCTTATCAAATCTACCTCTTCCTCTGAAACTACCTCTGCCTCTACCTCTAGAAAATTTTTGGCTTTGCCATTTACCTTGATCTTGATTGGTTTTGGCACTACTGCTACTTTCATCTTCATTATGTGTAATTTTTAATTTAGAGGAAAAAGCTTTCTCAACAACTTCAAAAGTTTCTTTCAATATTCTTCATGAGACATGGAGATCCAACTAATTAATCAAACTTTATTGTGTCAAATCCTTGCTTTCTTCTAATATTATGGCAACATTATTCCATCTAGGTGTTAAAGATCTCAATACTTTTTTTATTAAAACTTCATTACTTACTGTTTCCCCAAGTGTAGCCATTTTATTGACCACATCTTTGACTCTCACACAATAGTCACTTATAATTTCAGCTTCTTGCATATTCAAATTCTCAAACTCTCTCTTCAATGTCTGAAGCTTGACCACCTTAACTTGATCACTACCTTGGTAAGCTTCTTGAAGAGTCTTCCAGGCATCTTTGGCAGTTGTAGCTCCTGATATTCGTGGAAATAAGCTCTTATCAAGAGCTATCTGAATGTGAAACAATGCTTGAGCATTCTTCTTCCTTCCTTCCTTTCTTGTTGTTTTTTCATTGGTTGTAAGGGCATTCCAATCTTCTGGCTCATCATAACTTGATTCAACAATCTCCCACAAATCTTTTCCAATCAAAAAATTCAGCATCTTAATTCACCAATAATCATAATCGTTCCCATCAAATTCTAGAACAGGCAAGATAGAATTCGACATTTTTTAACTTTGGTGAAATTCCAACAATTAAAAATTTAACCCAAAAAAATTTTACCAGCTCTGATACCAATTGAAGAATTGGAAATGGCTACTGCTCTCTAAGCCAGCTAATAAACTAGAATAATTATGACATATAAAAAAAAAATGAAAGACAATAAAAAACAACACAGATCAGATCAATGATCAACTTGTAAATCTCACATTGAATATGGTATGTAAATACATTCTTATATAATAAACCTATTACCAATTCTATGATTTATCAACTACTAATTATTCATTCTCATCACTGCATGATTCCGAGCACTGACTATCCTAATAATTTTCCGCACTAATTTTAATAACAGAGAATCAAAAAATCTGCTGACTAATGTCAGCAATTACATGGAAACTTAAGCATTATTCTCAACACCACATTCGTAACTTTTTATATAAGCCTCTAAACATGACAAACTCATGCAAAGAATTGACTCTTTTTCCAAGCCTTTCAAAGCATGAATTTCAATTCCTATTCCAAAAAATTTGAAATTCCTCAATCAAAAGTCTAACAAAAATTTTTGGGTGTCCAAATACACAAACAGAAAGCTAAGCGACATATGGACAATAATTCTTCAAATGTCATGGAACTAGGTTTACAAAGAAAAACTGGTGAAACTACTAAAACTACACCGGAAAAATAATCCTTACAAAAATTAAAGTCTTGCAAAAATGAAAAAGAAATGAAGGGCAACCATAACAGTCAATCACACCAAGTGTATTGTATTTTGCAATGGTTGGGACAATATTCATAACCCAAGCTTTGTTCGATGTAAGTGCTGCTGCAAAGCTTTGTTCATGTCCATAACATTGCAATATCTAATCTCTCCAATATATTTGTTGATTATTTTGTAGGCCTCCACGTGCTTCTTCCACAACTGTATATCGGCATTATATGACTCAGCCGTAACACTTGATAATGAACCACTGAGAACTCTAGGAGGAACAGCATTAAGGCGCTTTGGAAACTTTTCTAAAATCCCTCCAGCCACATCACTAGCATCATTTACTTTAGGCATTCGTGTAGTGCATCTTTCCATTCTCTTATACCTGGACGATGAGCAAATTATATAGAGTTTTATCAGATAAGCATAAAGTTTCAATCATATGACTAAAAATAGGCAACTGTCGAAGCAGTTCAAGAGAAAAACAGATTTATTTTTGCACTGCACTGCAATCTGAAGCCAACTATGAAAACATGGTTGAAAGATTCCTAATAATTTGACAGTTGAACCTAGCTGCAACACAAGATCAATTTATGCATGGTCGTTGAAATGTAAAAGCGGACAAGAAAACTCACATGACCTGAAAATGATGAAATCAAAATGTATCTTTGACATGTATTCAGGATATAAAATTGCTAATCCCTTCATAAGAATATTGTAGGCATTAAATTCACAAGTTTTAACAGGTCAATATTCATTCTATTATTTTGTTACAAAACAGTTCTCCCAATATCTACATCTATCAGAAAATTAGCCTGACAAACAAACAGACTGCTGCTTGGCAGCAATACAAGTTTATATTTTTCATAGTCAGCCACACTGAATTTTTGGTTCAAACAAATCTTAAAACCACAATGCACTTTGGAACACAGTGACTGCAAGACTCACGTCCAATTTAACATTTGGTGTGGTATTTAGACTTCTAAAGGGAAAAAAAAAAAAATTAGAGGATTAATTACAAGGAAAAAATTTAATAACTCGTTAAATATCATAACAACTTTAACTTGCTGCCTCAAGCCCAATAACATAAAACCTACAAGCGCACTCTAGGAAGCACCAAAAAAGGCATTACCTATCAAGGCCTAAGTATATATTCAATCCTAGACTTGAACTTAAGAAAACCTGCTACACTGAGGTTATAGTCCTGCCTAAGTATAAACGATATCTAGGTTACAAACATTGTTCATAAATATAGTGATTTTTTATTCACCATCAATAAATTTTTCAGAACATATTTTAGCACACTGTAGATTTTGATTATGCTGTGTTATCAAATTATGCTACATAAACTGTCTTCAAGTTTGAAAGTATGAAGTTTAGGTACTTTCCATTGATGATGTCTTAAACTACTGAGGTACCAAGAGAAACACTTGCAGCAATAGAAAGTGTTTGTCCTAATCGTTTTGAAAAATCAACTATATAACCATAATTTGCAGTAATGGAATCGACAATTTCAAAAAATTTGAAGATGGGGTCCAAATAAAAAGGAACCTAATTGGAAATCGTCCTTCAATCGAGAACTATTAACAAGTCAAAAGCCCCAATGATATGAGCTACATTTACAAGACGCGGTGAGTTGCTCCTTCCTTAAAAATGTATTGAATAACATTTTGTGTTATCTGTGGGATAGGTACTGCAGTTTTGGATTCTTTATAATTCTACAAAATTTGCAATCACATAGGAGGGAGAACTTTGTTTCCTTTTGACTAAAAATGCAGAATACAAAGTCTTCAAACAGAGATCAACTGCAATTGTTTTTTGTTACAACACATGCTTACAAAAAAACTAACAAAAAAATTCAAAATAAAATGTATCATTTAAAACCCAACGAACTTGCTCCAACCTATTCATAACTTTAGTTACTCTGTTACACTTCTTGTGAACATAAGTTTAGTTTTTTCTTTGAAATATTGAAGCGCGGTGTGAAGCATTTGATCACATTAATGGCTTCTAATGAGTGTAGAAATTCATTTGGGCTTACATGGGAAGAGCTGTGGGATTATTCATTCAACGACCAGGAGAGAACAGCGCAGAACAAGTCTGTGGTCATGACCAGATTAGCATATTATAACAAAAAAATGAAATACGTTGTGTCTACTGGGGCCAAAAAGGTTAAGGAAGGGACTTCGGCTGGTATTCGTTGGGCCAAACATCAATACCGCAAAAATGCCTAGAAGTGAAATGGTAGTCAGTGTCCAAAATTTGCAGAAGAAATGAGTGTTGGAAGGGCTTATGTGTGAACTCTTTTACTTCCGCTGAATTCCAGAGTAAATTTATATTGTATTAATTTTTGGTTCAAAGTTTTGAGTATATTAAATCACTGAACCATGTCGAGGTATTGATTGAATTTACAAAAACCCAACAAAATTGGGAATGCCAGAAATTAACTAACTGCAGATATAATAAAAAAAGGCTGAATATTAAAACTTAAATGCAACGAGATCATGCGTAGAACCAGTGGCATGACAATGTGAGACAGAATAAGCAAGATGCTGATTTCATTAAGAAATAGAGTTTGACAAAATTACCTCGTAATCGATTTCGGCCTCATCGCTGCCAAAATCATTCGACCTCGTCGTTGCCAGAAGCATTTGATCGTCATCTGGGCTGGACACCTCTGTCGGCTTATTGTCTTGATCGTTTTCTGTCATCCGCCAAGTTACAGCTTCGAGTTCTTCCTGGTCCTCCTCTTCTCATCGGGGGCTCGATTCTTCATTCTGTGGTCGTTCTTCATCGGAGAAAGCCATGCCATCTGATGAACTCCTACCGCTCTTGCCCATATCTCGGCTCAGCTGCGGAGGACAGATCCCAGAATATGTATGGAAAGCCTGAGTGCAAATTCGAAACCGTTTTCAATAATAAGACTAAAAAAATTTCACCGCCATTTTTTCAGCCTTCTATCTGTGGATTGGGAAATTTTCCCTCCTAATGCACTTGTTCTCACCTTTTTAACTTGTGGCGAAATTTGAGAGAGTGCGAAGGATTTCCTAATGTTTGAAAGTTCCCGCCTTTTTTATGCGAGGATTTCCTCGCAAAGAGGGTCACTAGAGCCTCTTGAGTCCTTGTTGGTCCACTCTAGTAAGGAAAAGGTTCTCAAGAAAGCAATGAAACATATCGGTCTTAATATATCATTAGTTTTACATATGAATATATCTCATTTATATAGTATTATAATTTTATTTATTAATGTTTTTATTTTTATTTATTAAATCCATTATTTTTATTTTATTTTATTTTGTAATTCTTTATATTTTTTGTTTTAGGTATAATTTAAAATAAAAATAATTTATTATTATTATTAATATTATTTTAATTGTATTTTAATTCTAATCTTTTAATTATTAATTTATTTATACATTAAATCCTTTATTTTTATTTTTATTTTTATTTGATTTTATTTTTATTTTTATTTGTATTTGTATTTTTATTTATTAACTATATTCTTTTTATTTTTATTTTATTATGTAATTATTTATATTTTTTGTTTTAGGTATAATTTAAAATAAAAATATTTTATTTTATTTTATTTTTAATTGTATTTTAATTCTAGTTTTTAATTGTATTTATTTATTAATTGTATTTATACATTAAATATTTTATTTTTATTTTTATATTTTTTATTTAGTTATAATTTTTGACTTTGACTTTTTGACTTTTTACTTGATTCATGTTTATTTTGAAAGGGGTGTTAATTTAGTTTTTAGTTCTGATTTTATATTTTAACTTGTGATTTTAAGGTGAGGGTAGTTAGGTGTTTGGTTCTTTTTATATTTTTTATTTTATTTTATTTTACTTTTATTTTTATTTTTATTTTTTATATTTTATATTTTTTTTACCATTTTTATTTTTTATTTTTTATAAGGTTGGGTTAATTTTATTTTTGTTTTTATTTTTAATCTTAATTTTGGACCGTTGGGTTTTCGCCGTTGCTTCTCTCCTCTCGGTATAAATGTGTATGTCAGATCAACCAATTTTCATTACAGTTGGTAGTTCCAAACGCGTCGGTCCCTAAAAAAAATAAAATTATGTGATGTCCCGGAAGAGTTATAATTATAATAGTATTATAATTATATTATTGTTGTAGTTTTAATCTTTGTTGAGTTATAGAGTTAATGAATACATGTAAGTGTAGGTAATGATTTTAATTGAGGGTGATATAAGATTAATCTAAGGAAATTGAAAAATGGAGAGGGTCATAAAATCAATACAAAGATCTTCATAGGGTTTAAGGGGCATCAAGGTGGTAGGATATTGCAATTAAGAGAACTATATAGCAATTTAGGAAATATTGATACAAATTGCACATATGTATATGTTATGGTGCAAATGTAACAATGTTTTTGAAATTCTTTTGTAAGGTAGGACAATGGTCAAGTTTGCCATGTTTTTTAAGAGTATGTTGTGTACGTAATGGTGGAGTAAATGACTTATGTTAGGAGGGATGAGGTTGAACCCCAAAAAATACAAGCAAGGAGATCAATCTAGTAATGTTGGTGGTGTGGATCAATGAACATTGGACTATTTAACTTGCTTGCACATACATTTGTTTTTTGGATTGAAATTGTTTTGATGAACACAAGAAAGTGGAAATTAATTGATTTTAGACATTGGAATGTGGTAGAAGCATCTCAAAAGCTATGAACGCACCACTTTAACTCAATAGTCACAACTAAGTGGTATCTATTCTACGAAAGTCACTCTAGACTTGGACCTAACCCTATCTTAAATAAACAACCCCCTTAAGAAGGAAATTCGGCCCATGAGGGGTGAATATGTCACATGGCAATATTGAACACTTGTGGGAGAATAATAACACACTATTTTCACCCACCAAGCAATAAGAAAGCCCCCATCAATATTGGTATGCACTACTTTAAATGGGTTGAGTGTCCTTGGATGCCTCGAACAATCGTATTGAATGTATGTGATGTTAACTAATTTAACCAACAAAACGTGTCTTCACTAATGGTAACAATATTTGCACACTATTTATTTCATTGAACATTCAAATGAGGCTTTACTACTTATAAGCAACCATACATTGTAGTTGATCAAGTTGACCAACCTAACACGCTTGTACTAGTGATAACTAAAAGGTACATGCTGGTAATCAGGTGACCAATGTGGTATGCCTCAACATTCGTAATTGAACATAAATGTTGTTGATGGGGTTGACCAGCCTAACATACCTCTCGCAATTGTAGTTAAACATGCATGTTGATAAGGTTAATCACCAAGATAGTGTTAATAAAAAATAGATGTTAATAACCAACCTAACACATCACTAACAATGACAATGGAATGCGCATGTCAATAAATAAACTAATCGACATGACATGTTGTTCATTAATATGATTGACATGACACACAACTCGCTAAGCTAACCAACTTGAAAAAATATTGGTTTTGTCAATGAACTAAAATGCCTTTAATGAACACAACCAAATGTGCATGATGTTGAACAAGTAAACTAACCTGACATACCTTTAACAATAGTAACAATGTGTGAAATTTGTGGATTGGGAAAACCAAACTAACATACCTATGATAACCGGAATCGACCATACATGCCTATTGTGATCAACCCTTCACAAGTTCTGTTGATTTCGTGCAAAATTAAGCATGACATGCAACTCTTAGACTAACTTTGATACATATACAAATTAAGTTTGTATTTACTTGTTAGAATTGTGTTAAAGTGTTTCCCCTTTAAATGTCACAAGGTTTAATCCAAGGGAAATTAAGGTATGTATACCTCCATGGATTAAATAGTTAAATCATTGCATGAAGGGCATCAATTGTCCCACGAACAAGGGGGTATCACATGCCAATTTAGCATCTACCTATATTAAAACTTTATATTAAATAATATTATTATTTTCTTGTGTTAATATGAGTGCTTTTAATATTTAATATATAGTTGAGTGGATTACCCCTTGACTAATTAGTGAAGTATTTAATATTGGATGAGAGAGTTGTAAGGTTGAAATTTCTATACCTCGTGTTAATTTGGGTGTTTGTATCATTTCAATGAAAAATTGGATTTCATACATATCCATGGATCCATTAAAGGCATTTACACATGCCAAACAAAGACATTCAATAGTTGGGTTAGAACTAGCGGTTGGGAGGAGTTCATTATCATATTCATCCAAGGGTTTCCATAATAGAGAAATTAGGGCATGTGTTTGATTTATGGGCTAATGTTTGAATGATATGAGGAGACGAGTTAGTGCAAGTCCTTCTTATGGTAAGGCCCTGCACCTGTTCCTTTATTTCTTAAAGTAAACTTGAAAGAAGTGATTACAAATATATGATACATATAATGTGCAAACCATTCACAACATCATGACATTAAACATTTACACGAGATGCAACTTATTTCATGTTCTATAGATTTTTCCTTTAAAAAATAAATATATGGTACCATGATATAATATAGTAATTCACCAACATTGACGACAATTGTTATGTATGGTGAATATCATCCACCATAAAATATGATTATTAGCCACTCTGACACCCCTAAGTTTATGGTCACTCATTGAACATGACTCCAAGAGTTGTTTCGAGCTCCGTAAACTTATTCTTTCCCAAAAGACTGACAAGGATGTCTCATCACTTTAGCATTTTTTTTTTGCGTCTTTCATCAAATTCTCTGCAACCGCATTTTTATGTCATCCTTAATTAACATTTCAATTCCACTTGTTTTCTTATTGCGTATTTTAAAGGGTTTCCTCCATTCTCATGGCAAACACAGAGTTTCATTCATGGGTCCTTCTGTGTTTTGGGGAGAATCTCATTACTTGCAGTGGTTTCTCTCTAAATCAATACATGGCAAGCGCGGTATGATCAACCAAAACATATTAACAACTAAAAGGCCATCGATTTTGAGTTAATCCCTGCCCTACGCCATGGTAATTTTTTGGTTTGAATAACTTTTGTCAATGAATAACATCATTGTGAGTAAAAGGGTAATGCAGTTTGGATTGGAATTTTCTTGTTGCATTAGGGGGTTTAATGGGTTACGGGTTAAGGGTTTAGAGGTTTAGGGTTTAGGGGTTTGGAAAGCACTACAGATGAAACTGACATGAATGGAAAGCACTACAAAGTTGGAGAGAGTAGAAAAGACTAAGATGATTTAAAGGATAAGCTTGAAGAATGTAACACTGATTAGACAACTGAAAGTTGTCCCAAACAAACAGTTGATAATGTGAAACCTTCTTCTATACCAGTCAAGCAAGACTACATTCAAGTGAGAGCAAGAAGAGGCCAAGCGACCGATAGGCATAGCCTGGTGGAGAGGGTATGGTTCCCTCTTTTTAATGAAAGATTTAATTTACATTTTGTATATCGAAGATTAATCGTTTTAATCTTTCCAACAAGGGGGAATTAACCCGATTGTAGGTCCCAACTAGACCTGCTCTCATTTGGAATGGATAATCCCAACAATTTTTAAGGACTATTATAAGGTTTAGGGTAATAATGAGTTAGTGGTTAAGGGATTAGGTATTAGGGGCTTGGGGCTTAGGGGAATAAGGGCTTACGGTTAAAGGTTAGGGGAATAATGAATTAGTGGTTAAGGGGTTAAGGATTGGGGGTTAGGGGATTTAGGCACATTTATGGGTTAGGGGAATAATGAGTTAGTGGTTAAGGGATTAGGTATTGGGGTTAGGGGAATAATGAGTTAGTGGTTAAGGGGTTAGGGATTGACGGGTTAGGGTTAGGGGATTTAGGCGCATTTAGGGGTTAGGGGAATAATGGGTTAGTGGTTAAGGGATTAGGGATTGGGGGCTTATGGGTTAGTGGATTTAGGCATAGTTAGGGGTTAGGTGAATAATGATTTAGTGGTTAAGGGATTATATATTAGGGGCTTAAGGGTTAGGGGATTTAACATTTAAGGATTTTAGGGGTGAGGGGTTAATGGGTTATGGGTTGAGAGTTACTAGCTTCACATTAGAAATTCATGTGAAAAATAATTGTGCATTGGAGTTCAAAGGTTGGTGAAAGGAAAAGGCGAGGGAAGATGAGGGAGCCCAACATTAGACTCTTAAATATGGTTTGGTGTTGTTCCTGATGGTGACCTCTGAAGAGGAAGTGTAAACGTCGCGGGAAGGTTTATAGAGGGAGTTGCTTGTGTGTGCTTGTCATCGGAATTTTCTAGTGTGGTGTGTTCAATCAGTCCCTGCTGCTCGGTTTCTGGGTTGAGGATAGGAAGTTGAAGGGAAGTGAGATCACTCGTTTCCATTTTTCTTAGCTTTCAGTGAGCCTGTTTTTTTGTTATAAGAGAGGAAGCTAGAATTTGCAGTCCAGGAAACCTTGAGGGTGGTGGCAGAAAACTAGTTTATTTTCCAAACTTCGTGCCCTCCAGCATGGGTGTGATGGTGTTTGCTGGATTAATGTGTGGTCTATATGTGGATAATTTGGAGATTGGTCACTACCCTAGGGGGAGTTACGCTCAAGCGTCGGTTACTTTTTCAACGTTTGTTGTTCAATTTCCTGTGTTGGTTTGGTGGGTGATGGTATTTGGTTTTGTTGGTGGTGGAAGTCTTTATATGGTAGTGGGAAGTGTCTCTGTGCTTCCAACTTGTGGTGGTGGGAGACGAAATTTGGCTATTTCATTGGTGGTGTTTGTTTTCTATAGTGGGGGGTCTGGTCTCTCGACTCTGCACACGGTGGGGTTCCTCGACCTTAGCGAATTATGAAGCCCCTGGTGTGGTGTGGGTGTTCTCCCTCCCCTGTCATCCATGGCCCTGTGGGGATGGCAGACTCAGAAATAATCATGGCCGCTCCATGCCAGGGTGTAAATACCGCGGGGCGTGCGTGACTCGCTAGTGTTGGTGCACCTGGGGATGGTGGAGGAGGTAAGCGGGAGGATAACATAGGTGGGGGTTTGAGGGGTCAAAATTAGAGTCGTCGGGGCGAAGGAGGCCATGGTAGCAAGGGGAATCATCGGTTTAATTGATTTGAGGTAAATGAGGGGTAGGTTATCCAACATTGTTGCCTAGAGAATGGTCGTGCACTTATCAACAACCTGATGGAAAGAGTGGACACAACTGAGAGATTTTGTCGTGAGGAGTATGCAGAGCAGATGGAAACATTGCACTAAATGCACTATTTACAATGCCAATTCTGGGAGAGACTGGTAGTTGTTTGGCGAGGCCAAAATCAACTCACTGAGAAAGTAGAAAAGCTAGAGACTTGGTTGGCGCACTTTGAAGGGCACGGTCAGTGTGACTTTTGTCCTCCACCGCATTTAGGAACAACCCTGCATCCATCACGTTGGACGATTAGTATCCTATTTGGTGTTCTTTATGTTTTATATGTGTTTTGGTGCCTCTGGCCCAACTGTTTATGGACAATGTCCCTAGTCCCTCTTTTGCATTATTTTGAATCTGGTGCAAATTTTTGTCAACAAATCTAGTCGAGGTGAGACCACCTGCTTTGTAACTAGTTATATTTACTCCTTTTTTCCTACATGAATATAACGCTGACTTACAAAAAAACAAAGGTTCATACATCATTAAAAATTAATTAAGTTTCATACTTAAATTAACAAATGTTCATACCTATTTACTAAATAGGTCTATAAATATATATTGTAGGTTTATCTATTTAGTATTTATTAAATGTAAATATGATGATTTAATACTAGATTTAACTCATGAACTCACATGTTTAACATAAGAAATGTTATATTTATGTAGTTATTAAATGTAAATATGAAGAAACCTTAGATTTAAAACAACTCACACTTTTAACATAAATCGATGAAGCTTAAAAATTAAACTTTATGGCCAAATATTAAATATAATAAATATAAATATAAATTTAGCTATCTAATTAATATTACCTGTAATAAAATTATAATGAAGGCATTGGTGTAAAGTTGATAGATGATACATGCAATTATGTTAATTGTAGATGAATCCATCTGCACTGTTAAACTTTAGAGACAAAAGGGTATTCATAATTTTAACACTGTAAATTCAGAGACCCCTTTGTCTCTAAATTGTAACACTGCAAATGGATTCAGAGACACCTATAGTGAAATGTAACACTTCGGTACCAAAATTGCAATTTTCCATATATGGAGTGACACAATTAAAAATTAATGACATAAATGACTAATTCATATACTTGTTGTACTTGTTATTTGGCCATATTTTTATTCTTGGACTATAATAGTCATTTACATTAATCATTATTAATTTTTTCACTTATTATCTAGTCATATATTTTAATTCTAGACTAAATTAGTCATTTAAGTTAGTCACTTTTACTTTAGTCACTTATTATCTAGTCATATATTTTATCCCTTGACTAAATTAGTTGTTTAAGTTAGTCGCTTTTAGTTTAGTCACTTATTATCTAGTCGTATATTTTATTCCAAGACTAAATTAGTCATTTAAGTTAGTCATTTTTAGTTCAGTCACTTAAAATTGCTCAAATTTAGTAGTAATTCACTTGAAATAATTGTGGTGACTAACATTTTTAGTCACCTAGTCATTAATTTCATAATTTTTTACTAGTGAATGTCTGCCTCATATTGACTATGAAAGGGCATACAATCATGGGTAATTTATACATATGTCCTTTTTCATAGGCACAAAATGAACCTGATCAACATTTAGGCTCCGTCTAATAAACGCTAAAGCAAAAAGCCTCATTGATACAAATTTTGGGAGTCTATAAGGCTCAACACTTGCTCCGTACAACCTTATTTCAGAGTAATCCTAAAAAACAAACCAATCTCCATATTTGCAATTGTTTCCTAAATGCAAAAACTCCTGAGCTTTAGGTAAGAAACAGGGAGGAGGAATTCCATTCAATATCTTATATGAAACTGACATTTAATATTTAGCAAAATCAAACAATCCAGCCTCATTTTTCTCCGTTCTAACTACATCTGTCTAGAATATCACTGATTGCCTTATTTTGTTTGCATCCATAATATTTAGACCTAAATTCATGAATTCTTCCACATTCTGATATAAGAACAAGTATACTATCAATGAAAGAAATTTGAAAGAACCTGTTAATGAAAGGCTCATTAGCTATGAATTGACTACTTCCTGCCAATATGATGGAATATCCAGCACCATTCCTGGCTTCATCATCATAGAAAACATCCCTAGGACTAATTTTCCCACTATATTGTCATCATTTTTACCCATAATTTTTGCAATGTTACTTAATACAGGACGAGTGTCTGCGTCAAAAACCTCCATAGAAAACTCCTTACAGTCTAGTTGAAAATGCTTCATGTCAGGTTTCAAATAAAACATGAACTGATTAAACTCTTCACCTGCAAGACTATCATAATAATGTACCAGTGAATCGTCAGAAAATTGGATAGATGAATCTGACTCAGGATAGCAAAGGGCTTGGTGGATTAGCTAGGTGGACACTTGCAGAATGTTCTCTCGTAGGGAATTCATAACAAAACACTTCCCTGGATACATGAATGACACCAACCAATAGATAAATTCAGGGAAAAGATGGGTCTTGGGAATGCATGCAGAAAGAATGTCGGACTTGACCATGGCAGAATAAATAGGGGAAGCAGTATCATTCAAGATAACTTTTTGATAGAAAGGAACGCGAATTACAGAACATATGGTATCTTGAATATCCCTCTCAGTATCCATGAGAGGGATATGACTAGCTAAACCTGATAGAGATGACCGTTTAGCCATGGTTGAAAATTTACGCAAGAACAATTCATAGGGTGGTCAAATTTGTGAAGGTAGCGGAAAACTAAAACATGGTACAGTGCAAAAAATTACAAGTGTTTTGAAAAAAAAATGAAAATCTTCTTTAAATAGGTGGCGCAGCTTTTAAATTTAATGTTGAAAAGACGCGCCAGTGAGCCATTGATTCCATCCGATGTGGAAGATAGCTGTGAACAGCTCAATGTCTCACGTCACTACAGGGGCTCCCAGGGTACGAAAGAAAACTTTGGCTGGTGCCCCCGCAGTCGATCTCCACCATTCATCTCTATTGTCCCCGTAGTCAACCCGATCAAATGCGGAGGCACTCGTCTCGATATCTTGCACACTGATTGTGCTCGCGGGTTGGGCCTTTTGATAAAAACTTTTAACATCAGCGCTTTCCGCCCAACAAATCAATCGATTTTTAAGCATCCAATTTGGAACCCACTTATGTAAAGTTTAAATGTTTAAACTTTAACTCAGATATAGTGAACATAAATATTTTTCATGCTAAAGTATAAGAATTTTGATACTTTCACATATTTTTCAACAATTTCTAATTTTTATATTTTCAAATATTTGAAAAATAAAAGGATATGCAAATGATCCACAACATCTGGCTCCACCTGGGGATAGTGTTTTTTTCCACGAAACAATAAGAACCTTCAGATCAGTGCCTTCACTTTGGGCATGGAGCCAAAATTTGCTTGATGAGAAAAATACAGTGAGAGAAAACCGAATATGTACAATGATGGACTAATTGCTTTTAGTACTGGAAATAATGTTTCAGATACTGCCCATTCACAAGAAATTCTATTGCTTCTCCAACAAGATTTTCCAGCATGAAAGTGTTATTTGATTTGGCTTCAGAAATTTTGTAAGGACCATACCATAAAGGATCAAATTTACCATGTTTCCCTTTCTCCTCCCTTCTAGTATCCCATCTTAATACCAGATCTCCAGTTTGAAACATGATTTATCTTGCCTTTCTGTCAAAAATGGACTTCATTTTCTCCTAATAAGTGACCAAATTGTCTCTGACTTTATTTCTTCTTTCACTCAATTCTATCACCTTATTTAGTCTTTTGATCAAGGCATTAGGTTCCTCTTGAGCATCTTGAAGAAAAGATATTACTGGTCTTGCTAGCTGAGTGAGAAAAAAAGCCTAAGTACCATATACTACTTCATAAGGTGACTTACCAATGGATCTTCTAGTAGTCATCCTTACAGCCCACTAAGAAAATATCAATTTTGAATCCCAATCCTTTTGATTCTCATTGATTGTTTTCTTCAATATTTTCACCAATGTTTTGTTATATGATTCTGCTAATCCATTTCGTTGAGGGTTATATGCTGTAGAATGAGACAATATTACATTATAAGTTTGACAAAAATTTACGAACCTGACTAAGTTGAATACTTGAGCATTTTCTATTACAATCTTTACTGGACATCCAAATCTGCTAAAAATATTCTCTTCTAAAAACTTCATCACAACCAAATCATTTTATTTTCTAGTAGGAATTGCCTCTACCCATTTTGTAAAATAATCAGTAGCAGTTAGAATCCATTTAAACTTACCACTTGATGGTGCATTAATCTCTCCAATGAAATCCAATCCCCATTGTCTGAAGGGTTCTTCAACAATCACAGGAAGAAGAGGTAAAGGAGCTAACCTTTTATTTTTTGCAAACAATTGGCATTTCCGGCAACTTCTAACAGTTTTGTATACATCAGCAAATAAAGAGGGCCAATAAAAACCTGATTTAAGAATCTTATGAGCAGTTAATTTCCAGTTGTAATGACCGCCACACAAGCATTCATGGTATTCTTTAATCACCTCCATGGTTTACTCTTATGTCAAACATAACAACAACACACCAGCAGGATCTTTCCAATACAACTTAGCTTCAATTATAACATAAGGTTGAGCCTTAAGTTTCAAAGCTCTGTACTTAGCTCTATTTATTGAAGGAGGACAAGAAAAGAAACACAGATAATGAATGATATCTTTATACCAGTCTAAACAAAGAAATTTATATTTAATTATTGACTTTGTCTTAATCTGATATGTTTCTTCAGTCACTTCATCTACAGGTGCAAGTAAGCTAATTCCCAAAGCTTGAAAATTAGATTCTGTCAGCAATTTGGCCAGTTGTTGTCCTTTGACTAATTTTGTTGGTTTGATATCCAAGTCATATTCTTGGATTTTGGCAATCCATTTTCCTCTTTTTCCTTCCACATCACTCTGTACTAGCACATCCTTTACAACAGAATTAGGCACATATGCTACTATTTTAGAATGAAGTACATGAGTTCTGAAAGCCTTTAATGATTTAACTAAAGCATATATCTGCTTCTCCAGGATATTATACTTCAACTCTACATCTATGAGGACTTTTCTGAAAAAGGCTACAGGTTGTTCACTTCCTTCTTCATTTTTTTTTAATAGAACAACAACAATAGTAGAGGATGATGCAAATGATAATACTTGAAAAGGCTTCAAGTAATCTAGACTGATTAGAAAAGTAGCTTCCTAAAGAGCTTCTTTAATTCTGTCAAAGGATTCTCTTGCATATTTGTCCCATTTTACTTCAGCATTCTTTTTTAACATATATGTTATTTTCTTGACAATCTCAGCATAATTCGGAACAAATCTTCTCAGAAAATTATTTTTTCCCAGAAACCTTTGGATATCCTTTTTACTTCTAGGAAGTGGAATTTTCTATATAGCTTTAACCCTTGCTGGATCAATCTTCACTCCTTGATTTGAAACTATGTGACCCAACAACTTACCTTCCTCTAAAGCAAACAAATATTTCCTGGGATTTAATGATAATCCAAATTTTCTGCATTTCAAGAAGGCTTTCCGCAGATGCTCTAAGTGCTCATCATCAGAACCTGAAAAAATAGTAACATCATCAAGATAAATGACTACAAATTTATCACCCAAAAAATCAATATCCATTTCCCTTTGGAAATTAGCTCCTGCATTCATGAGGCCAAATGGCATCCTGGCAGACATGAATGTTCCCCAAGGTGTGGTGAAAGAAATTTTCTTTTGATCTTCCTTCTCCACAGCCACCTGATTATACCCGGAAAAAGCATCAACCATGAATAACCTGAATGCTCCAGTTACTTTCTGTAGAACAAAACCCATCTTTGGTAAAGGATAATTATCCTTTAGGGAAGATCTATTCAAATTTCTGAAATCCACACATAATCTTATCTCTCCATTTTTCTTCCTGACTGGTACCAGATTGGAAATCAAATCTAAATATCTTAGTGGAACTATGAGTGTTGCTTGCAAAAGTTTCTTCACCTCTTTTTCAATTGGAGCCAGCAACAATGGGTTAATTTGTCTGATATTCTGCTTTCGTGGCTTAACCCCATCTTTCAGTGGTATTTTATGTTGAATAATATCTAGATCATAAGTTTTTAAATCTTCATATGACCATGAAAATACATCCATGAATTGTTTAAAAATATCTACATACCTTTATTTGTACTCCTTAGGTACTCCTTTAAACAATTTGACTATTTTAGGCTCATGTTGAGTTCCTAAATTACAGTCCTCCATTTCTCCATCTTGGGATACATTTTTTTGGTTCATTGCCACATCATTAGCATCAAACAATCTCTCAAGAGGTACCAATCCTTTGGGCAAAATATTATCCTTCAACTGAATTATCTTCTGATCACCAATTGAATGTTTCAGATTTTAGACATATCACTTTGACCACTTTCATCAACTTCTAAATCAATTTGACTGTCTTCAAAATTTCCAATCATTGTTAAAAATTGATTAATTTGCTCATCATCCTCAAAAACCTGCCAATGTTTTACATTATCAAGGATTGAAGGCCTGTGTCTCAATTCAATTTCATATCTCAACCTTGGATTAATTGGTGGCTTAAATGTACTGGCTGCAAATGCCAATGAATCTGCCATTATGTTCTCTTCTCTTGGAATAAACTATAAATTAAAAGCTTCAAAATAATTTTCAACTAGATCCCACACCTCATTTCTATAAGACCTCAATCTGGGATGTTTAATCTGGCACCAATTCTTAATTTGTCTTATTATTAATTCAGAATCACCAAAAACAGAGATAGACTAAATTCTCATCTTTTTAGTTGTTTTCAGACTTAGAACCAATGCTTCATATTCAACTACATTATTAGTAGATTCAAATTCCAATTTGAAAGAAAAAGGTAAAAATTTACCTTCAGGAGATATAAATATGAATCCAACTCCAGTGCCCTCCTTAGAGAATGCACCATCAAAATAACACTTCCAAATTTTATTTGAACACAACTCTTTATGTACATTGGCTGAAGAGAGCTGCACTTGTGAATCTTCGGAAAATTATGCATCTTCATGCACCATGAAACAAGAGATATCCTCTTTTTCTTAATCATAAATGGGGGAATTACCTGCATCTTTCTTGGTAGTAGTTTTCAAAAATCTGTTTTCTCTATATAACCTCCTTTCCTCCCCATTAAAAACAGGAATAATGGCATATGTGAAATCCAATTTCAAAACTCCTCCAAGATTTTCCCCCCAAGATCTAGACAACAACATACCAAATCTGGCTGGAATATCCTCTACTACCACATCCATCATAATACTCTTAGCTGGAATTTGAGCGAAGGAAACAACCATATCTTTGATAAGACCTACACACTTAACCCTTTTTGAATCAAAGGAATAAAGGTCTCTATATGGCTTGGTGATTTGTAAATTTAAATATTTCATCACAAACAGTGGCATTAGATTATGTGATGCACTAGAATCTAGCATAAAATTATGTAAAATGAAATCATGCAATAGAACTGATATATAAAAAGGTGGAACAGAAGAATCTACCTCTTCAACATGAGGTCCAAAAGTAACCACTGGTTTCTCTTCTTGCAGATTTACTATATCACCCACCTCATCAGACTGAGATAAATTAATAAACTCTGCAATTTCTTTCTTATAACTAGGTGCTTTAACCAACTCAAGAAGTGGTACTTGAATCTTTACTTTTTCTAACTCTTTAGACAAACTGAAAGTTTGATTTTGTTTTGTTAACTTTTCAGATTCTTCTAGGTTTTTGTTTGAATTTGCATGTTGATTAGGAACAGTAACAATCATCTCCAACATATTAGGGTCATTAGGTTTTATTTGGGAAGCCTCATCTTGTTGCTTCTCTTTCTCTTTTTCTTGATTCATGAGCTGTTTTCCCTTATTTGATTTTTTAATTGAATTCTTCTGTGGTGGAGTCGCCATTGGAGTAGGTACTGATTCTGATTCCTTTTCTTCATCATCCTGAGTTCTCAACCTCTTTTTTGACCCAAATCATATTTTTTATGCAACTCTGCTTGCATAAAATCAGTAAACTGTTTGCAATAGTCATCCATTTCTTCATGATCAAATGAGACATCAGCTTCTTTACATTCCTCTACATATTCTCTCTCATTTTCTTCTTCTGTTTCACCATTCTCCATATATACAGCATAAATTTGATCTTCATCTTCTTTTTGATCATCATCAACAGAATGTGATGGTGTTGCCTCTATATATAAAGGTGCTTGGACTTGGTCTAGATATTTTCTTGCTCTTTTTAGAATCTGCAGGGGCTATTTTCTGAATTGGGGATTGAAAACCCATCTATTTTGTTGTGCAGGTTTCTTGTTATATAATTCCATCTTTACTAATTTGTTTGACAAATTTTTAATGACCTTATTCATGTCATAAATCCTTTGATCTTGTGATGAGTCTCCTTCTTTGGCTTTTCCTTTATCTTGAACCTTTCCAACAGCAGTCATATTTGCCTCAATCTCTAAGGCATCAGTCTGAATCTATTCAAGAGTGGGGGATCTTATTTCTCTCAAGGTAAAACTGAAAGCTAATACAAATTCCCCAGGAAAAAAAACCCTTGCTCCAATAGGAGGAGGTTTCATTTCCACGGGAAAACTATTGTACAACTTATTAGACCTTTTGATAAAAACACTCATGTTTTCATTTGATTTTTTCTTTATAGCATTAAATTTTGTTAAAGAATAACCATGGTCTCTTTTTTCACCCCATCTCTGGATGAATTGTATTTCTAATTCATCCCAATCATTGATTGAACCATTTGGTAATCCTTTGAACCATTTTCTTACCTCTCCATTTAGAGACTACACAAAAAGTATCATTACAACATCAATATGTTCTACATTAAAATTTTCAGAAAAAGTGAAAAAAAAAAAGGCAAGTGTTGTTCTAAAGTTATTTCATCTTCACCAGTAAATCTAGGAAGAAAATTAAGGTACTCCTGAGGCATTGCATTCATTGGTTGGGGTAGATTTAATGGTGCATATATATTCATCAAGAAAGTAGGGGTTGCCATGTTTATGCCCTGATTGATTGCTCCTTGAGCGGCGGTAAAATGAATACTAGTTGTAGGTGGGGATAAATGAGATGGAACAACTGATATGGGAAGGGGTAGATGAACAATAGCAGAAGAACTGGCAACTGTTTTAGGTTGAGCTTCTGTGAATGGAAATGATACAGACTCAAAAGATAGTTCTTCTAATGTTGGTTCTTGGAAATGAATGGGTGAGGGTAAGGATTCTTGTTTCGAGAAAATGAGTTTCCGCGAAATATCCTTGGAGGGTAAGATATGAGAACTGCTGCCTGGTGCAAGCAGTGTGGCATCAGTTGTAGAATTTTTTTCTGTTTTCTGGTCCTTCTTTGAAACTAACTTTTCTGGATCTGACAGAATAGGGGATTTTTGCTGAGAGGTATCTAACCTTGTGTGAGGCCTCTTAGGAGCTAGAATTATTAAAATAAATCACAACTTAGTATTTCCTCCTCTTTGAACAACAAGAGGAAATATGAACAAAACCCAAGGAAAACTTCGATTCTTCGTTCCCTGGCAACGACGCCAATTTATGTTTTACCTTAAGAGACAATCCCTTAGTTGTGATAAGGAATCAATGCTTAATACATGTATATGATTATGTCACAAATATATATGTCTCTGTTTTATTAACCCTCAAGTATTTATGATCAAACCCTTAAATATCAAATATGATGAATGCTTCGCAATGCTACCATTTGCTGATGTTGAATGAAGTGACTAGAAGAAAATTAAAAAAGAAGCCCAAACTGATATGTTGTTTTATACAGAAAATATCATCTCAAACCCCAGAAGAAATATATGAAAGAAACAGTTAAAACAGAGTGCCAATTAAGGTTTTTAACTCTTACATACAGAAGTAAAAAGAGACCTGTTGCTCATAACTTTGTTTTATTCATAAATAGAAAACACAGAATGTAAACTTGAATACATTTCAACATAAACAAAATGATAGAAACTTGCTTACTCATTCATTAATCTTTGAATCTCTGAGTACAAAAATAATTGTCTGAAGGTTCAAAACTTGGAACCTTTCCTTCTCTTGAAAATTACATTAAATACAGTAAAAAGCAGTTTGGAACTGTTGTAACCAATCCTAACTACCAAAACTACTTAATAATTTGAAGGTTGTCTATTACATGCCTTGAAAATGTCTTATTACAATTACACTGTCTTCGGAAATTATATAAAATAAATATCCTAATCTATAGGAATTGTTGATGATGTGGCTACTTTTTCTGGGTCAACTTATTTGTTTTCCTTTAATGATGATCCTTTTGGAAGGTCTATTTTCCAAGCTCTGCACTTTTTCCATATTTCTACCTTCTTCCTAGATGAATGTGTCAGATTGTCATACTCCAATCTGAATGTAGTAATTCGATCATAGGACAACCTTTATGTGAAAAGAGTCTTTACCATCCACAATAATTGAAAATGTCTCTGCAAAAAGTTGACCATTGTTTCTCCTTTAAGCACTTGAGTCTTTTCATGCCTGTTATCACCTTTTCTTTGTGTGAATATTAGTAAATTCTCATAAGAATTCCATGGAAAAATATTTCCTTCAACTCCCCAACATGATGGCAAGCCTACTCTTGCCATTTTGTCAAATGACTTATCAAACTGACTTACTGCTTCTTTGATTTCCATTAGCTTCTTTTCTGCAGCCTTTCTGAGATCATTTCTGATAATCATTTTGTTAATTTATACTGCATACAACATTCTATATTGCATGTCATTCTCCTCTAATTCCTGATCTTATTTAGAGTTAATAAAATCAATGAATCTTCTGGCCCAAATGGCTCTATTAATTGATTTTTGTTTATCAGACATGATTGGTTCTTCACATTCTAAAATAAGGCTTTTCTCTTTTGCAACTATCATCAAGAATCACCAATTAGATTTCATTTCTGAGATGATATTAGTCCAAATGACATCTTTGGCTTGTATTATGAGAGATTTCCTTTCAACCTATCTTTGAGATTTTTAATCTCAACTTCAGCATTTCATAAATTTGTTTTGTACTTTTCAACTTCATTTTCTATGACTTTAATCAAATTTGTTGCAGTCTCCAGATCTGTTTGGGCCTTCTTCCGATCTCTTTCAACCATATGCAACTCAGTATTTAATTGAAAAATCTGTGCTTGAGGATCATCATTACCTGTAGGAAAAACAAAATTACAACTATGGTTATCACTATGATTTTGCAATGAAATTGTAGCTTTCTTTATTTTGGATATTTCTTCATCTTTTTGCATGAGTTGATGTAAATCTTCTCCTTTTCCTTCTCTACCTCTTCCACTTCTGCAACCATTGAATGCTCTCTAGTAGGTAATTTTAGCTTTTTCCGCAATGTGGATATTTCTACCTCAACACTTTGCATGAATTTCTGCACAATAGTCTTGTCACTGGGGTCTACTCCAATATTTATAATGATTTTTTTCAATTCCTCATTTTTAATTGTTAAGGCTCTTGAATTGGCCTTCTCTAACTTCAATTATTTAATTACTTTTCCCAACATATTTTCTGCCTTTACTGCCATTTCATTAGTCTTTGTGAGGTCATTTACAATTAACTGACCTGTTTGCATATGAAAATTCATTTTATCCATCAGTGGGATTTTCTTCACATCCACAGTCACATTTAAGTGTTGAAACTGTTGGAAGAACAAATTGACATGTTTGTAGGATGTGACAGGGAAATTCTAAATTGATCTTTCTCAAGATCCATTACAGTCAAAAATCTTGTTTGATCAATAGCAACTTGATGTTTAGCTTGGGCCTCCATGTTGGCCTTCATCTTCTGATTTCTTTCCTTAGTTTGTGAAAACATCTATTTGATCAAAGGCACCTGTTCATGAGAAGCTTCATGACTCCTGGGTGAAGCAGGAGCATTTTTCTCTTCTCCCAAATGTAAACAAAAACCAGGTGAATTAGATGTAGGATATTTGGCAAACTTAATTCTCTTCTCGGATCCCTACTCCTTATCCTCTAGATCAATAACCACTTCTTTGTTTATTTTATTTTTTTTCTCTGCTATGACATGAGTCTAAATATTTGCAGCTTATAAACTCATCATACCTTTACTTGTTTCCTTCTCCTGTTCTCACCTACTTTCATGAATGAAAGCAGAGTACCTATTCTCAATTCTTCTATTTTAAATTACACCAAAAGGGTCATAAGCCCAAATTTCTCCTAGTAGCATATGCATCTCATCTAACATTCTTGTTACTTCATCAAATGCCTCCCTCATATTTACTATCAAAGGGCCTACAATCATGGGTAATTTATACATATGTCCTTTTTTCATAGGCACAAAATGAACCTGATCAACATTTAGGCTCTTTCTAATAAACTCTAAAGCGAAAAGGCTCATTGGTACAAACATTGGGAGTCTATAAGGCTCAACACTTGCTCCATACAGCCTTATTTTAGAGTAATCCTCAAAAACAAACCAATCTCCATATTTGTAATTGTTTCCTAAATTTAAAAACTCTTGAGCTTTAGGTGAGAAACAAGGAGGAGGAATTCCATTTAATACCTTATATGCAACTGACATGTAATAGTTAGCAAAATCAAACAATCCATCCTAATTTTTCTCCCTTCTAACTACATTTGTCCAGAATATCATTGATTGCCTTATTTTGTTTGCATCCATAATATTTAGACCTAAATGCATGAATTCTTCCACATTTTGATATAAGAACAAGTATACTATCAATGAAGGAAATTTGAAAGAACCTGCTAATGAAAGGCTCATTAGTTGTGAATTGTCTGCTTCCTACCAATATGATGGAATATCCAGCACCATCCCTGGCTTCATCATCATAGAAAACATCCCTAGGACTGATTTTTCCACTGTATTATCATCATTTTTACCCAGAATTTTTGCAATGTTACTTAATACAGGACGAGTTTCTATGTCAAAAACCTTCATAGAAAAATCCTTACAGCCTAGCTAAAAATGCTTCATGTCAGGTTTCAAATAAAACATGAACTTATTAAAATCTTCACCTACAATATTATCATAATAATGTACCAGTGAATCTTCAAAAAATTGGATGGATGACTCTGACTCAGGATAGAAAAGGGCTTGGCGGATTAGTTGGGTTGAAACTTGCAGAATGTTCTCTCCTTGGGAATTCATAACAAAACACTTCCCTGGATACATGACTGACACCAACCTATAGATAAATTCAGGGAAAAGATGGGTCTTGGGAATGAATGCAGAAAAAATGTCAGACTTGACCATGGCAGAATAAACAGGGGAAGTAGTATCATTCAAGATAACTTGTTGATAGAAAGGAAGGTGAATTACAGAACATATGGTATCTTGAATATCCCTCTCAGTATCCATGAGAGGGATATGACTAGCTGAACTTGATAGAGATGACCGTTTATCCATGGTTGAAAATTTGCGCAAGAACAATTCACAGGGTGGTCAAATTTGTGCAGGTGGCGGAAAACTAAAACAGGGTGCAGTGCAACAAATTACAAGTGTTTTGAAAAACAGATGAAAATCTTCTTTAAATAGGTGGCGCGGCTTTTAAATTTAATGCTGACAAGACGCGCCAGCGAGCCATTGATTCCATCTGACGTGGAAGACAGCTGTGAACAACTCAATGTCTCACGTCATTGCGGGGGCTCCTGGGGTACGGAAGAAAACTTTGGTTGGTGCCCCCGTAGTCGATCTCCACCATTCATCTCTTTTTTCCCCGCAATCAACCTGGTCAACTACGGAGGCACTCGTCTTGATATGTTGGGCGCTAATTGTGCCCACGGGTTGGGCCTTTTGATAAAAACTTTTAACATCAGTGCTTTTCGCCCAACAAATCAATTGATTTTTAAGCATCCAATGCGGAACCCACTTATATAAAGTTTAAATGTTTAAACTTTAACTCAGATATAGCGAACATAAATATTTTTCATGCTAAAGTATAAGAATTTTGATACTTTAACATATTTTTCAACAATTTCTAATTTTTATATTTTCAAATATTTGAAAAATAAAAGGATATGCAAATGATCCACAATAGAGCCTTTCTATTTCACAAAAAATATTTTCCATATTCCCGACCTTCTGACTCCTGACTATAACGCTATGTGAGAACACACTCGAAAAATATGAACTTTGTTACTCTCCACACCCAACCTCCCTCATACCTCGAACAAAATAAAGGTTAGCATCGTGCCTTCCGACTACCCACCTACTTTTTGTTTGAATAGTAATAAAATATTTTATATTTCAGTATGCATGCCACCATAATTATCTTTCATGTTTCTCCATTTAAAAAAAACACTCCCCCAATTCCCACCACATAACCTCACCTCGATTTTCAGATGAAACTGGTTGAAATGTCATGTCACTTGAATGATTAGTTAACACATCTCATGCAATTTTATTGTTGGACATCCCAAGGATCTCAAAAAAATATAGCAACTTTCCTTCTTTGTGCTCCCTATTTTGCACTCTCTTCTACGTACCCTGTTTACAGTGGTTCTTTGAAACTTATCCCTCATTATAAATTATCAAGTTCAAATTCATAGCAAGCCTTCTGATTTGTGGTAAATATACACATCCATATGTAATTGAATTAGTTAATTTGATATATCTCATACAAAGTTGATTTTTTTATTCATATGTAGGTCATACAACACATCAAAGAACGCCTAAAAGGAGCGTAAAATCCTGAAATAGAACTTTGCAATGTTAGCACAACTCTCATCTCTGACACCACCTTCAAAATTAAAATGACAAGTATGATGAAGTGTGAAGAAACATAAAATTTCTTTGAGAATAGAAGTTGCTTAACTTTTGAAACTTCAAGTGAGCAAAAAAAAAATTCAGTTTGAAAAAATTAGAGGACAGTTCTGTACAAATTTGTTGCTAGAGCCAAAAGTTTTCCTTAATAAAACATGGTTTCATGAGCCATGCAACATCTAGATTTTACCACCAGCGGTATTTTAGACTAACAAAAAAAAAAATTATAGCCTCTTGGAATCCACATGTACTTTCAGCAATTTACAAGCTTCATTCTCCTGAAGTCTCCTTAAACACCTAGTTTCTTAATTTTTTCAACTACACAGTGTGAAGGAAGTGTGAAGGCAATTATGACAAAATTATGAAAGATTGGTTATGAGAAGATAGATGAACCGGATTGGATCATTATAGATTTTTCATTCTTATCTATGCATTTGGAGTGGAAAAAGTGGACGAATCAGCTCACAGGGTTTTTTTACCAGTGGGACCCAGTTTGGCAAAAGGAGGTTTGAAACCTTCCGGGAGCGTTTTGAGGAATCAAAAGAAACTTTTTTGGGGGTAAAACCTTATTTAGTTAGCATAGAAACTTTTCATGCTATTTTTCACATAGATATATTTCCAACAACACAAGAATCACGTTAATTAGAGTCTGTATGAAAAATCTATGCCACTCAGAAGTTAACCTTCCAATTTTCACACTTGTAATTCGTGAGGATGCCACCTCAGCTCCTATTATTCATGGAAAAGGGTCTAGTCACGTGTTTGTAATGTAAAATACTCTAGAAGAGCCTATATCACAACTCTAGTTAAGAGTTGATGTAGTCAAACTTCATCACTAGTAGGCTATCAGGTTGTGTTATAATCGGGCCACTAGGAGGAAGAGGAATTCCATTCTTTCAAGAGAATTTTGTTCCACAGTTGAGAAAAGCTAGCCAAGAGGGATTGGAGGTAGATCACACAGTGATCCGGATTTACGCAGGAATGCAACAGAATAAACATATAACCATAAATACAGAGATGCAGCGGAAATAACACTTCATTTCATTAATATCAAAGAACTGAAATTTGCTTACAGACAAAATGGAAATAAAACTAGCTAGGGCGCTGGTAGCTATCTTTGAGAAGAGATGTGGCGGCTACAGGCCTCTGAACTGTGTTACAATGAGGCTCGAGGGCCTATTTATCATTTAGAAACAATGGGAAATCCTAAACGGCCAAAACCCTAACCCTAGGAGATGAAGCGCCAAAACTATGGGCCCCGTTTGGGTAAATTGGTGTTTCAACTTCCCAGGGGCGTAACTTTGGCATACGATCTCCGTTTGACGCGTACCATACCTTGTTAGAAAAATCTATCTGAGGAATACAATTTTTGAATGAGCAACATCGATCCATGGACACATGTTGCTCTCCATTTTCCCAAAAAACGTCGTTTAGGGCCTCAAAACGACTCCGGAAGTTCAGGACCCGAAAAATTGCTAAAAATAGTAATCTATGCCGAAACTGAAAAAATGAAAGAGACAATGGTGGGGCCCCAAGTGGAATAGGTAGGGGACCACCAATATCCACCTGGATCATTCCTCCCCCCTTAGGAAGCAATGGTCCCCATTGCGTTAAGTTCCTCCATGAGATGAGGAAATTTCTGCTGAACTTGGTCCCTGGTGAACCACTTTCCTTGGTGCAGGAGTTGGCCAGCTTTGACAACCCGATACAGTTGGATCTTCTCTTGGCGAGTGTTCTTGATTTACATGTACATGATACAATATGTGGTGGCCTATTCCATGAATTTTGGGTTTAACTCTGTTGGTGTGAGTTGTTCTGCAATATCCGAGGTGTCCAGTAGAGGTGGAAAGTAAGGACGAAGGCAATCCACATTGAGACTGGGTGCAGACCAAGGAATGGTGGAATACTAAGCTCAAATGCATTGTTCCCTATAGCTTTGGTGATAGTGTACAGCCCGTATCAGAGCGGGCGAAGCTTGCGGTGGGGTCCAGTGAGGCTCTCCTTTTGCAAATGTAGCCATACTTTGTCGCCCACCTGGAAGTTGTGTGGCACCCGGTGTTGATCATGGCATTTCTTGTACTTCGCATTGGCTCTGTCCAATATATCATGAACCTGTTGGCAGATGTGTTGAATGCACTCGATGAAGCTACTTGATTTTTCAACTTCAGACTGGACATGAGCTGAATCGGCCTGAGCAGCTACAAATGGCATGGCTACGTCAATGGGACATACTGGCTAGAATCCCAAGCCCACTTGAAAGGGGCTATGGACAATTGAACTGTGGAGAGCCCGGTTATAACTATGTTGTACATAGGGGAGGCTCTCGTCCCATGTGCGGGGATGCTTTGAATTGTACATGCGCAGAATGTGTACAATCATTCTGTTGACGACCTCTGTCTGGCCATCTGTTTGGGGATGGAAAGATGTGGACTTGGTGATCTTTGTGTCCAACATTGACCAGAGGCTAGACCAAAATGTTTTGAGGAACCTGCTATCTCGATCTGATATGATAGACTGTGGCATCCCAAAGTGCACCCACACTCGTTCAAAGAAGAGTTTAGTAGTGGCTTCTGATGTGATATTCTTCTTACAGGCCGCCATAATGGCCATCTTCGAGAATCTGTCAACGACCACGAAAACACAATCATTTCCATTCTTAGTAGAAGGCAAGCCCGACATGTAATCCATGGATATGGATTCCCAAGGTCGACTAGGGGTAGGTAGTGGATTATATAGGCCTTTCTTCTTGATGGTCGGTTTGGCAATGGCACAAGCAGTGCAGGATCTGATGTGCTTCTCGACATCCTTTCGAAGGTTCAGCCAATAGAAATACTTCTGCAGTATTGCTACTATTTTCTCAACCCCGAAATTCCCAACGACTCGACTGTAGTGTGCTTCCCATATCATCTTAGCATGCTCGCTTGAAGGAACACAAAGGTGTCCCAGGTGACATAAAAGTGCATCTTGGAGTTGAAAATTTGGAACTTGTGTACCCCCAAAGAGTGCCTTGTAAGTGTGGCCGAATTCAAGGTCACTCTCATAGAGAAGCGGCCCATCAGAAGTCTCGTGCCCACAAGAGTTGAGCATGGTGGTTAGCGCCACGATCGGTGGTCAGCTGAGGCAGTCTGCAACATTATTGGTGCTACCCTTCTTGTACTTGATGTTCAAATGAAACTGTTGCAGATATGTGGACCACTTTTGATGGCGATCTTTCTACAACTTCCCTTGTGTCTGTATGAACTGCATGGGCCGGTGGTCTATGTGGATGATTTTTTCCTTCCCTAAAATGTAATGCTTCCATTGTCGACAAGCTTGTATAATGGAATACATTTCTTTGTCATAAGTGGGATACTTGCAAACTGTGTCAGACAATGTCTCACTGTGATATGCCACTGGATGTCCCTGTTGAGTAAGAATTGCCCCAATAGCGTAGTCAGAGGCATCTGTCTCAATCTCAAATGGCTGTTGCAAGTCTGGTAATGTGAGCACTGGGGAAGAACAGAGACGATTTTTCAATTCTGTGAACGCCTTCTGTTGAGGTTCCGACCAAAATAATTTTTCTCTCGCTCCTCCCTTGGCGACTTGACTCAAGGGCCAAGTGATACGAGAGAATACCAACACGAATCTATGGTAGAAATTAGCAAGACCCAGAAAGCTGCGAAGCTCTGTTATAGTGGTTGGGGCTAGCCAATCCCGAATGACTTGGATCTTGGCAGGATCCACAAGCACCCCCCTTTCATCAATAATGTATCCCAGATATTGAACCTGGGTCATGCCAAACGTGCACTTCTCCAAATTGGCACACAACTTGTGTTGCCGCAGTGTTTGGAGGACTTGTCAGATGTGGTGAAGGTGCTCTTCCCAAGTCTGGCTGAAGATCGTAATGTCATCCACCACTACAAATGAGTTGGTGAATGGCCGCAAGATGTCGTCCATCATCCTCATCCTCATGAAGGTTGCGGGAGCATTCGTCAACCCGAAAGGCATGACCAGCCATTCAAAAAGGCCTTCCTTAGCTTTGAAGGCAGTCTTCCACACATGAGAGGGTTCAATTGGTACCTGGTGATACCCAGACTTCAGGTCGATCTTACTGAAATATTTTGCACCTTGGAGTTGGTCCAGAAGGTCATCAATCCGTGGGATTTGGTACCTATTCCAGACAGTGATCTTGTTCAGCGCCCGATAGTCAATACAGAGTCTCCACGTCCCATCCTTCTTCTGTACCAACACGATCGGGCTCCCACGGGGTGATGAACTTGGTCTGATGTGACCTTTCTGCAACAGCTCCTGAATCTGCCTCTTGATTTCATCATTTTCCAGAACAGAGCGTCGATAGATCGGTCCATTGGGTAGTGGCGCACCTGGGGTCAGATCAATTGGGTGCTTGACCTGGCAGTGCAGAGGAACCCCTGTGGGTGAGGTGAAGATGTCCCCGTACTCCTCCACGACCTTATCCATTTTTTGTTGTCGTGCAGAGGGGCCCTGTCTGGAGGTCGTGGCCACAGTCTTCTTCTTGCCCTGGGGGCGGATCATCAGGAAAACGAATTTTCTGGTTTGGGAAATGAGCTTACTACATTGTTTTGCAGTAACCAAAGAGATAGTCGTAGGAGGTGGTACCTCTGGTATCCTGTACAACTTATTTCCCAAAGTAATAATAACAGCACGAGGTCGAGACTCATACATAGCATGACACTTCCACAAGTATGGTTGTCCTAATAATACATCAGAAACATCAATAGGAGTAACGTCACATAATACCTCATCCGTGAAGGGCTTGATGCTATAGGGAAGGCGGCACTGCTGGCTGACGCGGAGATCTCGTCCTTGGTGAAGCCACTCGATGGTGTATGGATGTGGGTGAGTTGTGGTCGGCAAGCCCAACCGCTTCACGGCGTCTGCTGAAATGAGGTTCTTTTGGCTCCCATTGTTGACAATAAACTGTACAGGGGAGCCCTTTACCCACATCTGGGAGTGGAAGAGACGTTCCTCCTCCTCTGGATCTTCCGGTTCCTCCTTCTATATCTTTATAGTGGAAACAGTGGCATTGTGCTCTGCATCAATAATATGTTTCCCTTTTTCATTCCCCTTTTCAGGTTATGATTCGGAGTCGGAGCATGCATCTGACTTAGAAGCCCTCATCTCGGCCACTAGCGACTGCTTGGCCCGACACTCACTTGTGTTGTGGGTGGAGCTCTTATGGAACTCACACCACTTTACCGTGTCCTTATTTGGCTTTACGGTGCTGTTCCTTTCTTGTGGCTTCGACGAGTTATCTTTAGTCGTCATGCCTTGCCTCTGTCCTTTGTTTTGCGGTTTGGAAGCACCTTTCCCTTGCTTTTGATTCACAGATCCAAAGTCCCGCTTCTTCTGTTTGAATTTCTGCTCAATCTTGGCAGCATACTAGTATGTCATACCAAGGGAGGAGATGTCGAGGAACTCCATTTCCTCCTGAATGTATCTGTGCAGACAGCTGCGATACTTTAGCACCAGATGTTTCTCTACATCTCTGATACCACTGATCCAGATTTATGCAGGAATGCAACAGAATAAACATATAACCATAAATACAGAGATGCAGCGGAAATAACACTTCATTTCATTAATATCAAAGAACTGAAATTTACTTACAGACAGAATGGAAATAAAACTAGCTAGGGCATTGGTAGCTATCTCTAAGAAGAGATGTGGTGGCTACAGGCCTCTGACCTGAGTTACAATGAGGCTCAAGGGCCTATTTATTATTTAGAAACAATGGGAAATCCTAAACAGCCAAAACCCTAACCCTAGGAGATGAAGCGCCAAAACTATGGGCCCCGTTTAGGTAAATTGGTGTTTCAACTTCCCAGGGGCGTAACTTTGGCATACGATTTCTATTTGACGCGTACCATACCTCGTTAGAAATATCTATCTGAGGAATACAAATTTTTAATGAGCAACATCCATCCATGGACCCATGTTGCTCTCCGTTTTCCCAAAAAACGTCGTTTAGGGCCTCAAAACGGCTCTGGAAGTTCATGATCCGAAAAACTGCTAAAAATAGTAAGTTGTGCCGAAAGTGAAAAACTGAAAGAGACAATGGTGGGGCCCCAAGTGGAATAGGTGGGTGACCACCAATATCCACCAGGATCACACAGAGAGGATATGTGTACTGTAGCAGCCCATAGTCCACATGCATTACTTCTTAGTACCTGCAGCCTTATTTCTCAAACATAGAAAGAGAGCGAAGTGGCCTCACCTTCCAGCTGGGTTTTCTCCGAAATGGTTTCCCAGAGCATATTTTAGTGTCTTGTGTGTGTGTGAGAGAGCTAATTTTGTTATTTCTATTTTTCTTCATAATTTCCATTCGCATGCTTACATTGATTATAGTTAAATCTACATATCTTAAAGTTTAATAAAACTGTAATAGTGTAAAATTTTCACATTTTAGCATAATATTATAGGATTTGTTGTGATTAACTTTCTAGTGGAATATCCATGGTAATTTACGGATAAATATAGAAGGATTCAAAATTAAGGCATCAAAATAATACCTGATTGTCATTTTCAAAAGACTCATTAGGTTCCTCGTGAAAACATTGTCCTATCTAAATGGAGAGAAAGACCTTGAGAATTGCAAGTTGCAACGGATGGCTTTAATGCAAAACCTACTCAATGATTCAAAGTGTTTCAATTGGGCCGAAATGATTTCTCATAATATAATAGATGCCCTTATATTTTCCATTATGTCTCCTCCAATATATCATTACCTCTTTTGCATGTCATTCTACATTATCAATATTATAATTTATTATGTTATGTTTCCTGTGATGAAATGGAATTACTCAGTTAAGCAGGAACTCCCTATTTAGAATTACGCCCAAATTTTGTGGGAAATTAAATTCAAATTTCACATTTATGATATATTTAATTATGTGATGAACCCTTTCCAAACCCTTTTAGTGTTAATTAAGGCCTTAAAGAGGCCTTAGAAGAAATAGGACATTGGTTCATGGAAGAATTATTCACATATATCAAATTCTATGGAAGTGAATTTAGCCCTCATCTTCTTCCTAGATATATTCTAGAGAGGATAGCTTTAAGAGAGGTAGCCAATCAAACTACCTTGAATGGAAAAGCTCGAAAATTAAGAAAACTTCAAAAGAAAATCTCGACAAACTTCCTGATTCACTTTGGAAACGTTTGTGTCAAGGACTAATGGCATGCATTTAAGGAGGTCTAAGAACTCAACCATGTTTCGTTTTATTCATTTCCCATTCTTCATTATGACCCTCACGGAATCATCAATGACCATTATAGTGTTGTAATCTACATCAAAACCTACACACACCAGTAGCCCCCCTTTGATTAAATTTTCATTAATATTGATAATTTTGACCAAGTATTTCAAAGAGTGAAGTTGTTGAGTAGTAAGGATAGAAGTAAACTCCAAGAGTTTAGATAAAATATTTATGATTACTTCCTTAAAAATAAGAGTCTTCACACAAATACTGCAATTGAAGAGTTGAAATACCTTGAGATTCTAAAATACAATTTCAATGACATTATTTCAGATCATGTTTCCTACTCTGCAAAAATAGAAGAATCCCAACCTTAAAATGTTCTTGATGTTTCTTTTACAGCTCCAGAGACAAGCACAACAAAAGCAGGAAATCCTAAAGAAAAATGGTCAAGCACCAAGTTATACCAACAGACTGAAAAGAACACACAACTCACAAGTCAAAAATAGGAGAGACCAGAGAAAGAAGAACAAATAATAAAGAAGAGTTCCTTTGGCAACAGTGTCAATATTATTGACAAATCGGATAACACCACCAAGACAGATATATAGTCGAAGAAAATTAATGAGGAACTTGAATATATGGAAATTGACGCAAAGAAAAATGATAAAATTACGAGAACCCCTGTATCAATATTGACCACTTTCTCTAGTAGAGAAAAATAGTTTCCTTAGTAGAAAGAATAAAGTACCCAAGTATCTATTCCATAGACTTGTCATGACACATCCATGACTCCAATTTATCTGAAAATCCCTCTAGATTATTTTTTATTTAAACATGTCACTGAAGTACAAAATTTTAGTGAAACCATTCCATCTGTGACTGAGTATTACTTTAATTCTCAAACCAAGTCAGTTGTCATAAGAACGAAGAAAATAAAGCTTGATGGTTTTAAAACCATTTCAGAAATCAGCTAGCAATCAATAGGAAATGTTGAGGAAAAATTTAAAGGATCATCCCAGGATATAGGATCCTTTTTCAATTACATCCAACGCCATGTTGTAAAAATTTCAACCACCTACAAGAATAGCTTGCTGAAAATAAAACATATGGAAAGTGAAATTGATAAATCCAAAGCTTTCAGTGAAGAAAGTTGGAACAAGCATTCCACGTTGCTTATAGGTGGGTTCTCCATTGAAAGAGATAACATGTACAATAAATACCAAAACCATTTGAACAAATTGAAACTGAAACACTTTGTAGACATGCAGGTAATCAAAAATTCAGATGCACAACATATATGAATATTGAAGGAAGAATGTGACAACAACATTGTAACCATGACGAAAACAATGAAAGAAGAAATTGAAGCTCTTAAGTTTCAATTAATTCAAACTCATGAAGCGAAGAATAGCCTGGAGGTTTTTAAGGCGCAAGAAATACAGGAAAGCAAAAGCTTGAGAAAAGAGCAAGCTAAGTTTTATACATAAATGGAAAAAATTTGCACATTTTTTCCATAGAATATGGATCTTAAGGATAAAATAGAATATTTGGTGGAATAAGACAAGTACATCAAACAAAAATTCACATCAATTCTTGAATCGGAAATAAATTTCCAGTGTAAGCACACCTCAAAATTCTCTAAAACGGATAAAATAGTAATATTTTCTTATTTGAGTCAACGATAGTTTGAAGCAAATGAAATCAAATAATTCATCAAAAGGGCCACTGAACACTATCTATCAATATGGGAGATGAGGAAAAATTTTATAGAGAAATTCCTCTCAAGATCCAAACCATTAAAATATGTGATACCATACTCAATGCAACACAATCTCAAACACATCGCAATAAATGATGAGAGAGTCATAGGCACCCCCAAAACTTGGAATAAAAAAAACTTGCATATATTTCTCCAGTTTCCCTTCAAGAAGATCAAAACCATTTCCAAATTTAGAATCAAGTACAAAAAAAAAATTGTGCAAAATTTGATATAGTGTGTGTGAAGTGATTATTACTCATTTTCATCCTATCCACTTCTCAGGAATTTGATAGCTATTCTCATATTTGGTTCACTTCATCAAGGAAAATGCACCACATTTGTTCAGCATCAAAAAATAAGAGTTGGATGAGGAGGAGGAAGCTTGAACAACCTACTAGATTCGCCTGCACAAAATTCTTTCAAGAAGGATCAAAATTTCAAAATTGGATTTATACTTTCTTGCATACAAATATTACATTTTCTATGATTCCTGACTATTGAACACAGTTTCCTTTTATTCGATGTTATATGACCTCTTACATTGGAGTAGAGTGTGTATGTTGATGTCCAAGACTTTTATTTTCCAAAGTATTTTTTGAAGTGAAAGATTTTTGAAGACGAATATAATGAATTGAATACATCTTGTTCCTCTGATCACTTTCATTTTTTAATGGAATTTGTCGCTCTTCACTTGTCAATTTTATTGTTGTTTATCTCTAAATAAATGTTGGCATAATGTGCTCAACAATTTTTTTCGCATATGATACGACTTGTTTTTTTCCTTAAATCAATTTGCAACTAATTTCTAAAGTGTGACTTTTTGTCAAAAACAAAATTTCTAGTTGTATGTGTATTTACCTTTGGGATTCATTCCTTGCAATCTATTTCATTTTAAATGGATATATATCGTTCTCAATTCTTAACTATATTCATGTCTATCTATGGCAAAATCTTTCCACATTCTCTTAAAGACTCCTTATGATATGTAAATCTATTTATTTTCCTTTGTCAAAGAAAATTACTTTTTTCTCTATGCATGCATATCTCTTTTGCACTCAACTGTGGTATTCTAACTACAATGCAATAAAGTTCTTATGTTCACAAGATAGCTTCCTTTCATGTAATTTTTTTTCTGGTAGTACATGAAAAATATATTTTGGGAAGAAGGATAGTATTTAAACATAAATTTTTTGAAGTTGCACCTTTTTGTACATCAAAACTCTTACTTCAATGTGGAATGATCCACCACATTCATTTTCTCTCATGAATTTTATCTCTTTACAGGAATGTTTTCTACTCAACCTTCAACTCTATTAATGTATATTTGTGTCAAGATAAAACACTATTATGTTATGCAATTATTATCTTACCTTGATGTGTGTTTTTTATGTCAAATCAATTTTTTTGTCTTGTGATTTTATATATATATTTCATAGTCAACCCTCTTTTTCAAACTACAATGCACTTAATCATCTATGTTTTAATCATAGATTATTTTCAAGTAACTTTTTCCTTTCATAACATGCAAATATATCTTTTGAACGACATTTTTATTTTCATTTCCCAATCAATCATTGCAGTGGAATCCTTCTAAAAAAAGAATCATGAGTTGAATTCCTATTAAGCTATCACACACATTTCCTCCCTTAAATTTATTTTCTTGGTGTGTGTATTTCCTATTTGTTTCTTAACCTTATTCATATATATCTCTGCATTTATATAACAATAATCTATATATTCTTTCGGTGCATGCAACAACCTTTTTTTAGAACATTCTAATTAAACAAAAAAAAAAAACAAGTATTGTCTAAATGGATGTATTTTTTACTGTGAACCCTGACATTGAAACGACAATGTGACAAATTCATATGCTTCTCAACAACACTTCTTTACCAGAAATGTTTTTACTGGTGACACATGAAATAATATTTTTTTACAATTTTGTAATTAAACAAAATATTTTTTCTACAAGGATATTCTCCTTAACTTCTCCTCCTCTTTCTTCCTAAGTGTGACATATGCAATGTTTTTCATTTTAGAAAAATTTTGAAAATAAAAATATGGTGAAACCCGCAATCCATCTAACAACTTCACTCTTGATATAGTTGTAAATTTCAAACCTTTCCTCTCTTTGTCCCCTATATCAATAGTGGCTCATTGCAAAGTCACCCCATTTTATTTTTGTATAGTAAATGCCCACACATTTCTTAAAGGCATATGTTTCAGATTCCCTCTAACAGCTAGTGTTATTGATACAATGCTTGCACAATTTATATCAAATGGAACACCTGTGTACTTCTAAAAAATAATAGTATTAAAGACTGGAATTTCAGGTGACTTTGAACTAGGAATATAGTAGATATCCTCAACATATCCAAGTGCATAATTTACCATCCAAGCTTCAACCCACAAATCACATGTCAACATGACACACTCTCCATGACGTAGCAACACCTCATGCTCCAAAACATCATCGTCGTTGTTAATTATTTCTATTCTTCTCAACCACTCTATGATACACCTCATGTAACAACCCTAGGTTAAAATTGCATGTAATAAAGTTAATAAAGGTAAAATAAGACCACGATTAAGGGACACTTATTCCAAGTTGAATGTTGGGAAAAAATATCCTAGCGGGTGCTCATTTTGGTTTACTATGGCTAAGGAAATTGGCAAAGGCAATGGCTAAGACTTTGGAAAGGAAAAAAGGTATTTTTGGCACATTATTTATGAAAATAATGGAAATTAGGATAAAAGGAAGGTGAAATGTCATAGGTTGCACATGATGAGGAACATGAAGGAAAATAGAGGCATCAATGATAAAAGGATTTTGAGGATTAGTTGATAGCTTTTGTCAGTTTAGTCTTTTGTCAATTTAGTGTTGGAATTTGTCTCAAAGAGGAGAAATAAAGAAAGCAAGAAAAGGAAGGAAAAGGAAAGTAAATGACAAGAAAAGGAAAGACAATCAAAGGAAGGGAAAGGAAAGAAAAGGAATTGAAAGGAAGGCAAGGAACAAGCAGCTTCGACGGGAATACTTGCAGGTAATATGTTGCATGTATGATTTCCTAGTTGGTTTTTACATGCATGGTATGTGCATGTTGGTATTTAGTTATTTTATTGTCATTAGCATGAATTTTTACGGGTTTCAACAATGGATTTTAGCCTAGCCTTGCCATTTCTGGATACCATGGTGTGATGGGATTGTTCTCTATTTTGAGATTTGGATTGTAGGATGGTTTCAGAATCTGGGGTGAGGTGGTCTTAGGAAAATTCCCAAATGCCTAGGAATCCATTGACCTTTAATGGTGGGATACACGATAAAGCCTGGGGGTGGAGACAAGAAAATTCCTGAAGGATGGTGAAGGAATTTTGGTTTGGTTTTTGATATCGGCACTGGCTTAGGTGTGATAACGGTATGGATAGGGTGGAGGTGGTTTAAACTCTAGATTCCCTTTTTTTTGTTTGGATTGGTTATCCCATGAGATCCCACGTTCATGCTTGGAATATGGTACGGGGGTGATTGGTTGAAGATAGATTTAACTTAGCCAATCTATGGTCAGGTGGAACGTGGAAGTCCTTAATCCGGTTGAATTTTTCCTATGGTTAATAAAATCTAATTTTCACTTACTTTTGGTAAGGAAATATACTAGTTATTATGTGGCTTTAATGTTTTTTCTCTTATTTTTCTTTATCTGGTTATATTCTAGTTATAATCATGGTTTTATGACAGATTTTGGTCATGTCTCTTTTCATGTTTTCACTCATAACTGAATAAATAATGAATGCAATACGTTATTGATGTTAAGACATGTAATGAAAGAAGGTAGTGACCCTTTTTTTTAAACCTCATATGATTTTTTAGTCCCTCATGTTTATTCATGACCTATAGGTTGCATATATACTAAGTGTTTGATAGAATGCCAGTCCTAGTTGGGGATGGTTAGGTTAATTCCTTGTTTTATTTTTTGGTTTACAAGCATTGTCTTCATGTCTTTTATGATTTCTGGAAGTTTCATAGTTTTCT
Source organism: Pinus albicaulis (assembly GCA_034641835.2). NCBI lineage: Eukaryota > Viridiplantae > Streptophyta > Pinopsida > Pinales > Pinaceae > Pinus > Pinus albicaulis. The sequence goes on along the minus strand of CM076580.1, from coordinate 470,069,770 downwards.
GGGAAGAGGCCTAGACCCATCCCTGGAAAATATCCCTAATTTCCATAGTTGTTGGCACAACACTGGTAGAAAAAGGCCACAATCACACTAATTCATGCCTATGGGAGCGACTGGGAACCCATAGTTGCTTGGAGGCATTGGCAAGGGAGATAATGGGGCTCTAATTCATGAAAAATATGAGTCACTCACAAGGGTTGGCTACCTAGTGGGGTTGGGTTACTCCTGGAGGTCTTATGGCACCTGAGGGAAGTTAGTAAGGTCCTATTGTGTTGACTCCATTTCCTTAAAGGCATCTAGGATATTGAGTCATATCATAGTGACTATCATCTCATGTTTAATCCGGTAAGGACGGTGGAAGTGGGTAAATGTGAGAGGTCGAATTACAGGGTGGTATTAGAGCATGGTTTCACTCTCTTTGGGTTTTATATGGTACCATAGGGTGGTATTAGAGAATGGTTCAAACACTTGGACTGGATGGTTTGAATGCATGTGGTTATGCATGCATTTTCATGGTTAGATTTTTCATGCATGAGGTTATGGTATGAAGGATATGTCATTATGATGTTATTGTTATGTTATGATGTTGATGTGTTGGCCGAGATAGAGCAGGAGATGCAAATCATTACAGCGATATTGCAGCACTAGACTTTGGGGTAAGATTAGATCATCATACAGGTATTTTATGTTTGGCATGCAGGTATGTTGGTTAATTATTGTTATAATCATTAGGTTAGTGTACATGTTTTCCAATTCTATGGTTGTTGTGGTTACATGTATGATAGATGTTAGCTAATCAGTGTGATCATATGTACATGCCCTGGTTAGTCATAAAGGATAGTAACTTGTTCTTTTATGCATTGTGGTCATATCCATGATGGATATGGTCATTATAATTAGGATATTGATGGTATATGTATCATGCCAATTTGGATTGGCCTATGTGGATGGTTAGGGTTTTGACATCCAGATATGATTCAATATGCTTGTGATATTGTGTCATACTAATCTAGATTGATTGTGCTTATGGGATTTCTATGCATGAATGAAAATTGTTTATGAGTTTATGATGTGAACATGTTCGCTAGTTACTAGTATGGATATCATGACCTTGATTATTTTTGAGTTTATATGTTGTGAATTTATATTTTTCTAATCTATATTGATTGTGCAGACAAGATAGCCTCCCATAAGATACATTGAGGTATGAGTTTGATTATGTTGTCTACTTGGTGCTTGAATGTTTTATTATTTCATCTATTTGGTGTTTGAGTTTTTGGTTTCTATTATGTCATCTATATGTTCTTTGAATGTTTGACTAGCTTCATTATATGAGTTTATATCTATAAGATTGAATGAATGAATGATCTTGGTTTAGATGGTTTCACTAAAACACATGTGTTGAGAAAAACCGATATGTACTTGAGTGTAAGTAGGTGATAGTTGTATAATTATGTATTATGACTCATGAATGTGAGTTGATTGTTTAATATGAAATGGTTTTTAGACTTGGTAAAGGTTGATTTTAAATTAATAGATATGATGTCTTGATCTATGGAACATGTGGTTGGCATTTGTGTTCAGTTACAAGGTAGCGTGCTTGGCACAACGAGCTAAGATAATTGGTATATTGTTATATTTGTTTATACACTGAAAATTATGTATTTATGGTAGTATGATACAAGGAATTGCATGGAAAAGAGACTGCCATGAAATCTTTGAGAAGGTTCAAGTTGAGATTTCCTTTGGAAGTATTGGGAAGCCATGGGGATTGATTCATGATGTTTGTTTCTAGTCTTGTTTTTTCATTCTTTTATGATTTTTTGCGCTTTATTTATGGCTTCGTTTGTGTCTGGTGTATGGCCATACCACTTTTTTTATGGTTTCATTTTTATATTTGTTTTCATGGGTTTCTTCTAGCTATTTTTGGTTATTTCCTTATATGTTTAGGGGGTATTTGGAATTGGTTGAAGAAAGAGGAAGCTTAGAGGAGTTGGGGGAGGGTTGAATGAAGTCCAACAGGTAATATAAGACTCGGATGAAGCTTAGTGCATGTATAAGGGTAGTTGAATGCAAGGGTATGAAATCCAATTGGACTGGTTGGGTCCATTGGGGTAAATGGATGGTGGCGGGGTAGTCATGATAAAGGTAGTAGGAGAGGTAAAGAAAATGGGCTTAAGGTAACATATGCCTTGGCTAAAGTTGGGAACTGTTGTTCTCAATGTTGTGCATGTTGTGCATGGATAAATGGAGTTCTCTTAACCTTGACCTTATGATATCTAGTGATTGTGTTGTGACTATGATTATGTTGAATTCTATGTGTGTGTGTGTGTGTGTGTGTGTGTGTGCCATTGTCTGACAAGATGTTAGGGATCATGATTTTTTATCTTGATGTTTATATGTATCATATATGTATGTCTATCATTGTATGACAGGGTTGTAAAGGATCGTTCTTATGGAGGAATGATTGTTTATGCAGGTGAATGGCATGAATAGGTTCCTCTTTTATAAGTAATCAACTAGGAAGAGTATATCTTGTAGATATATGAGATTAGTATCATGTGGATATGATTTGATATTATGTGATTATACTATGTCTATGTTATGCTATGGTAAGTAATGTTGAGGGGTACATCGGCGAAATGAAAGCATTGTGATCCACAGAATGTTGGGAGAAGCATGGATAAGACACTAGAAACAAGGTTGATTAATAAGGATAGTGAGGTCTTAGGATGTGCATTATCGTTGTTTTGTATATATGGCATATGTAGTATTGTGTACATATGATGTTGTGGGCATGTTGCATATATGATGTTGTGTTCATGTTGCATATATGATGTTGTGTGCATGTTGCATATATAGTGTTGTGTGCATGATTGCATATGCGGTGTTGGTTTCTGATGGTGCTATGTACATGTCATATATGTAGTGCTATGTACAGATGGTGTTATGTACTTGTTGTAAATGCAGTGTTATGTACATCTGGTGCAGTGTACATGTTGTATATGTGGTGCTATGTAAATCTATTATAGTTTACATGTTTTATATGTGGTGATATGTACATTTGGTGCAGTGTACATGTTGTTTATGCGGTGCTATGTGCATATGGTGTAGTGTACAGGTTATACATGTGGTGTTGTGTACATATGATGTGGTGTGCATGATTTCACATGTGGTGTTTTGTGCATTTGGTGATATGTACATGTGGTACATGTGGTGTTTTGTGCATTTGGTGATATGTACATGTGGTACATGTGGTGTTCTATGCATGTCATGATGTGTACATGTTGTGCAGATGGTGTTGTTTACATGTGGTGATATGTGCACGTCATGCAACTGGTGTTGTGTACATGTGGTTTTGTGTACATGTTGTGTAGGTGGTGTGATATACATATGGTGTTGTGCACACATTGTGCATATGGTGTCGTGTACGTGTGTTGTTTTATACACATTATACAGGTGGCATTGTGTACATGTGGTACTATGTACATGTTGTACATGTGGTATTGTGTACATGTTGTACATGTTTTTTGTGTATATTTTTTATGGTGTTTCAAGTATTGTATAGTCGTGATCGCAAAATGTGCATTTGTAGTATGGCATGGTGTGTACATATATGTATTGTGTTGTACATTGGGTGTAGGTGTATGTGTTGTGTTATACACTGGGCATAAGTGTATGTGTTATTGTCGGTGAGGTAAATCCCCTCTGTAGACAGAGGCGATCCCACTAGCCCTAGAGTGGGTCTAGCCACAAACAAGACACGCTATGACATCAATTCCTAGTTAACGGATGGATGAAGATTATATAGATAAATTACCATATATCCTGCGCTGTTGTTGTCATCAAAAGAGTGGCTACCTCTCACTCCTGGTTAGATAGATCACTATCCACTCATTCTCACACTTGGATACCTGCACATACACAAGAAACAAAGACGATATACAACATACTATTTTGCATCTGTAACTATCAATTAGTTGAAGAAGACTAAATCAATGCATCAATAAACACAACACAAAGATGGAACCAATACAACCAAGCTTCAACATTGCGGTCTCCTCCAACAGGGTTCCAGCGGAGCACGTCTCACAAAGCTTGTCAAGAATTCGAATGGGGCTCTCTCTATAGAATTCTCCTTGGTTCTACCTTCTTGATAGTGATTACTCAGCTATAGTATCTCTTCTCCAAGTTCAGCTTCTTGGCTATATATTCACCTAGATTTTGTAAAGGGAGAAGGCCTGTTTATATAGAGGGAGAAGGAGAGGTTAGGATCCCTATAATCATGGGGGGGAGTCCTGTCTTCAAAGAATGTTCCAAAAAACACTACTTAAAGGAAGATATCTATGGCTTATCAAGTTTAACCACTTGTTGTGACTCATCCCTGAGGTGGTTAAAGGAAACTTCCGCCTCTAATTTGTTAAAAAACATTCCCAAAAAGGCTGGCGTGGGTACAACAAAGAGACAGAGCACCAGCTGGTGCGGCCTCTAGTGTACATCCTCCACACTGGCGTGAGGGGTAAACTGGCTACCCACGCCAATGCCAAAACATAGGCTTTTATGGGTTTTGTGAGGAAATTTTCAACAAGAGAAATGATGTCCTTAGGTAGAAGGATGCAAAGAAGATGTTTGCAGAGTATGACACTACTCACAGGTCATGGGAAAGACCCTCAAATATGCGGGGCGAGGGATTACAAGGATGGTGACAAAATTTTGTGTAACAGATGCCCCTAAAGCATGAGGTCCGAGAGAGAGGGAGGGGTGAAATGCTTTATGAGAACGCATTCGACCCAAACATTGTTGTCGAAAAACCTGCAAGTACGAATACAACTGATACATCTGATACATGACATGTGGCATGGGCGCAGCCATCCATAATAGAGTACATAAACAACAATATCTGAGGTATGGATACAACCATCCAGCAGTAGGGATCAACAAATAGACTCAAGTATGGTCGCAGTCATCCAATCATAAGAGTCATATAATAAGTCATAGTAATCCACAAGGAACCCGCAGCCTGGATTTCATCAGACAAAACCCAGGGTCTTGCGCTCCATCTCGACCCGCACAAAGTACAAATTCGAGCATGCGAATATGTGAGCTGAAGTTGAACATGCAAGAAAATTGTCTGATTACTAGCCAATGATGAAAGTTGTTAACAAATGCAAGAGAAACCACCAATAATGACAATGGCTCTCAAGGAAAAAAAGGTACAATTCACAGAATCTGAATAGTGATCTAACGTCGAACACCTACAAATTCAATCAATCTAAGGCCAATGATGTGGACCTTACGTCGAATGCGAAGAACCTGCCATTGAGACATGCAAGCTCCAAGGTACTTGAAGGGAGTCTCTAGATCAACTTCCTGGATAATGAGCTGGAGTCGACGGGAAGTGGTCTTGTTTGAAGGTGGGCCATAATGTTTCCCACATCATCGACACGAGACAGAGAAATACGACGTTTGTGAATCAATACCAATAGAGAATCAGAGGGAGGTCAAAAACCTCAGAGGCAAACTTCTCTTGAACATATCGGCAGCACGACACTAGATTTGGCAGTATTTGACATCAAGGGATCTGAGGTCATGGTGACATGGCAAAGAGTAGATGAGCAGTCAAAAGAGATTACCCAAACCCCTGGAGGCAAACAAATAACAATATGAGATGTTCCCAATCCGACACGAATGCAGACAAGTACCATGTTCAAGAGCGACATACTACCAACACAAATATAATGTGGTTCCATTTTCCCCCACCATTTCTGGCTAGAACCCCAATTATTTTTTAAAACAAGCTTGAAGGGGATAGCATATGCTTGCGATGTAAGTTTATCCTTTAGACAAATCCAATCTAGGAACTCGAGTAACGTCATGATGATGGAGTCTGATGTCATCAGGTTTTAACGAGCCTGATAAAGGGAGAACTCGGCATCATTTCATGTTTAGAGAGTTTGAAAAGAAGGCGAAAAAGAAAACTCCAACAGTCCCTTTTCGTAAATAGTCTCTCAAATCCGAAAAGGTATAGAATAATATTTGAAAGAACCTCTTAGTCGTGATCGGCTAAGGTATTCCTTTTTCATAAATAATCTATCCCAGCCCGAAAAAGGGGTAAACGTATACTAGGTAGATATCGTTACGCAGCCAATTTAACGAGTTCAAAACGATAAGCGACTCGGCGATATTCTTAGTTTTAGAGAGTCAAAAAAGAGCTGAAAGGTGACTCCAATAGTGAATTTTTCGTGTTTTTACCAAGTCCAAAAAATTATAAAATACAACTAGTTCCTTCATCATAACCATGTGAAAACCTGTCGTTGCACAAAAAGACGCATGTAAAACGTATTTCTTGAAAATAATATGAAAATATAGCAAAAAATATATTTTAAAACCTATTTTAATATTTTAAAAAGTTATAAATGACCATAAGTGGTAAATACTATTTACTTTTCACTTTTACCTCTTTGCATAGCAACAGTGACCCATTTTCCTTGTGATCTTCTAGCGATGATTGTGAACAATCCAGTGAACCAATCCATATTTCGTCAGTTTCAGGTGAGAGCTGACACTATTTGCTATCTTTTGAGAAATATTTCATTACCTTTAATTTTCATTTTGAATCCCTTAGGGGAGGATTTGTAAAAACTAGGGCATCGCGGTTGGCATGGGTTTCGAGCACGAACCCGTGCCAATCGACCCTTTTTACACAGGGGTCACGCCAACCGCACAACCAAAAATCCGCCTTAATTTCAAGAAAATGAAACCATTTTATTACAAATTTTAATGCCCAAGGGGACTCACAATGTTCATATGGACAATGCATGCAAGTACCAAGCAGAAAATATGTTAATTTAGTGGAAAGAGAGAGAACACAGTGAGGAGGATGAACAGGGCATGGAAAATGAACAATGCATGAACACCCTCAGAAATTGTGGGCTAAAGAAGTTCTTCCTGACACCATGTCTCTAGGCTCAGCCCGAATTTCTTCAATATTTGATAAGAATTTGGGACGAGGATCAGGAAAAGTTTGTACTTTGGGATCAGGATCTTGAACTCGAAGTCTCAGATGTGGATTTCATCATTGGATTGTCATGTAGAGGTGCAGTCCCTATCTTGACTGGTACCCATCCTTCTGGGGAAAGCATGGGAATGGTAATTGACAGGGTGTGTCGAGGGGCACGAAAAGGAATAGGGAGTGGCAAAGTGGACATCCAAACCATCCCTGATCTGGCACTAAGAGTAGTGCTGCACACTATCACGCAGCTGTGGGATCGCAGGCACCGCATGAGGCCACAAAGACACAACTACTTCTTACCTCAGAGTGCATGAACCCGATTATCTTCAATTGGGCCAAGGCCGTGACTGTCAACATCAAACGGCAACTCACTAAGTGCGAGAAGACCAAATTAAAGTAGTTTGGGTATGGATCGATTCTAGTATCATTCTTCTTGGAATTATTACCCATATTCCAGCGCCAGGAGTTTATTGTCCCGATGCTGCCACCCACAGAGCCATGGATGGCCTGATGGGCCGCACTGATGCCTAGAGTAGGCGGTGGCCAACAGATGTCCTGGAGGCCAGAGTTTTTTGATTGGCTCTGACGACAACTAATTGTCATGGAGGATTGGCTCTACATCGGCACAGATTTCACCGGAGACCCAAACCTCCCACTCCCGAAGGGAGAGGATTGGGATGAAGAGCTAGGTGAGACTCATTTTTTATTTTCATGAGTTTATATTTTTTTGGGTATATATACATGTTATGACAGTTACTCTTATATGTATGTAGATGTTGGCTGAGAGCGTCCTGCAGGTATGTCACTAATAGCGAGGCAAACTCCTCGTGATTTCGATCCTAATGGTGAGGGCAGTGACGAGGAGAAAGGTGGCAGAAAGGTGATTTTCATGGTGTTTTTGACCCTTTTGATCATCCAAAACTTGGTTAAATGCTTCGGCCATTTTTGAGAATGCATAAATTACCATGAAAAATCCAAAAATAAAAATTTTTCCTCCAGCAAGTGTCCCAATCATAAGCGCGCGTCGTGACGCGCTACGCGTTGGGCTGAGAAATCTGTTTTGAGACCAAAATTTTCCAAAATGACAAAAAATTCTCCAAATTTGCTCAAATTCAGAGCGAAGACCCTCCATCATGTATCATGCTCAGCTAACGAAGCCTCGGCCAAAATCCGGAGTGGATCAGGCCTCTTTCGCCGTTTTAGTGCTCTTCTCAACCTCCTCTTCAGAATCTTCATTTTTGCTTTGCAGACGTGCATGCGGGCCCAATAATGACCTTTCATGTGACGGAGCATGTCTTTTTCTCTATTTTCCTTTTCCAAAAACTTCTCCAGATGAATGTTAACATGGGTGAGGCATGTCTCTCGCTCAATTGGTGTCATGTCACCGGGTCTCTTCCGGGCCAATTGTCAATCTTCACGGATTCGCCGCAGCTCTACAAGTGTGTGCTGATCCTCTAGCTATTTGTTACGCTACTCAAGGTAGTTTATCACCCATTGAGCTCTCTGCAACTTAACATTTAACGTGTCAATCTCGGCCCTCTGCTCCTAGACGATCTCTTTCAGTTTCGAGCTAGGAGAGCTAGCATCAACATCAATCAATGTGAATTCCGTATCTTGGCCTCCTGAGGGGCCCTCATCATGCATAGGCCTCTTGCCTCTGTCTTGAATCTGTACCTATGCTGAAGAAGAAGGCGAGACCCCTTCCACATCATGTGGAGATAATACTCGCTTTGCTGATGAAGTCAACGAGACCCCTTCCACCTCGGGTGGAGATAGTACTCGTCGTGTAGCTGCAAATAAGGCCCTGTGGCCTCGCTGATATGTCACATACACTGGAGCACTGATATGCTTAGTCTCAGGAATGTCAAGCTGGCGTGAAGGCTCTCCCTCATCATGAACTACCTCGGGAGGCGGTTGTGGCGCTGCAAAGAAGTCACGGGAGATGAAATCCTCCCAAGCAATGCCCTGCTGTGTCAGCTGATGTACCACCATGATTTTGATCTGCGCGTAATGATATATACTGCTATGCTGCTGTGCTGGGGTCTTCTTCTATACAAGAAACGTCATCCGGTCTATGTTGCGATACATGAAGTATGGAATGCTCATCATACGTACCCTCGTGAAATGCATCAGCAAACGGACATGTTACACATAGAGGCGCGAGAATCTGCCCTCGCAACTGAAATATCGAATGATGAGCTTCATCAATGGTGCAAAATCATCCTTCAGAAATCTGAATGGAAATACCTTTCTCAGCTGCCTCATATACCCAGGTTTGATGTATGGCTCATAGTAGGATTTCTCTAGCTGTTGTCATTTGTTCCATTCCTCTCCTATGTTTGGTATCCTGGTGGCCTGAGCAATGGTCTCTGGTGATAGAATGAAGTTTACTCCGGCAAGGTTTACACGGCCATCATGTAAATGTAGAACAAATAGGCAAGCTATCTCATGATGATGCTGAGTTTTAGAAATCATCTCACAGTATTGGAAACATGATTGATGCTGAAAATAATCCATTGCAAGCGGGCAAACCTGCAATTGAGCCAAAGAAGTAGGCTCCTCCCTGACATGCCTACCACTTTTTCCACTTTTGTTAGACCTCCGTGGCACATTAACCTCTGCTGTGGAATCACTTTCATACCCCTGCTCATAAAATGAATCTGTCTCTGACATGGCACTGAAATCAAGATGTTTGAAAAATATATCCTGATATAGGTATAGTGAAAACAAGAGTTCAGTGTATGCTCAAAGCCCAAATGTGTCACATGTGTATCAAAATGTTATAGGAAAGCCACAATGATAAGGTTCTGTCAAATGATTTTAAATGGACAACAGTCACTGCTTGACTACATGGAGTTTGACAAGAGAATAGGAAGAGGTATAATGTAGTGTACAACCCTTGCAATGATAGTTAGACTTTGTCAATGGGGAATGGGAAAAGTAAATATGGGACTGTGTTACAATGGAGAATGGGGAACAATGTGACAATGACAGTGGTAATGACAGCAGTGATTTAATAGCCAAGAGAGAGCGTGAGGCTAAAGTAATAAGCAGGGACACCACTGACAGCAGATGGTATGAACATATATATCAATAACACAAGTTTGGAAACCCCCACAATATCATTAACATGTCTTTCAAAACCCTAGGGAGTGATTTTGGAAATAAACATAGGGTTTACATTTCTCCACATTAAACACTTGTTTCTCCACTTTCAAAACACCACAGCATGTTCATGAGTCACTAAGCAGGCATGGACAACTTACTTGCACGCAAACGAAGTGATTTGGCACGAATTTGGGTGATGAACTGAAGTTTTCGGCCCTGAAACTCTATGCGCCGCGCGCATGCCCAGTGCGTCGCACGCTGTGTGTGCGTTGCGCGCATGCAAATTTGCACAGGCCTGTGATGCCCAGTGCGTCGCGCGCGGTATGTGCGTCGCGCACCTCTTGTATGCGCCGCGCGCACTTCCACTCCAACTCCACTGCTCTAAAACACTCCAAACTCGACTCCAACACTCTAACCCGACTTTGCTTTGGAAAATTATGAAAAGGATTTGTCTTCAATGCTTTATATAGGTTGGAAAATGTCTCACAAGAATCATATTTGATTTTAATTTTCTCCATAACCCACTTTGTAATGTTTGGAAATCTTGGCACTTTGTCATTTAATGCAATTCTGTCTTTGGCTTTTCACTGTTTTTTCTGAGTCTTGAACTGATGAAACTTGGTTGTTTTTGCAGGGATTTTGGCATTTTGGCTTGACGGAGCCAGTGATTTTGAACTTTTATGTGGTGGAACAAATACATAATTATTACAAAAAATAAATTTGACAGTTTCTAGTTCAAAACAGAGTTTTGAACTAGAACTGTCTTCAAATGCTTTTGATGATGAAAACTTGAATTAAGAACTTTTGCAAAACCATCCTCATGGCCTGTGGGCTTTTATTAATTATATCAAAAAGACTGAAACCCTAGACTCTAGGACTAAAGACTCTTGTTGACAAAAATAATCATTTATGACCATGAATGACACGACCTGAACTTCGATGATTTTTTAGGAGTTTTAATTGAGCCCAGCAGGTACAAGCATGAGGGAATACAAAATGACCAAACCCTCTCATCAGTAAATGGCATGCCCTAGCGAAATGCAACGAAGTGGAGTGAGCGAGACACCTAAAAATGATATGCAAAAAGAGAAATGATCTCTGACGGAGGGCTGTAAAGACCGACTCTAACATTGGCTCCAATGGGGATGGTGGCTCCAAGGAGATGCCAAGAACGGCAGATCTCTGGGGGAGTCAGACAGTGCCTTCATCCATTGGGCGATGGAGTCATTATTTCAATAGATAACACAAAAAATTTTGACACATTTATTGACTGAAAACTTGACTAAAAACTGACTGGAAACTGACTCGATTTTAAAACTAAAAAGACTGATAATACTAACTTGAAAAACTTCAAACCAACTAACCGCCATCTCCAGAATTATAGCCTTCACTCTGGGCCCCGGACTGAAGATGAGAGATTAGTACACACTTGCAATAAAACAGAAGCAGAACGATATATACAATGATGATGAAATCAGCAGAAAATAATCAGAAGTGGTATCGCTTGAGTAGCCGACCATTGATCGGCCCTCCAGGACAATCATCCCCGTTCATTTCCTTGAGAAGAAATGCGTTCTGACCACGATACGCTGCAATCTTAAAAGGACCCTTCCATAGGTTTTCAAATTTTCCGCGCTTTCCCTTATCTTCATTTCGAGCATCCCACTTCAAAACCACCTCATCCAGCTGAAACTTATTTGCTTTTGCCTTTCTGTCGTAGATCTTCTTTATGCGCTCCTGCAACTTGAATGTATTTTGAAAGACCTCCTCTCGTGTTTGTTGTAAATGAATCATCTGATTAATCCTTCGCTGCATGGGATCTTCCTCACCACCGGCTTCCTGAAGCAATTTGACTACCGGGACAACAAGAGAAGTGGGAAAAACTGTGTCTACCCCATACACCAACTCGAAAGGAGACATGCCAATAGATTTTTTTTGACTTACCCTATCAGCCCAAAGTGCATTCACTAATTTCTTGTGCCAGCCCTTTTGATTGATTTCCAGCAATTTCTTAATGATATTTACCAAAGACTTATTTGAAGAATCCGCCAGACCATTTCCTTGCGGATGGTAGGCAGTCGAATGTCCCAAGCTGATGTTGTACTTATAGCAAAATTCAACCATCCTCTTAGACTTGAAGGCTGCTGCGTTATCTGTGATTATTTTACTAGGACATCCAAAACGTGACAGAATATTGTTTTCAAGAAAAGAGATAATTACCGCATCCGTGGCCTGTCAAGTGGGAATTGCCTCGATCCACTTCGTGAAGTAATCCGTAGCTGTCAATATCCATCTATGCTGTCCTGACGATGTCGGATGGATTTCACCAATGAAATCCAACCCCCACTGTTGAAATGGTGCACTACTTCAATTGGTTTGAGAGGCAAAATTTAACTTTGTTTCCTTCAGTGACCTTCATCGTTGTAACGACCTTATATACGTGAGAGAAAACAAAGACCAATAGTAACCTACCCATAGAGATGCTGTGTTCTTAGTTTTCAAAATGAATCGCCCTGAGTCTCTCCCCATGAAAATCCTCCAAAACTCTTTTGGCTTCCTCCTCTACCAAACAATTCAATAACATTCCTCCAGGATCTTTCCAATATAATACAGAATTCAATATGCAAAACTTTTCAGCCCTCAACTTCAAGGTTCTACTCTTATTTCTAGGCATGCCAGGTGGTGGGGACAAATTCTGAAGTACGTATAAAATGTCAGCATACCAAAGGGAAGAAACAAAAATATCAGATACCTGAAATGATGTACTCTCCTCATCTTCATCGAACATGGCAGCGATCAAATTTATATCTAGAGCATGCAGATTTGTTTCAGCCATGAACTTGGCTAGTCCTTGTCCTTTGATAAGCTTGGTCGGTTTAATCTCAACATCATATTCTAACAACGCAGCGATCCACTTACCCCGCCTTCCTTCTGGATCTACCTGTACTAAAACATCTTTAACCGCTACGTTAGGAACGTATGCTATAATGTGGGAATGCAGTATATACACACGGAAATCTTTCAAGGCCTTTACAAGCGCAAGTGCTTGTTTCTCAATAATGTTGTATTTCAATGCTCCATCCCTTATAATCCGACTGAAAAAAGCTGTGGGCTTCTCAACTCCATCCCTTTTTTGCATTAAAACAGCTGCCAATGTGTGCTCAGAAGCAAAGGAAAACAAAATGAAGTCCTGTGTGTAGTCCGGGCTGATTAAAATAGGGGCTGAGGAAAGAGCTAACTTTACCAAATTGAATGATTTCATAGCCTCTTGTCCACTTTCGGTGTCTTTGACATGTTTGTGATTTCTCTAAGATGCTCAACAAGATTTGGAATGAAATGACGCAGAAAATTCATTTTACCATTAAATGACTGTATTTCTTTCTTGTTCCTGGGCTGTTCAATTTGCTGGATTTCTTCAACACGTGCAGGGTCAACACGAATGCCGTCTTTCAATATGATGTGGCCAAGGAGTTTGCCTTCATCCATGGCAAACAGGTTCTTTTTCGGATTCAGCGAAATGCCATATTTTCTGTACTTCTGGAAAACAACCTTCAAGTGATATAAATGTTCTTCATCAGAATTTGAAAACACAGTCAAATCATCAAGGTAAACAACCAAAAATACATCTTTCTCATTGGCGAAAGCCATGTCCATTGCACGCTGAAAGGTGGCACCTGCATTCTTCAAACCAAACAGCATTTTTGCATAATGAAACGTTCCCCATGGAGTGGTGAACGCAGTCTTGTCACGATCATCTTCATGCACTAAGATTTGATTGTATCCTGAGTAGCCATCGAGTAGTGACATCCTTGATGCTCCAACTACTCGCTGCAATATATGATCCATTTTTGGCAGCGGATAATTGTCTTTTAACTATACCTTATTCAAATTTCTGAAATCGATACATAAACGGATATCACATCTTTTTTCTCACGGAGCACCCAAATTTGATATCCAATCGAAAATCTGATAGGCACAATGATTCCTGACTTATACAACCTGTTTACCTCTTTTTCAATTGATGGTAGCAGCTTTGGATTGATTCTCCTCAACTTCTGACGGAAAGGCTTCTGATTTGGTTTGATGGGGATAGTATGCTGAATGATATTAGTGTCATATGTTTTTAAATCTGATTAATCCCATGCAAAAGCATCAGAAAATGAAGACAACAACCTCACATACTCCGCTTTTACCTTTGGTGACAATGACTTGGATAACTTTACCATCTTGGGATTTTCAGTTGTCCCAATATTTACCTCCTCAACACCTTTTTCAATTGGTCTCAATGTCGGTTTGCGGGCTACATCGTCTTGATCAAAGAGTTCCTCTAAAGGAATCAATCCTTTAGGAATGATGTTATCTTTAAGTTGCAGCACTTCCATTTGATTTATTTTTATATCATCATTGCCATCATCATGTTCTGTATCTATGGAGGTATCTTTAAACTTACCCTTATTTTGCAGAAAATCACTAATCTCCTCGTCAACCTGAAAAACTTGCCAACATCGCTGATTGTCTGGAACGGTGGGGCGGTGCTTCACATGAATCTCGAACTTGTTGCTGGAATTCATTGGAATTTTTAAATTGTTTGCTGCCTTAGCAAGTCCATCAGCAACACCATTTTGTATGCGAGGCACACATGTCAAGGTATGATCAGAAAATAACTTCAAAATGTCTAAAGCGCGTTACGGTAAGCCCTCATGTATATGCGAGGATGCTTGGCTTGAAACTCACCCTTTACCTGTTTTATCACCAATTCGGAATCACCATAGACTACAATTCTTTTTGCGTTCAACTTTCTTAGAATCTTTAGGCCAACAATCAGAGCCTCATACTCAGCCTCATTGTTAGAACAATCAAATGCTAGTTTGTAGGAGCATACTCACACATTGCCCGGGACCTTATTCAGAGCGGAAAATGGACTGCGTATCCAAACACCAATTCCAGCACCATCACTACCCACTGCGCCATCGAAATCCATTGTCCAAAGACCATCTTCATCATCCTCTAAGTGTTGAAATTGCACCAACTCTGTTTTTTTTGTTTGCTGCCCATTGTCTTTAGTTGATGTCTCAACAGTAGCTTGCTTTTCTCGCCTTTCTTTCTGCAGAACTTCTCCTAAAGTTTTCCGTTGATCTCTGAAAGTATATCTTCTACTGAACTAGCGACTATCTATATCATTAAACAAATACAAAAAACAACGACTCTACGTCGGTATGCTTACATAATTTATAGGATGATTGATTGGTTTTTCCTGCTTTTTTTTATCATGTATTTCATCTTCTTCTCTCGATATAACTTTCTCATTTATTGAAGACTAGAATTGTTGCATAGGAAAAGTCTAACTATAGTGTACCTTTCAACTTTGCTCCCCAAGATCTAGAAAGGAGCATCCCAAAGCGAGGGGGAATTTCTGCCACAACCACGTCCATCAAGACATTCTTTGCAGGAATCTAATCTAAACTAAATCCTTAATGAGCCCGATACATCTCACTCGGCTGGAATCAAACGAATACAAATCATGGTACTTCCTTGTAATATCTAAACCCAACTTTTCCATGATCGCTTTTGGCATAAGATTGTGCGAAGCACCAGAATCGAACATGGCATTGTGCAAAATAAATTCATGCAACCTCAAACTGATATAAAAGGGAGGAACATCGCTGTCTGGGGACTCACCATCTAAAGTAGGCCCAAATATCAATTCCGGCTGATCATCTTCAATATTCACCATGTCAAACATTGGATCAAAATTCAGAATTTTAGAGACTTGACCTCTATAACTGTTGTTCTTCATGATTTCTGTCAAAGGAATAGATACCTTCAATTTAGAAATTTCATTTTCCAAACTAAAAGCTGAAATCTTTTCGACCTCTTTGACTGAACCTTCTTTCCTTTCAGCCTTATCTATTATTTTGTTAGTGATTTTCACTACCAGGTAAGTAGTTACCTTCATTGCGGGATCAATCGTCTCTTTTCCTTTCTTCTGTGGTATGGGTGAATCTATCTTCGTTGTTGAAGCCTCTTTTCTCTTTTGAATTGGGTTTATGGGCACATCTCTGTTTCTCAATGAGTATTGCTTCTGCTGAGCAGAAAAAGGATTCATATACCCTCTTTGGTATTCATCTGATTCTTCCTCCAGAGCTACATCATTTGCTAAAATGAAACCCTCATCTTTCTGTGCAGCTGAACTTTCTGCATACTCTTCATCTTCAGTGATGTAAATGGGCAGATCATCGGGAGTAAAGAAGTGGTTTTGCTCCCCTACTACATCATCATCATCGTCTGAATCTTGACTCAGAAAATTTTGCAGAAGAGGTGTTTTAACTTGCTGCTGGGCTGCCGGCTCTTGTACTCTCTGTTCACGCTGCTTAATTCTGAACTGTGGCTGCTGCTCGCCACGGTAGTTGGAATTTTGAATCTGCGATTCTGGCTTATCAAGCGTCATTCTTTTGAACATTTTTTCCATCTCACGAAGCAAGTGCTGTTATGATGTAGATGTGGAGGCTTCTTATTTTATGGTCACTCTCTTTTCTGCTTTCAACCTGGCTCTCTTATCATTCAAATTCGCCTCAACACTAACAACATTCTTCTGCATATCTTCCAAGGTAGGTGGATCTCTGTCTCGTAATGAATAAGCCATCTCCGGATCGAAACCATCCAGGAATTTAAGGAGGGCTGACTTTCTAGACGGTCTTAAGTCATCTGGAATTGCATTATAAACTGTATTGAATCTGATAATATAATCTTGAACGAACTCACCAGGATTATGCTTGATGCTAGTATACTCAGAAGTAATTTGCAGTGGATATTTCTTCATCTCCCACCGATCTAGGAATTGTGTCTGAAGCTCTTGTAATGTATTGATACTTCCAAGTTGTAAAGCTCTAAACCATTTACGAACCTCACCTCCAAAAGTCTGGGCGAACAACCTCATGGACACATTCTCTTCATCTATTTCATGCAGGTCCAAGAAATCTGTCATTCTAACAATGTGCTGTTGGGTGGACACACTCTGTGGAGTGCCATCAATTATTGGAATCTTACTCTGATAATCAGCAGGTATAGGATCCAAATTTGTAGGTAAAACAAGAGGTGCGAATCTAGCAGCCATGGCTCTTGGCGGATTCATAATCTGTCTTGGAGAAACAGGTGGAATGGGAGCAGTAGATGAACAAGGTGTATGCGGTGGAGATGGAGGAGGAACTACTGCTGATTGTTGATCAGAGATCTCAGGCTGTACGGGAATGGTAGGGATAAAGGGAGGCTCAGTGGGAATCTGTGAACTGGATGCAATTTCAGATGGCCCAAGAGTTTCGGATGGAGATTCAATGAATTCAGGGATGTTGGTTGCCCCAATGGAGTTTTGAAGATTCAGAATATAATTATCGATAGATCTATTTGCCTGTTCAACTTCTAGATTCTTGATGAACTCAGGATTGATGATGGTGGAACCGGTAGAACTTTCGGATTTGGTTTCAAACAATGATAACTCGAACTGATTTTCAAACTCAATATCTTCAATGTATTCAAAAACAGTGGGGTATGAGTGAGATTTGACCAAAGGAATGATGGGAGCTTCTCGATGAAAAATTATTGGGATTAGGTTGGGGTTTTCATATACTAGAGGCGGATTTGGATCAGGATTTGATCTAGTATGCCTTTTTGAAGCCAGTGTATTGATCTATTAAAAAAAAAACCAAAGGACACAACCGATTATTTTCAGCCTATCGACTTCTAGACTCAATCATCCAAAATTTTTGAACGAACAAGTGTACTGGGGTAATTTTCAAATCAAGTGCTGCATTCACAAGCTAAACCGGAGATCGACTGAAGCAGCGTTTATCTACTTCCGCTTAAGCATGGAAAAAGTGTTTCGAAAGCTACCTGGCGTGACTTTAGACTCCGTCTATAACTCATGAAATGAACACACCAACAAGAAAACCATTGATATTAGTTCCCCAGTATGGTCGCCACTATGTTAGCACTCGAAACTACCTTAGGCTGAAATAAAGTAAATCTCAAGGCAACATCAAACCAAGCTCAGCCTCGTAGCTAGCCCTACAAGGACACAAGAGGGCTCTCTCCGGGTCTATCTCAGCAAAATGTTTTCAAAAGGGGCTTAGATGACTTATAATGGATATTGATCTTAGACTAGTAAATATATAGGAAGGTTTGTTTTAAATTTTTGGGTTTTCGTTGGAAAAATGGGAAAAATAATTTTGGGCTCGGGGATGAGGCCAGATCTTTGCAGAATTCGAGTTGGGGCAAGGTAGGCAGTAGTCTTGATGCCTTTTGATTATGTGTATGGACGGATCAGAATGAGGAGGAGCTGAAGAGGGCAAGGGAGAACAAGGATCCTCTCCAAACTAGCAAAAACATATAAAACTAAACAAATTTAAAGGCAGAGCACTGGAATCAATGGATTTTACCTCATTTACTCATTCATTTAGTTTCAGAAGAAAAAGAAGGGAATGGCATACATTAAACATTAAAGAAATTACAATAAAGCGAGAAGAAAAACACCATCAAGGCGAAAACCCACAAAAGAATCCCAACGGAGTCTATGAAAAGCCAAGCTACGATCTTTCCTTAGCCAAAATGTGGAAAATATGTACAATAGTGTGCCAAACTTTTCCCAAGAGTCCAACCTCTAGAATGTCTCAGAAATTACATCATATAGACCATCCTAACCCCTTCCCATGCCTCTAGGGGTTGAATTCCTCCTTCTAGGAGCAGTTTCAACCAATTCTAAACAAGGAGCTAAAATCTAGGTAGCCAAACCACTTGCCTCTAAAAGGAAGGAAACTGATTCATTTACATGATTTTCACTTTTTTGTGAGTGAATCTTCTAGAATAGGTAAAAGTGAATCAAAATTACATTAAAACCACAAAATTACATCAAGACAACTAAAAAATTACATCCACAATCAAACTGGTCAGCGTGCAGAAATCACATTTGGAAAAATGAAAATTGACCAAAAATCTCTATGCGTCGCGCGCCTGAGCTCTATGCGTCGCGCGCCTTTCAACCTACTTTTGGGGCACTTCCCGGCATCCAAATCAAGATCATGATAGCTTGTTGGAAAGCCCTGGATGTCTTCTATCCAGCCCAAGTGGAATTTCCCAATTTGGAGCTCATTTTCCCCTCCAAAACTGCATTCTCCCAGAAATACTTCCTGCTGGTGCAAAAGGTGGCAGAAAGGTGGTTTTCATGGTGTTTTTGGCCCTTTTGATCATCCAGAATTTGGTGAAATGCTTTGGCCATACTGGAGCATGCATAACTTACCATGACAAACCAAAAAATATAAATTTTTCCTTCAGCAAGTGTCCCAATCATAAGCGCGCGCGTCGACGCGCTACACGTTGGGCTGAAAAATCTGTTTTGAGACCAAAATTTTCCAAAATGACAAAAACTTCTTCAAATTTGTTCAAATTCGGAGCGAAGACCCTCCATCATGTATCATGCCCAGCCAATGAAGCCTCAGCCAAAATCTGAAGTGGATTAGGCCTCTTTCTCCGCTTTAGTGCTTCGCTCAACCTCCTCTTCAGAATCTTCATTTTTGCTTTGCAGACGTGCATGCGGGCCCAATAATGACCTTTCATGTGACGAAGCATGTCTTTGTCTCTATTTTCCTTTTCCAACAACTTCTCCAGATGAATGTTAACATGTGTGAGGCATGTCTCTCGCTCAATTGGTGTCATGTCGTCGGGTCTCTTCCGAGCCAATTGTCGATCTTCACGGATTCGCCGCAGCTCATAAAGTGTGTGCTGATCTTCTAGCTGTTTGTTACGCTGCTCCAGGTATTTTATCACCCACTGAGCTCTCTGCAATTTCTCTTTCAGCGTGTCATTCTCTTCCCTTTTCTCCTGGATGATCTCTTTCAGTTTCGAACTAGGAGAGCTCGCATCAACATCGATGAATGTGAAATCAGTGTCTCGACCGCCTGATGGGCCCTCATCGTGCATAGGCCTCTTGCCTCTGTCTTGGATCTGTACCTGTGCTGAAGAAGAAGGCGAGACCCCTTCCACCCTTGGTGGAGATAATACTCGCGCTGCTGATGAAGTCAACGAGACCCCTTCCACCCCGGGTGGAGATAGTACTCGTCGTGTAGCTGCAAATAAGGCCCTATGGCCTCACTGGTATGTCACATACACTGGAGCACTGATATGCTCGGTCTCAAGAATTTCAAGCTAATGTGAAGGCTCTCCCTCACCATGAACTACCTCGGGAGGCGGCTGTGGCGCTGCGAAGAAGTCACGGGAGATGAAATCCTCCCAAGTAATGCCTTGCTGTGTCAACTGATGTACCACCATGATTTTGATCAGTGCGTAATGATATATACTGCTATGATGCTGTGCTGGGGTCTTCTTCTGTACAAGAAATGTCATTCTCTCTATGTTTCGATACATGAAGTATGGAATGCTCATCATACATACCCTCGTGAAATGCATCAACAAACGGACATGGTATGCATAGAGGCGCGAGAATCTACCCTCGCAACTGAAATATCGAATGATGAGCTTCATCAATGGTGCAAACTCATCCTTTAGAAATCTGAATGGAAATACCCTGCTCAGCTGCCTCATAAACCCAGGTTTGATGTATGGCTCATAGTAGGATTTCTCTAGCTGCTGTCGCTTGTTCCATTCCTCTCCTATGTTTGGTATTCTAGTGGCCTGAGCAATGGTCTCTGGTGACAGAATGAAGTTAACCCCGGCAAGGTTTACATGGCCATCATGTAAATGTAGAAAAAATAGACGAGCTAGCTCATGATGATGCTGGGTTTGTGAAATCATTTCACAGTATTGGAAACATGCCTGATGCTGAAAACAATCCATTGCAAGCGGGCAAGCCTGCAATTGAGCCAAATAAGTAGGCTCCTCCCTGACATGCCTACCACTTTTGCCACTTTTGTGAGACCTCCGTGGCACACTACCTTCTGCTGTGGAATCACTATCATACTCCTGCTCATAAACTGAATCAGTCTCTGACATGGCGCTGAAATCAAGATGTTTGCAAAATATATGCTGATATAGGTATAGTGAAAACAAGAGTTTCAGTGTATGCTCAAAACCCAAATATGTCACATGTGTATCAAAGTGTTATAGGAAAACCACAGTGGTAATGGCTCTGTCAAATAGTTTAAATGGACAACGATCCTCCTTGACTACATGGGGTTTGGCAAATAAGAGAATAGGAAGGAGTATAATGTAGTGGACAGAAAACATCCCTTGTCCAATGGGTGGCTTTGTCGATGGAGAATGGGAAGCAGTGAATATGAAATTTGTGTTACAATATAAATGAAATGATGTGACAATGATAGTGGTAATGGCAACAGTGATTTAATATCCAAGAGAGAAAGCGTAGAGCTATATGATATGCAGACACTACTATGTCAGAGAGCATGGACATATGTATCAATAACACAAGTTTGGAAACCCCCACAATACCATCAACATGTCTTTCAAAACCCTAGGGAGTGATTTTAACAATGAACATGGGGTTTATATTTCACCACATCAAACACTTGTTTTCTCCACTTTCAAAACACCACATCATGTTCATGAGTCACTAAGCAGGCATGAACAACTTACTTGCAAGTAAAATGAGGTAATTTGGCATGAATCTAGGCGAAGGAGTAAAAATTTTTGGCCCTGAAACTCTACGCGTCGTGCGCATGCCCAGTGCGCCGCACGCTATGTATGCGTCACGCGCGTGAAAAAATGCACGGGCCTGTGATGCCCAATGCGTCGCGCGCCTCTTGTATGCGCGCGTGCACCCCACTCTAAACACACGGCTCACCGAAACACTGACCTAGGCTCAACACTCCTAACTCAGAACTTTGCTTTGGAAATTTATGAAAAGGATTTGTCTTCAATGCTTTATATAGGTTGGAAAATGTCTCTAAGAATCAGATTTGATTTTAATTTTCTCCATAACCCATTTTTAATGTTTGGCAATCTTGGCACTTTGTCATTTAATGTAATTACGTGTTTAGCTTTTCTTGTTTTTAGTCTTGACAGTAAAACTTGGTTTTTTTGTAGGGATTTTGGCATTTTGACGGAAAAGACCCGGAGGCTGATTTTGATCTTTTATGGTGGAACAAATACAAAATTATTACAAAAAATAAAATTGACGATTTCTAGTTCAAAACGAGAGTTTTGGACTAGAAATGTCTTCAAACGTTTTTGAGAATAAAGATATGAAATAGGAATCCTTTCGAAATCATCCTCAAGGCTTGTGGGCTTTTATTACATGTATCAAAAGACTGAAACCCCTAGACTCTAGAACTAAAGACTCTTTTGACAAAAATAAAAATCATTTATGACCATGAATTAAGTGACCTGAACTTCAGTGATTTTTTAGGAATTTTAATTAGCCCTGTAGGTACAAGCATGAGGAAACACAAGACGACTAGACCCCCTCGTCAGTCAATGGCATGCCCCTAGTGAAATGCAACGAAGTGGAACGAGCGAGACACCTAAAAATGATATGCAAAAAGCGAAATGATCTCTAACGGAGGGCTGTAAGGACCGACTCTAACACTTCGATGACCAAGGCAGCTAAGCGACGAGTTTCGTCCAATTTCTCTAAGTAGAGGAGACATTCTTCCTCAAGCGAAGAATTAGGCAGTAATTCCACAACTAATTTGAGTGAAGGGATTTCACATTCAATCGAAAGAGTGGCTTCCAAACTGTATACCAACTGGAACGAGGTAAATCTGGTTGCATTCTTAATCAACGTTCAATAAGCCCAAAGATCTGAAAAAAACATGAGATGCCAGTTTGATTTATGGATCCCAATTGTTTGTTGAAGCATTGTAACAAGGAATTTGTTTACGGCTTCAACTTGGCCATTAGCTTGAGGATAATAAGGTGTTGAGATGTCGTGACGCAGACCCAACTTAGACGTCAGCTCCGCCATCATATAATCCCGAAAATGAGAACCATGATCGGTAATGATGGCAGGGACAATAATATAGACATGTCATCTGATAGGATAGAGATTTGCAATCATAAAATCGATGCCCCATTTGGCAAAAGGACCAACGGTAATGACATGGTGTAAAGGAACAGGTGGCGCACGCATCTTGCATTGATATATCTGGCACACATGGAATTTGCGTACTGCGACAATGCATTCTTTAAAAATGGACGGCCAAAAATAGCCATCATGAAGGATCTTCTGTGTGGTGGCATAACCAGACATGTGACCACCACAGGTACCACTGTGGCAGTCATTTAAAACTTTCTCAGCTTCCTTGAGGGTCAGGCATCGATAAGGTTGCGACTGATGCCGAATATGGCGTCGGGCATATTTCGTTAACTCAGACCTGAAAGTAGATGTTTGGAGATACACGATGATATCACTGTACCATAGATCAAGGGTGCTAATCAAGAAAAGAGTTTCATTTGGAATATGATCCTCGGAATGAGAAGGAACAGAGTCAGCGAGGAGAGAACAAATCAAATCAGCGAAAACAAGTGATTTCTTCGATTTGGTGGTAGTAAACTTCAAATCAAACTCTTGGAGGATAACGATCCACTTAGAGTATTTTCCCCCCAGCAACTGCCGAGACAGAATATAGGTCATGGGATTACAATCAGAAATCACGGTCATTGTGCGTAAAAGGATATAATGACGAAAACACTGGACAGCTTGGACTGCAGCCAACGCTAACTTCTCGACATGTGCGTAATGTGTTTCAGGGTCGAGAAGGTTCCGAGACAAGTAGTAAACGACATGCTCGGTACTGTCATCATCATCTTGAACCAAAACCATGGCGATCATACTGAAGGCAGCAGCTAGATAGAGGGTGAAATCACGATGGTAATTCAGAGGACGTAATAGGGGAGCATTGACAAGCAACGTCTTAAGCCTATCAAAAGACTGCTGAGCAATCTCATCCCAACAGAAAGGGACGTCCTGCTTTAAAAGTCGAGTGAATCCTTTGGCTACTTCGGCGTAGTTTGGGATGAAACGACGTAAGAAATTGACTTTCCCTTGGAGACTCTGGAGCTGGTGTAACGAGGATGGGGAGGGGAGATTAACAATGGCCTCAACCTTAAGCAAGTCAAGGCGAATTCCGTCTTTAGATACGATAAACCCTAAAAGTCTACCGGAGTCGACACAAAATATGCATTTATGCGGATTGAGTCGGATGTTGTAGCGTCTACAACGAAGAAAGATCTGGTGGAGATGGTCTGGGTGGTCTTTTCGCGTAGCTGAATGACCCGAAAGGTCATCCAGGTATGGTTGAAAAATGTGACGAATATCGTGAAAGGCATAAGACATCGCATGCTGGAACATAGCCCCAACATTCTTTAAGCCAAAAGGGAGTTTCTTATATGCGAACGTTCCCCAAGGACAGATAAAAGAGGTCTTGTGTTGATTGGACGGGAGAATGTTGATCTGATTATAGCCAGAAAAACTGTCCAGAAGGAAAAAAATCTCACTCCCCGCAGAATCGTCAATGATCTGATCGATGGAAGAGGTGGGATAGTTATCCTTATCACAAGCCCGATTGATATCGCGATAATCAACATAGACACGAATTTATCCTTGCTTCTTATCCACAGGGAAAATGTTAGAAACCCGCTTTGAGAAGTTTTTCAACTTCAACTTTTATAGCGGCGGCTTTCCAAGGATGCACTGGACGAAGATGCTGGCGAACAGGCTTCGCACCTGGGTAGGTGGGAATCTCGTGCACCAAAATACTGGGGTCGATTCCAGGCATCTCTTCGTAAGACCAAGTGAAAACATCACAGAATTCACGAAAGAGGCTGGTATACACTTGGACTTCCTCGAAAGAGAAAGTGATTCCCACATGGATGTTCTCGACAATTCCTGGTTTCATGGAAATGTCGATAGCATTGTTTGAGTAATGTTACCCAAGTTACCTTCAGTGAAGACTTCATGAGTCAAAATAGGCGTTTGAAGCAGCAGAGAAGAAACTTGAGACGCAAAACACTCAAGACAGTTAAACATTTCCTTGAGGCCAGGCATAAACGAGGAACGATGATGCCCATTGCTCCACAACAGATCTTCGAGAGACATGGTTTCCATGATAGCCTCATCGGATGGAAACACTTATTTCAAAGGATCAAGTGAATCTGCATCGCTGAGCCAGGGGGATTGAGAATAAACATCGAGAGACATGCTCAAAGGAGCAGCTTCAGGAGGGGGAGAATTAGATGCAGCGGTAAGCTCGCAATAATTGATTTCGATTGGACTAAGCGGCATTGAATCTCCAAATGAATCAACCTGTTCAGGTAAAGGGACGATCCATGGGTCATCAGACCGAGAGATCATATTAACTTGAACGGTATTTGGTGGCGGAAAGGAAAAGATACCCATGAGAGCGCGGTCTTTGAAAATACCCGGCCCTACACTGTCAGGGGGAGAAGGAATCTGATCCACGTATGGCACGTTGTTCTTGGAAGACGAGGTAAAGAACGACAACTGATTGACAGTAATGATTTTTCCCTCGTGTGGAAACTTTAGAAGTCGGAAGAGGGTGGACGGAATGCACAACATAGCATAAGTCCAATTGCGACCGAGTAGGAGATTGTAATTAAGTTTGGCATCAACGACTTCTACTTCAACGTTGACTGTCTTTCCTTGCAACGTGATCGGCAAGCTAGTGAGAACACCCAAGGGTTTTGATTCACTTCCATCAAATGCCTCAAGGGCATTGGGTGACGAAGTCAGGGCTGGAGAGCCAATAACCTTCAAGCAAGTAGATGACATGACAGAGGTAGATGCACCCTCGTCCACAATGACTCTATGGATGTTGAGACTATTAATTCCAACTTTTATAACAAGCACAATCTGGTGCAGAAGTCGGGGGACGAAATTCTCTAATTCGAAAGAGAGAAGGCTAGAATCAGCGAGATCAATCCTACTGGTCGCAGATAATAACGCTTTCCGTTGATATGGGAAACTCTGAAGCACTTCTAACACAGACATCATGGATGGCGCCTGCACTAAGTCCTCAACAATGCTGTAATGTTGGGCAGCACGGGCGTTAGGATTATAATAAGATTTCCAGAGGACACCTTTAGAAGGTGGTCGTACAATGGGTTCAGTACTGGGCCTTTCAATTTCAAGAGGACCAAAGACAGGTGGTGGAGGAGGACTATCAACGACCTCTTTCCTAGCTTCCTGGCATGATCTGGCATAATCCTTTGATCGAGTAGTGATGGAAACGGGTGTAGAACCGTTCATCATGAATATTTGAGAGCCGAACGACGCAGATGGTGAAGGTTGCTCGACCATCTGGGTCTGCTGAGATGGGAAAGGTTCCTTAAGGACCGCCGAAGTTCCCTTAGTGCCTTTGAGTAGCTGACTAACCTCGGATTGTCTAGGACAATATTTAGTGTAGTGGCATCACAAATCAGACAGGGATACTTCGGCTTTCGTTGTGAACCATCATGTAATATTCCAAAATTTGCAAGTAGCAAATTAGAATATTAATTTTTGTTTATTTCATCTAGGAGGTGAATAAAATGGGTAAAATGCCCATGAGTAGGAATAAGATCCTTCATAGTGTGAAAAGGATCAATGGAGCAGCTTAATTTTGCACCTTCCAGTGTGAAAAGGGGCAATTGCATGAGGACAAGGTCAAGTTTGACCAAGTCAATAGCATTGCCTAAGAGGTGTAGCTTGCATGAGAAGACAACGCAGTTTGAGAGGGAGGAATATTCCTTGTGGAAGAAACCCTAATGTGTGGGGTCCAGGGCAAAGAGCCATTCACTTGCATAAAAGGAGGATGGGGCAACCATAGTGAGATATATTTGAAGCATTTGATCAATTGTTTCATTAGACTGTTGGCCACCTATAAAATGTGTTCTATCAAAAGGTGGCCAAAACATTGTTCAGCCTTCAAGAAATAGTTTCATTGCCAAAATTTCATTTCTTGAAGCCTCTGGAAGATCTCATGCCCTTGTTTGAAAATCTTCACTGTTGTTTCCCTTCAGAACTCAGAAATTCTGCTAAAAATTCCATGAGAAAGACTGCTGTAAAATCCCCTTTTCTCCCCTTCATTCACTCAGAATCTAACCTTCATTTTTACTCTATTTTTCCCATCATTTTCCTCTATTTTCCATTTTCCTCATTCTCCCCTTCATAAAATCTCCTTTGCAGAGTTTAAAACTCTTTTCTAAACTTTGCCGAAACCTCAAATCCTTTTAAAATCTGTGGAAAATCCATAAAAAATGCCTTTTTTGTATTACAAATTTAAGCCCCCTTGGGCTAAACCTGAACCACTTCCCCTCCATATGCCCGCACCCTAGAACCAGGTGCTAGACCTGAAGCGCAATCGCATCGTAAAAATTCACAATGGGCAGATTGAAAGACCGCATCAAAGTTCCGATGCGATTGAGTCCCTTTATTAAAACTCCGACCCCTCCGCATTTCATTCCCTATAACTTTGACCCAGGACCAAGTGTTAAGAGTCCGAAGGCGCTAATCGCATCACAAGTTTTAAATGGTTAGATTGAAAAGCCCAAGCCTGAAAGCTCTGATTGCGATTGGCCCTTTGTTATTTAACGCCCCGGGAGTATTTTATTCCATTCAATCAAAGGCCCTGCAATCGGGCGCCATGACCATTCCGTATATATATATATTAATCTGCCCAATAGAAAAACTTTGTTTTATATTGAAAATTTGGGTTTTTTATATGTTTCAAAAGGTTTCCATCGGAGCACAGTTAAAGTGATATCTTCCATCGATCTGGAGCCGATCGAACGACCCGCGCTACATCGCATCACAATTTTCATTTGATGCATTATTTTGTCTCCCCCGATCAGTCATCCCACCGATTCGCTCCCCACCATTGATCTGATCCGTAGATCAATGGCCAGTGCTTAATCGCTTCGTCATCTAATTGCATCACCCTCCCCGATCGCACAATCGCATCGCCCTCCCCGATCGTCCAATCACATCGGCGATTTTCGTTACACCCTCCCTCTTTCCCCCACTGATTGCGATCCTCCAATTGGATCTAGACCGTCCACGTGTCCAGATCGGATGGTCCCAGATCTTTTCCGCATTATTCCATTTCCTTTCCGCCTTATGTTTTTTGATTAATACCCACCATCGATCTCTGCGCGATCGACGAATCTAATTTATTCTCTTCCTCCATTCTCGTTTGACCTCTTCTAAATGAATCCCAACCATTGGATGATGCCATCCAATGGCCCTGCTCTCTTCCCACGCCTCTGAAGCAGTTTAACCCAAAACGCAGGATTTCTTAATTGGTTTCAAGTTTTGCAGGTGATAATGGTTCTCCATTATATTGTAAAAAAAAACTGAAGGCTGGGAATGACAATTCCCGTGCCTTTGATGCATCAAAGGAAACCATTTTCTGGGCTCAAAATCCATAACTCATCAATGTTTCATGAGGCATTGATGCCATATGAGCCCTGCGCGGCCTACACATCAACAAGACACATCAATGCATAAAAGAAACAAAGAGTATCAGTGTTTGAAGATTTCCTAGCATATTTTGACGGATTAAGGCACACATTCAGCAAATCAAAGCCTAAATCCATGGATAAAAACTTCATAAAGACCAGAAGGCACAGTATAAGCCTGATTAGACCTAAAACACAGATCTCAAGTAACTTAAAGGTGTTTTAGGAAGAGACGAAGACAACTGTTGATCCGAGAAAGCTTCCACTGCCCTAAGCAGAGGCTAATCGAACCCTCTCCAGCTCCTAAAGGCACCTGCAGCCTCACAGTAATCAAAGAAGTCTTATTCATTATCTGAAACAAGAGGTGTTTACCCAAAGACAGTTGAACAATTAATAAAAATCAAAGATCTTATCTCTGATTTTCGGCAAAACTATTTTAAAGATTAAGAACAGGCCAGAAACAAATATTTTCGATCATTAGGCCTCAGGGAGCAGAAACAGAGTTACTTCAACATGACACAGAGCCTCAAAAGTCAACAAAAGCTCCCACTGAGCTTAATCCTAAGTGTAAATCAATTAATGCAGATAAACACCTGTAAATTTCTTCATCGAGGCCCTTAAAGGCCGAGAAGTCATCAATCTATATTAATTGACCCAGGAGATCTTTTACTAGATCCCACCTCCTCTTTCTTCTATAAATACCTCTATAGAAGATGAGAAAATGTTGGTCTCTGGACATCTGAATGCATGTAATTGTTTCTGAAGCTATTGATGCCCTGTTTGCGACTTGAAGATACATAAGCTGATATGAGAAGTTCGAAGTTGTAGAGACCCACCGGGCTTGCTGATTGTAATTGGTTTGAACATCAAATACAAGTTTTTGATTTATGGGATCCTGATTTATGTCAATGGTGATGTGTTCCTCACTGTTAATTGTTATTTTCTTTAAAAAAAATTCACTCTGTCCACTTTCTTTGATAAAGAGCAGCAAACATAGAGCTAGGATTTACTCTCAATAGTACCCTACTCTTACTGAAAGCTTTATTTCTATGTTTTCTTCATTCAAACATTCTCTTTGAAGAGTATATTAAAGTAGGTTGGTTTCAAAGCACTTGCCTGATCTAAATTTCTCTTTGTGACTGTTATCTGTGTTTTTCTTATAGAATATGCTGAAAGCAGGCTAGTTTGAAAGCACTCACCTGATCTTAAGCTATTCCAACTATTTTTAAAAAAAAATTCCAACTAAAAGTACTTCAATGCAGGCTGGTTTAAAAGCACTTACCTGATCTCAGAATACTTTTATGTTTTCCCTAAGTACATGCCGAAGCAAAATAGTTTGAAAGCACTTATTTGATCTTAGGTTGTTCACTGTTCTTCATTTGTTTGTTTCTCCATTTCCTATCTGTTTCATTCCATAAATCACTTTAAGAGATCCTTTGACATAAGTGACTTGCCCCATAGATCCTTCTTGAACCTTTCTGTCGAATTAAAATCCTCCTATGACTCCATAGCCCAATGGGTTAAAACTATCTTTTCCTTTTCTATCAGCTGAATCATTCCTTCACTTGCAGACATCTTCACCCTTTATTTTGAACAGCCCTCACCTTCATCATGTCTTTTTCCAACCAAAAACAAACAAAAAAAACCCATGCTCTTCATAACTAGCCTAATATCACATTTCATGTTTTAAAGATTACATCTTTTAACTCATTCATAGAGAGATCCCTCTCTGGATTCAGGAGGGCTAGATCCTTGAATCCCAAAGCGGTTTGATGTTGTCTTATCTTTTGGTTTTTCCAATCTGGCCAAAACATAGGAACCCCAACATAATGGCGACTCCACTGGGGGAGTTTTTGAGTTCATAGTTTGGTCTTGTGTCCCATTGTCATCGCCAACATAATGGCGACTCCACTCGGGAATTTTTTGCTTGGCCAGCTTTTATAAACTCTTTATTTTTCCATACAACCACATAAACTTAGAAAACCCAAAAATATCTCAGATTGGTAGTCAATAAACATGGAAGTGGACCATAAACCTTTTACCTCCAAAAGAGCTAAAAACTTCCACTTGGCGACTCCACAATCCTATAGACCTTAAGACTCCACTGGGAGGACCCGTAACCATTATAAAATCATTCAAAATCAGT
Source organism: Pinus albicaulis (assembly GCA_034641835.2). Lineage (NCBI taxonomy): Eukaryota > Viridiplantae > Streptophyta > Pinopsida > Pinales > Pinaceae > Pinus > Pinus albicaulis. The sequence goes on along the minus strand of CM076580.1, from coordinate 470,039,087 downwards.
AAGAGGCTTTAGGATTAAAGTTTTCTTAGCAAGATATCAGTTAAACCTCTCAAATATTGTCATATCTGGTTAACACCTTTCTTGTTTAGTCGGGTCTGAAAGAAACAACATAGTGGGTCCTAGAAAGATTCATACTAGAGCTCACCCTAACCCAAACCCACCTGAGACAGTTGATAACCCTGAAATATTACTTAGGAAGCCTCCTAAATTCTCAACTGTTTTCAAATCACCCTTGAGAGCTAACTCAGTTCCTGAAAACCTTGCAGCTCTATAGCAATCACAAGTAGATTTAAGAAATCCATTTAGAACACGGTCTCTTGACGATTTAGATCAGCTAGATTCAGAGTCTTCACTTTCATCCCCGGAACAAAGGGAACATCCTGGTAGTAGAGAAACCACACCACCTGATTTACATTTCTTTCTCAATTTAGGTGTCTCTCATCCAAGATCAGCTTAGCAATCTATCTCTGGTCCATCTACATCTAGTCATCCAACATCCACTGTCCAAACCACTCCACTCCAGCCCACTGTCCCTTTTGTTAATCCATATTTTGTGAATCCACCCCCACCTCCAATAATGGCAGCATGGTATGCTCCCTTGGTGCTACCCCAGCCTTTAGCTCCTTTACCTAATGAATATCAGTCTAGGATTCCTCATTTCACTAGTAAAGAATCCACCACCGCTCAACACCATGTAGATAGAATGGGAGATGCCTTTGACTACATGGAAATAGAGGATGAAACAATTAAGATGAGGATCTTCGCTCATAGTTTAGGAGGAGAAGTGAAGAAGTGGTTTAAAGCCTTGCCTCCCAATAGCATTAATGATCTTCCTACCTTACATCAAACTTTCATAAAAAAATGGGAAGTTAGAAGCAACCCTCTCCAAATCCTAGCCGAATATAAGAATCTTAAAATAAATCCAAGAGAGAGTGTCTAGGACTACTCTACAAGATTTAACAGTATCTACAATGCTCTTCCACCACACATGAAACCTCCCCAAGGAATGGCCCTAGTAAAATACCCTGAAGGCTTTGATGCTAATATGGCTTACCAGCTTAGGGAGAGAGATTATAATACATTGGAAGACAAGTAGAAAGGAGCAGTGAGTGTTGAGGCAAACTTGATTAAGAAAAGAGCTAGGATGAGGGCTGAGAAAAAGGTAACCTATAGGGATGACAACATTGCTTCTGCATTTGATCCCAAATATGATAGTCTAGCCAAAACTATGGAGAGACTAGGAAAAATTGTAGAAAATTTGACTATCCAAGTCAGCAATCAGAACAGGAACCAAAATCAAAACTAGAACTTTAGGATAAATAATCCCCCAAATAGAAAAAGAGACTCTGATCAGAAGGTCATCCCTCCATTTCAAGAGAACTTCCTCGATGAGGATGAAGGAATAATAGAGGAGTCAGAGGAAACTGTCATGAATATGATGGATGTGGATGACCTAGACCATACCTTCCCCACAGAAGAAAACCAGGCCTCGTACTCACACTGGAACAAGGAAGGGTTGGAAACTGAGGACTATAGGTTAGGATTCGAAAGTGCCATCATGCAAGTCCGAGAATATGACCTCAGGAGCAAAAAGAACACAGATGATCCCAAACCAAAGCCCTCTGAAATCACCATTAAGAAAAAGCCTGGAAAGACTCCTAAAGTGACTGCTAAAAACATTAAATCAACAGCTGAGAATTCTGGTAAAAACAAAGATAAGGACATTCAAACCAGTGACAAATCAACCCGAGAACCTAGCAGCACTAGCATTGCGGCTAATGCTCCTGATAAAATAGTTCCAAACATTGTACATACTGAAAATCAGCAAGCTGAGATTACTAATAAAATGGTGCCCAACAAGACAGAATTGAATCTTTCAAAGAGTCAGTCTGCTTTCAATTTGGAAAGTGAGATTGCCAAAATTAAAATTTTTGTCCCTCTCATTGAGTTAGCCACTCAGGATGTATATAAGAGTCAAATTTTGAAAGCTTTAAACTTAGGATAAAACAGTGACACCGTCAATTTGAATGATGAGCAACCAGCTCTCTTGTTTGGCCCAAAAATTGAAGGGAAATTTCAAGAAGGGGTAGTACCTCCTTTCTATGTTAGCCTCAATATCCATGAAAAAAGCCTGCATAATGCTATGCATGACTCTGGAGCCTCACACAACCTTATGCCAAAAGTGATAATGGAAAGGATAGGTTTAGAAATAACCATACCTTATAAGGACTTATATTCTTTTGACTCTAGCAGATTGAAATGCCTTGGCCTAATTAAAGACCTTTGTGTGAATTTGACTCAAATCCCAGCCAAGTGCATGGTTATGGATGTTGTGGTGGCTGATGTGCCTCCTAAGTATGGCATATTGTTGTCAAGATCATGGGGTGCCAAGCTGCAAGGTACAATGCAGATGGATGGGACATATGCTACTATCCCTGTCTTTAGCCAGCTTAGAACACTATACAGAGAGGCGCACATGAAATTCATGGTCAGTAGCCCAGAAAAGCTTGAAAATTCCCCCATTTACTCTATCCATACAGACCTGGATTCGTTTATCCTTTATAATGATGAATCCTCAAATAAACCAGAGCTAGAAGACAGCGACTTAGATAACCAGCTGGAGGCCCCAAATCTAGAAATAATGGCAGTTCTAGGTATGGAAGAAAACGAGAGAGAAAATTTTGAACAGTGTGTTGAAACAACAAACCAGAGTGAACAAAGCCAAGATGGCAAACAACAGACTACCCGTCACGCTAAACTCTATGAAAATCATGAGGAACGAGACCCATCACGACATGCTGCGGATCTCAGAACAGAACATAATGATGAACGAGGCAATAGGGATGAAAACGATGTTAACCCTACAAACAATCCCTTATGGTGCATGAAATTTGACAGGTCTTGCACTAAAAGAGTGTGGGAGCTGGGGTATGGTTGGTCGACACTGAAAACAATTACTCCAAGAGCCATGCTTTCAAGCTAGATTTCAAATGCACTAATAACATCACAGAGTATGAGGCTCTCATCCTAGGATTGCGTCTATTGAAAGAACTAGGAGCCAAGAAGATAATTGTTCAGAGAGACTCAGAATTAGTCATCAAACAGCTAAATGGAGAATATGCCGTCAAGCATCCTAGACTAAGGGTATACCGAAATAATGCCATAAATTTCCTGAAAACATTTGCAAAATATGAACTCATGTTTGTCCCAAGGAGTCAAAACATAATTGCAAACGGATTGGCCTGCGCCGCTAGTTCATGCCAAGAATCACCTAGTGATAAACAGATCATCATTCATACAAAATATAGACCTGCAGTGCCAGATAATGAGAAATATTGGCAGGTCTTTGAGGGCGACAAACAGATAGAGGATTTCCTGCTTGGCAGAAATGAGTTTGAATTATCTTATTCAGATTCTAAATCTTATGAAAATTGCCTAAACAAAGAGCCCCCTGAAGAAGAAAAACCATCTGATCCCGTAAAAATCAACATGTTAACTAAAAAACTTGGAACTCATACTGAAGAGTACAAAGACACAAAAAACGAAGACATGGAGGTACTATCATCAAAGGACAAGAACATACCTAGGGGGCTAGTGCCATTAGAAGACCTTTTTTATTTTAACGACGTGGCAAAGAAACCCACTATAGAATACACAGAGTTTGATGTCGAGGAATACAACGTAGGCACCGAGGATAAGCCTAAAATGATTAAAATAGCTAGGTCCTTGCCAGTAAACATGAAAAAGAAATACATTGACTTGTTTAAAGAGTTTGTTGATGTGTTTGCCTAGAGCTATGAAGATTTAAAAGCCTACGACACAGAAATCATCCAGCACAAGATCCCATTGAAAGAAAACCAAAAACCATTTAGGCAAAAACTGCGTCGAATTAATCCAATGCAACTACCTCTAGTGGAAAAGGAAATCAAGAAAATGTATGAGGCAGGAATCATTGTGCCTATAAGGTTTTCAGATTGGGTTTCTAACCTTGTAGCTGTGAGGAAAAAGACAGGAGAAATTAGACTGTGCATTGATTTTAGAAACTTTAACAGAGACTCCCTAAAAGACAATTACCCTTTACCCAAAATGGAACACATCCTACAAATGGTAGTTGGTTCAAAGAGGATTTCTTTGTTAGATGGTTTTTCAGGGTATAACCAAGTTTTAGTACTCCTAGAAGACCAACTCAAGAAAACTTTCACCACTCCTTGGGGCACTTTCATGTATGTGAAAATGTCTTTTGGATTAATGAATGTTGGGGCCACTTTTCAAAGGGCCATGTACATTGCATTTTCAGAGGAGATAGGGCACTTCATTGTAATTTACCTTGATGACATAACAGTCTATTCCAAATCTGATGAAGAACACCTTAAACATCTAAGAAAGGTCTTTGAAAAATGCAGAAGATTTGGGCTATCTTTAAATCCCAAAAAAATAGTGTTCGTCCTGCAAGAGGGTAAACTCCTTGGCCATATTATCTCAGAAAAGGGGATTAAAATAGATCCAAAAAGAGTTGAGGGAATACTACGGATTAGACACCGAAGGAACATAAAAGAAGTGCAGTCCTTTATTGGAAAGATTAAATTCTTAAGGAGGTTTATTCCCAACTTAGCAGAGCTCCTTAGAAACATGACTAATATGCTAAAAAAATAAGTAGGAGTGAAGTGGACTGTAGAAGCCAAAAGATCCTTCGAATTGGTAAAACATGCACTCACCCGGGCTCTAGTTCTAATCAGCCCGGACTTTTCAAAAGAGTTCCTTATTTTATCCTTTGCCTCAGAACATACCGTGGCTGCAGTCCTGTTGCATAAAAAATCAGAGGGACAGGAACAACCTATTGATTTTTTCAGCAAGGCTTTAAGGGATGCACCCTTGAAATATAACATAATGGAAAAATAGGCCTATGCTTTGGTAAAAGCCTTAAAGGACTTCAGGGTGTATATTCTGTTGAGCTCCAAGAATGTTCTTTCTTCCACCACATTCCACTCCATTTCTTTTGTCAATTGTTAATCTCAGGCTCAAATGATTAATAGAATTAGTTAAAATTTCTTTGAGAATGAATATCATGACTAACTTGCTATGTTTTTATGATTTTGTCATTGTAGTACTTTTTGAACTAAATCTAGCTACAGAATGCAGACATTCTGTAGCTAGTTGCCAATTCTGCAGCCATCTTCATGTCTACACAGGTTCCAGGTGTCATTTCAGAGAAAAGCACATATGGTCATATTCCACATCATCTCCTTATCATTTTTTTCTCTCCACGAAGTTTGAACGAAATCCTGTAGGCGGTTATGCACGTGGGAACTTAAATTAGGAGGTAGACTCCTAACAGGATAAGGACAGTCCAGATGTCCTTAACCATATTATGAAGACCACCTTCAGAGTTCTAGTTCGATTCTAATTAGGAAAGACAATTAGTCCTATGTTATCTCAGATACGGTTATGTAATTTTGTTATAAATATGCTCGGGAAACCCAGGGAAAGGGTTAGATTTTATGGTTGATTGCTAGATTTCAGAAGTCCGAAAACACTTTGTTTTGAAGTAATTTATCTTTAATGAAAGAACTATCATTTCCCTAAAAGCGTTGAATCAATCTTGAAGTAGATTTCGTGCTACTCTGGTGGTATATGGCCCCTGCCTCCTGAGCAGCCTTGTTTATACGGTTTAGATAAGTATTTTAGTCACGTTTTCATTTCTAGCTTAAGTAGATTTCTGAATTTTATGTTTCATACTTGTTTCATTAATCATTACAGCTATACTTACTCTTATAAACTCTTCCAAAATATCATTACAACGAATAAGGCATAGCTGTGGTATTGTAGGCTTTAGTTGCATTTCCTTTCGTTAATTATCACAGTTAGACTTACTCTAATAAACTCTTCCAAAATATCATCATGATGAATAAGGCATAATTGTGGTATTGTAGGTTTTAGTTTCTTGTTTACACTAAGTGTCACAGCCGGTGTTACTCTTACAAACTCTTCCAAAACATGATTAACAACGAATAAGAAACAGCTGTGGTGTCTTAGATTCTAGTTGTATTTGCTTTTAGTTTTATGTTTATGTTCAATTGCATTGAATAATACAGCCATACTTGTTTTCACAAACTCTTCCAAAATATCATTCATATTGAACAAGATGGGCTGTAGAATTCCTTAGGATAGTTGCATGTTAATTTAGTTACAGCACTTCGGAGGTAGAATGCATTTAGTTCAGCTCTATCATTTCATTTCAAGTTTGATAATGGCTTTTTAGTTTAACACTGTTCACTGCACTTCAAGTAGACTAGTAACACTTTAGTATAGTCTTAGCTCACTGTATTAACATTCCAAGTTTAGTTGCTATCCATTGCATTTTAAATTGTATTAGTTGTTAAATTTAAATACCACGGTCTTCATTATTTACAAAACTTCTTTTGTTCCAAACTCATATTAATACATAATCATTTGGACAGAAGCTAGTATCAGTCTAAGACCTGGAATATTTTGCCACCTTTTTACCACTTCACAAACATGCCTTTTCTCAAAGACTATTCTAAAAAGGAAATCTATAACTTTTGAGTGAAGCCTAGTCGTGTTAAATTGAGTTGCAGAACAGAATTAGAAGCTAGTTTAGAGTAGAAATCTTATTGTGCTACAAATGCTCTTTTCCAAATATATTCCAATAAACTCTTAAACCATGGATGAGATGTTGTAACATTGTAAGTTGATTGTTTGATTTTTTAATTAGGAGAACTTCATTTATACTTAACTTTTCCATTTCTCAAGCTCTTCCAACACATCTTTAATGAATGAATTGGATAAGTTCAAGCTCATGTTGTGATTTATTTCCTTGCAATGAAGTCACTATCAAGCTTTTCATTTGTTGTTTGCTAGCCATAGTTTAGGCTTTGCTCTGTTTTAGTATTTGCATTTGTTATTTTCCATCTATATTTTAGGCTAACAACTTATTTTCACCAGCATTTAGTTCTTTCCTTTTTCAAACATAAAACAATAAAACCAAAAACATCAGAAAACACTAAACACAACGTAGTGAGAAACAAATACCTAGGCACATATAGTGCACCACACTTCAGCAGTTTACCAACCCTGGTTGACAATTAATGAACTCAATTTAGGTACACTAGGTTGAGCACAAACATTTTGGCACCGTTGCCGGGGAAGTGTAACTAGGTAGCCTTGTTTCTTAACTCCCAAAAAAAATGATATGCATAGAGAGAGACTCAAGGGGTAGATTCATAAGAAGTAGAAGCAGAAGTTTGATTCCTAGAACACCACTTGTTTCATCATGATCTAGAGCCAGCACACCTCCAACTCAGACCCACATTCCATCCTTTACTGATCCTAGACTTCTAGAAGACTTAAGATCAGATATTCCATTAGAAAGACCTTCCACTTCATCTATTGAACCTGTCTTAGAAGAAGATTCAACGACTCCTGCCGGAGACACAAACTTTTCCACTTCCACAGAAGAATCAACTATGGCAGAAGAAGGGGGAGGAGGAGTCTTTAATGGAGAACACACATTATTTGGACGAGGTAGAGGTAGAGGTAGAGGAGAAGGAGGTAGAGGTGTAGAAGGTGAAGGAGGCAGAGGAAGAGGTAGAAGAGAGATGGGAAGCTCTTTTGGGTTTCCTATAGTAGATGAAGAAACCAATACAGCTATGAAAAACATTTCACCCTCTGTCCTTCCAAACTTCTATGGACTTAAAACTGAAGATCCTGAAACCTTCCTATTTGAATTTGAAGTCTTGTGTAGAACTTATGACTACTTACAAGATGCTAAAAAACTTAAACTATTCCCTTCAACATTGAAAGGAGCAGCATTGAAGTGGTTTATGAGTTTGATCAACAGTTCTATTAGGACATGGGAAGACATGAAACAAGAATTTCTAGAGAGGTATTTGGATTATTGTATGCCAGTTAATCATAAGGAGGAAGTGTTCAAGATGATACAAAAAGAGGATGAAAACCTGGAAGATTTGTTGGAGAGATTTCATTACAACATCAAAAGAGCAAAGATGGAGAACTTAGATCAAGACACCTTAAAAGCTCTCTTGTTGAAGACAATTAGGGATGAATGGTTGGATATCCTCAACATGATGGGAAAAGGGGATATATCTCAGCTCACATTACCTGAAATATCTGAGTTATGTATTAACCTTTCAAGAGGGAAATCCAAAACTGTAGAAGGCCCAAGAGACCCTGCTCTTGCAAAGGCAAGTAAGTCTGCTTCTGGGACAGTAAGTAGGGCAGAAATAGGACATATGCTTGATGATTTCAAATTTGATATCTTAGGGAGTCTTAGTGAACAAATAGACACCCTTAAGTTACAAAATAAGCAAAAAGATGAATCTGATGCCTTAGCAATCTTTTGTCCCAAATGTAGAAAGAAGCATGCCTTGAGGGAGTGTCCTTTGGATGCAAAAGCTATAGAGACTTGTGTAATTTGTTCAGAAAAACATGAGACCAAGAGTTGTCCTTCACTCCCTGGTCTTAAAGCTGTCTTTCAAGAGGAAACTTCTACAAATTCCACAGAATCTCTTAATTTTGTCTCTAGAAGACCTTGGCAAGGACCTCAAACACAAGGATTTCATGATCAAATGTATAATCAATCTCCACCAAATTGGAATTCTTGGCAGCAACCTTGGCCCCAATTTCAAAATCAATCTCAAGCTTGGGCACAAGGTTCACAAAATCCCTATGGAAGATACTCTCAGTACTATCAGTATCCACCATCCTATCCACCATATCCACATTTCCCTCCTCAAAAAAAATTTCAACAAAATCCTCAAAATCCACAACATCAAAATGAACCACTTCCCTTACCATTTCCTCAAAAATCAGATCAGTTGCCTGCTCAACCCATACCAAACCCCAACAATAAAAATCCTCAGAATACATATATGATAGAAGGCCAACAGTTTCCAACTTATTTAATTACTCCTCTAGACCTTAGTGATGTTCAACTTAGGTCTGGAAGAATACTTGAAAAGAGGAAACCTTCTGTGATCATACAAGAACAAGATAACTCCGAGGAAGATTCTCTACGGGAAAATAAAAGTCTTGAAGAAGACACATCTTTTCAGGACCCAAACATTGAAAAATCAAAACAAAAAGAATCAATAATTTCAACTCCTATATTAGAGCAACCATCAAGATCCACTCCTACACCTCCCTTTCCAGAAAGATTACAAATTGATAGAGGTGTAGAAAAACAAATTATGGTGCCTAATTATGATTTCCTAGATGAGCTGAGAAATGTTTGCATTAAGATTCCATTATTACAAGCCATCAAGGAAATTCCAATTTTAGCAAAAACAATAAAGGAGTTGAGTATGAAGAAAACAAGAAAAGAATAAGAGAGACAAAGAAAATTCAACTGGTAGGAAAAATAGCAGATATCATGATGGGTAAGATTGCTATTCCAAAGTATCTAGACCCAGGAAATCCAGTTGTTAAAATTCACATCAATGGAATTGAGATCCAAAACACACTCATTGATTTAGGAGCAACAATCAATATCATGAGTAGACAAATCATGGATAAACTGAAACTTCTTAATCTTCTCTTTACACCCACATTATTACAATTAGCAGACAGATCTGTGATCAAACCTGATGGGGTAATAGAAGACATTCCAGTGTCCCTAGATTCTTGGGAGTACCCTGTGGATTTTATGATCCTAACTCCTAAGAATAATCTAGGAGGACATCCTATTATATTAGGGAGACCTTGGTTAGCTACAGCTGATGCTTTCATTAGTTGTAGATCCGGTGATATGTACATCTCTGATGGTAGTTCAACTAAGAGATTCACTTTATATCCTCCAGCAAGGACAATTACAAATTTATATGATACTCAATGGATAGAGGATGAAGAAGACTTACAACCTCTCTTCACAATTTCAGAAATTAGTGAAGATAGTCAAATTTTGAATACTTTAGAAAACTTTGAATCCTCTTCGGAATGCAAACATGAACAATTTCAAGAAGAATCCAACATTGAGTTTTTATCATCAAGATAGATGTCTCTTCATTCTATGGATAAATTTGGCAGCTCTACAAGTGAGATATTTCCAGGCAAAACTTTAAACATAAACAAGAACCTAGAAAAATCTCAACAAGAAGAGCTAGTCAAAATTTTACAGAGACATTCTTCTGCATATGCATGGGAGTACACTGATATGAAAGGGATAAGCCCTAAGACTTGCACTCATCACATCTACATAGAGGAAAATTGTAAACCAATCAGACAACCTTAGAGACGGATGAATCCAAATCTTAGGGAGATTGTTAAAGAATAATTGCAGAAATTGTTAAATGTCAACTTTATCTATCCCATTTCAGATAGTCAGTGGGTTTCTCCTTTGGTAATTGTGCCAAAGAAAAATGGTAAATGGAGGGTATGTATTGACTACCGGGAATTAAACAAAGTTACTCTTAAAGATCATTTTCCCCTACCTTTCATAGATCAGGTGTTAGATACATTAGCTGGCAAAAAGTACTTCTCATTTTTAGATGGGTTTAGTGGTTATAACCAAATTCAAGTAGCACTTGAGGATCAAGACAAAACCACATTTACCTGTCCTTGGGGTACCTATGCTTACCGAGTATTTCCATTTGGATTATGCAATGCACCTGCAACATTTCAAAGGGCAGTATTAGGAATTTTTTCAGATCTAACACATGATTGTGTAGAGGTATATATGGATGATTTCACAGTTTATGGAAACACATTTGAAGAAGCCTTAGAAAACTTGGAAAAAGTCTTTAAAATATGTAAAGAAGCAAATCTTTCACTTAGTCATGAAAAGTGTTTTATGATGTTTACTGAAGGAATTGTTTTGGGACATCACATTTCAGGGGATGGGATTAGAGTTGATGAGTCAAAAGTTGAAGTCATCTCTAAATTATCTATTCCATGTTGTCAAAAATATGTTAGGATTTTTCTAGGATTTACAGGATATTATCGAAGATTTATAGAAAACTTCACCAAGATAGCATCTCCACTCTTCATATTACTTACCAAAGATTGTGAATTCAAATGGAATTATGATTGCGAGTTAGCCTTTGAGACCCTGAAAACAAAAATTTCTGAAGCACCTATTTTAAGGGGACCTAACTAGAAGTTACCTTTTCATATTTCAACAGATGCCTCAGATACAGCTCTAGGAGCAGTATTGGGACAAAAAGACCCAATTCCTTATGCCATCTACTATACCAGTAAAAATTTGACCCCTGCAGAGTTAAACTATACTGTAACTGAAAAAGAGTTTTTAGCTGTTGTTCATGCCATAAACAAATTCAGACACTATATAACATGCTATGAAACTTTTTTTCACACAGATCATTCTGCAATTAGATACTTAATGAAAAAATCAATTACTAATAGCAGAGTCATAAGATGGTTATTGCTTTTACAAGAATTAAACATTACCATTCTATATAAGCCTGGAAAACAAAACACAGTAGCTGATTTCCTATCTAGACTCCAAAACATCAAAGATGACACTCCAGTTGAAGATCAATTTCCTGATGAATATCTTTTTGCAATTTCTACTCAGACTCCTTGGTTTGCTAACATTGCTAATTATTTAGTTTCAGGAAAATTTCCTTCAATAATGAATGCAAGAGATAAAAGAAAAATCATTTATGACAGTGCAAAATATTCATGGGTTGCTAATGAGTTGTACAAGACAGGTCCAGATTTGATCATTAGGAGATGTGTTCGTGAAGATGAGATGCCTGAGATTCTCAAAGCATGTCATGATGAACCTTGTGGTGGACACTTTGCTGATAAGAGGATAGCCTATAAGATCCTTAATTTAGGATATTATTGGCCATCCTTATTTAAAGATGCTAAAGAGTATGTCAAAAGGTGTGACAGATGCCAAAGGGTAGGGAAACCTTCTCCTTCAGGTGAGATGCCATTACAACCTCAGGTACATATTGAACCTTTTGAAAAATGGGCTTTGGATTTTGTAGGACCTATTAGTCCTCCATCAAGACAAAAGAGATATATATTAGTTTTCATTGATTATGTTACCAAATGGGTAGAGGCCAAGCCATTACTTTTTGCTATTGAAGCATCTGTAGTTAATTTTCTTTTTGAGGATATTTTTACTCGTTTTGGTGTCCCAAGGGAAATTGTTACAGATCAAGGAGCTCAATTCACATCAAGGCTAGTGGAACAAATGATGGATAGGTACAAAATCAGCCATAGAAAATCTACTCCCTATCATCCACAAGCAAATGGTCAAGTGGAATCTACTAATAAGGTTATTGAAGGAATCCTAACAAAGACTGTCTATTTACATAGAAAAGATTGGGTAGATAGGCTTCCTGAAGCCTTGTGGACCTATAGAACTACATGGAGAAGCACAACAGGCCATACTCCTTATGAACTTGTTTATGGAAAGCAAGTTTTGTTTCCCATAGAGTTCCAGATTCAAACTTTCAAAATGGAAGTTCAGCTAGGACTTGATCTATCAGAGGCACAAAAGCACAGATTGGAATAGATTAATGAATTGGATGAGATCAGACAAGATACAATTTAGAAAACAAATATAGTCCAACAGCAAAGGACTAGATGGCATGACAAGTACATCAAGGAGAAGAAGTTCAAAGAAGGTGACTGGGCTCTCTTGTTTGATTCATAGTTCAAGGATTTTCAAGGTAGATTTAAAACACATTGGCTTGGGCCATATGAAATTATAAGAATTTTTCAAAATGGAGCAATAAAAATCAGGAAAATAGATGAAGAAGAGGTCACTTTTCTTGTGAATGGTCATAGATTGAAGTTGTATCACAAACCACTCTCAAGAGAATAATTTGTCAAGAAGTTCCAGGAAAGCAATGATATGAAGTTAATGAAGAAGAATTTTTCTTCTTCATCAACTTAAGTGAATTTTCTGAAGTCAGATTTTGAAATAATAATAATAATAATAATAATAATAAAGTATAAACATGAAAACCAATCACCGATTGGCATGTTTATACAGAAAAGGTGGAGTGAAAATCAGAATCTTTCTGACACTCTAGCTTTTCAAATCTGTTCTTTCTGCAAGAAGTTATTACAAAATCATAAGTGCAGATTCATTTCACTTATGGTCCATCTCATTTTCCATTTCATTCATTCATCCATACTCCATTTCATTCATTCATCCACACTTCATTTACTTCACTCCATGCTCCACCTCATTTTCATTCCAGATTTTTAAAGTTTGATGTTTTTCTGCAATTGAATAATACATATCATGAATTGCAGACCACTTCTCATACTTCACTCCATTTCATAAGTTGTGATCCATTCCACTCCATTATTCATTTCATTCATACCTCCATCCTACCATATTTCACTATTCATTTCATACAACCTTTCATCATTCTAGCTTCAAACCATATTCAAAGTTCTCTACAGGTACATTCTGCAGCCAGACAGACATTCTGCAGCCAGAGAGCCTGAAAGCACTGTCTAGTAATCATTTTATTTGCAACAAAATGATCCTGCATATCCAATAACAAGCAAAATCAAGAAGGTTATAAGGACTCAAAAAGTAATGATTTTCAGGGGAGAACAAAGCATATGAAGATCACAATAAAATCAAAGCAAAGGCAAAGTTATGAAATTGTTATGGTGACATATCATGAAAATTTTTAGTATAGTTCAGTTATATATTATTCAAAAAGTTGTTTTAATTAATTTTGTTGATCATGCCTAACAAACCTCCCCGCAAAAACTTTGGATAAAACTTCTTCAAAACCCATATCCGATCATCATTTAAAAATATAAACGGTTAAAGTACTGAAGTGATTGGATTAGTCACGTCACTGAGCATTTAATGATTATTTTTGAATTCGTTACAAAATATCTCCACGGTCTTTCCTTTTGTGATATCTTTCAACTCATATACATCATCCTCACCTCATTATATTCATTCCGTAACCACTCCATATCGTTCTTTCCCGTAGCCAACTTTTAACCATTTCGGTCTCTGAGACAGAGGCATCTCTGTAACAGCCATTGTCACCGTGAACAGAGGAAACATTTGTGGGGCAAAAACAATTTGTTAACGGCCATTCTCACCGAGAGTAGAAGACTAGTGAATTGAAGATTGAAGAAGAAGTTATGGGCCTCATCGTGAGAAATGAACCAATTGGCACTAAATACTTGGAAGGCTATCCCCAAATCAGAGAAATCTTACAACAAGCAGGATGGTTGCAATTCCTTGAAAAAATCAGTGGCTTCCACAAAGAGGTTACTAAAACTTTTGCAAGATCCTTTAATGGAGCCGAGGTTGAAGTTGGAGATATTAAATTCACTGTCACAGAGGCTTTTATTACAGAAGCAACAGGATTGCCTAGACAAGGATAAAGGTGGTTTAAGAACAGAGAATTTCATAATGAAGCATGGAAGCAGATACTCAAGTCACCAGGTATGGATGTCACTATTTTTAAAAAGGGTATCCCTAGCTTTGCATTAAAAAAAAATGGAGGAACATGTTGCTTGTCCTGCAAAAATTCATCACTTGTGAAGGTAGATATGGTACTTTCTATGTTTACCATATTCGATTGATAATGCATTTTCTAGAAGAAGAACTCAACTTGCCATTTTTCTTGCTTCAAAGTTTAAAGAAAATGGCTTCAAGTGTTCAAAAGAGAATTCAATTTCTGGAGACAACCTTATACCACCATGGTTTAGTCAAGATTTTAATTGAACATCATTTAGCAAAAATAGGAGATACTTGGGATGACTTCTTGGTGAGAAATCACTTTGAGGAACCAAAAGAACCTCCACCTGAAGATAAACCTACAAAAAAAGCAGAAAATGGAAATCCTCCAAAATTGAAATTGGTAAAACAATACAAGAAAGCAGTGAAGAAATGATTTCTGAAAAATTAGTTCAGATTAAGAAGCAACTTAAGAAAGAGAGGATCATAAGAAAATTTTCCAGAGGGAAAGGAGAAGGGCCATCTCAACCGAGGAGGAGCCACAGACTGAGGGGGATACTAAAGAAAACAAAGTTAAACAAACTAGAGTCATAAACATAGAAGACGAAGAAACACCTACTGAGCAGGATTTTGATGAAGAAACTCTTGAAATAGACCCTGCACAGCAAGAAATTTACAACTATGTTGAGTCATTGGAGAGAAGAGCTTCAGAAAGTAGGGACAGAACCCCTAGTCCACCAAAGTCTGAAATAGATGTGCTAAGAAGAGATAAGTACGAGCTAGAAGTACTTAATAGACATATCAGGACTGAAAATGATATTTTGAGGGAGCAAGTTAAATTGAAAACTGATATGAATTCAACCCTGTCTCTACAAATGGGCAAAGTGGAAAAGGCCAATGAAAAATTGAAAAAGATAAACAACAAGTTAATCAGGGCACTTACCAATTTAAGGTTCAAGTTAGTCATCAGGAAGCCCAGAAGGCCTTTAACTACCAGGCAAAGCAGAAGAAGAGGGTTGGATGTTCTTGCAGAGGTCTCAGAGTTCATGGAATAATTTCATGAGGACATGCAAGAATCTAGCAGTGGGGGTATGTTGAGCTCCAAGAATGTTCTTTCTTCCACCACATTCCACTCCATTTCTTTTGTCCATTGTTAATCTCAGGCTCAAATGATCAATATAATTAGTTAAAATTGCTTTGAGAATGAATATCATGACTAACTTGCTATGTTTTTATGATTTTGTCATTGTAGTACTTTTTGAACTAAATCTAGCTATAGAATGCAGACATTCTGTAGCTAGTTGCCAATTCTGCAACCATCTTCATGTCTACACAGGTTCCAGGTGTCATTTCAGAGAAAAACACATATGGTCGTATTCCACATCATCTCCTTATCTTTTTTTTCTCTCCACGAAGTTTGAACGGAATCCTGTAGGCGGTTATGCACGTGGGAACTTAAATTAGGAGGTAGACTCCTAACAGGATAAGGACAGTCCAGATGTCCTTAACCATATTACGAAGACCAACTTCAGAGTTCTAATTCGATTCTAATTAGGAAAGACAATTATTCCTATGTTATCTCAGATATGGTTATGTAATTTTGTTATAAATATGCTCGGGAAACCAAGGGACAAGGTTAGATTTTATGGTTGATTGCTAGATTTCAGAAGTCCGAAAACACTCTGTTTTGAAGTAATTTCTCTTTAATGAAAGAAGCATCATTTCCCTGAAAGCATTGAATCAATATTGAAGTAGATTTTGTGCTACTCTGGTGGTAGAGGGCCCCTGCCTCCTAAGCAGCCTTGTTTATACGGTTTAGATAAGTATTTTAGTTTCGTTTTCATTTCTAGCTTAAGTAGATTTCTAAAGTTTATGTTTCATACCTGTTTCATTAATCATTACAGCTATACTTACTCTTATAAACTCTTCCAAAATATCATTACGATGAATAAGGCATAGTTGTGGTATTGTAGGCTTTAGTTGCATTTCCTTTCGTTAATTATCACAGTTAGACTTACTCTTATAAACTCTTCCAAAATATCATCATGATGAATAAGGCATAACTGTGGTATTGTAGGTTTTAGTTGCTTGTTTACACTAAGTGTCACAGCCGGTCTTACTCTTACAAACTCTTTCAAAACATCATTAACAACGAATAAGAAACAATTGTGGTGTCTTAGATTCTAGTTGTATTTTCTTTCAGTTTTATGTTTATGTTCAATTGCATTGAATAATACAGCCATACTTGTTTTCACAAACTCTTCCAAAATATCATTCATATTGAACAAGATGGGCTGTAGAATTCATTAGGATAGTTGCATGTTAATTTAGTTACAGCACTCCAGAGGTAGAATGCATTTAGTTCATCTCTGTCATTTCATTTCAAGTTTGATAATGGCTTTTTAATTTAACATTGTTCACTGCACTTCAAGTAGACTAGTAACACTTTAGTTTAGTCTTAGCTCACTGTATTAACATTCCAATTTTAGTTGCTATCCATTGCATTTTAAATTGTATTATTTGTTAAATTTAAATACCACGGTCTTCATTATTTACAAAACTTCTTTTGTTCCAAACTCATATTAATACATAATCATTTGGACAGAAGCTAGTATCAGTCTAAGACCTGGAGTATTTCGCAACCTTTTTACCATTTCACAAACAAGCCTTTTCTCAAAGACTATTCTAAAAAGGAAATCTATAACTTTTGAGTGAGGCCTAGTGGTGTTAAATTGAGTTGCAAAACATAATTAGAAGCTAGTTTAGAGTAGAAATCTTATTGTGCTACAAATGTTCTTTTCCAAATATATTCCAATAAACCTTTAATCATGGATGAGATGTTGTAACATTGTAAGTTGATTGTTTGATTGTTTAATTAGGAGAACTTCATTTATACTTAACTTGTCCATTTCTCAAGTTCTTCCAACACATCTTTAATGAATGAATTGGATAAGTTCAAGCTCATGTTGTGATTTATTTCCTTGCAATGAAGTCATTATCAAGCTTTGCATTTGTTGTTTGCCAACCATAGTTTAGGCTTTGCTCTGTTTTAGTATTTGCATTTGTTATTTTCCATCCATAGTTTAGGCTAACAACTTCTTTTCACCAGCATTTAGTTCTTTCCTTTTTCAAACATAAAACAATAAAACCAAAAACATCATAAAACACTAAACACAATGTAGTGAGAAACAAATACCTAGGCACATATAGTGCACCACGCTTCAGCAGTTTACCAACCCTGGTTGACAATTAATGAACTCAATTTAGGTACACTAGGTTGAGCACAAACATATTCTACATTCCCACATCATTTCTTATGTGCCAAACATAGTGGTAAAAGACATCTTGTCACAAGACCTGGATGGAAAGAGGGGCAAATTGATTGCTGTAATATTAGAGTATGATTTGGAAATCAAACCCACCAAACTTATTAAAGGTCAGGGCTTGGCTCAATTAATGGCTGAATATAATCTACAAGCCCTTGACATTAACATGGTAGATACCTTGGATGAATAGGAAGAATTACCTGCTCCCACTGTGGAAGAATAGTTCCAAAACTCACCTTGGTATGCTAACATCTTGTATGTGCTTACAAATATTAATGCTCCTCTTGACTTATCAAAAACAAAGGCAAGGTTTTTAAAGTTGAAAGCTAGGAACTATTGCATTTTAAATGAATGTTTATAATGGAAAAATGCTAATGGTTTATTACTTAAATGTTTGCCTAAAGTTGATGCAGAGAGGATCATGCATGAATTCCATGAAGGAGAGTGTGGAGGTCATCTCTACTGGAAAACCACAGCCAATAAAATCCTTAGAGCTGGCTATTACTGGCCCACCCTCTTCCAAGATGTCCATAAAATGATAGTAGCCTATCACAAGTGCCAATTTTTTTAGGGAAAAATAAAACTCCTTCATTTACCATTACAACCTATCACTGTTGAAGCTCCTTTTCAACAGTGGGGCCTAGATTTCATAGGGAAAAATCCATCCTGCTTCATTTTCCCAACACAAATGGATTCTCATAGCCACTGACTACTTCACAAATTGGATAGAGGCCATCCCTTCTAGGAATGCCACAGATTCTGTCATTATAAAATTTCTTGAAGACCATGTCCTGTCTAGATTCGGCTGCCCTAGGAAGATTATTACTGATAATGCCGCTTATTTTGGTTCCAAAAAGATGATTGATTTTTGTCACAAGTATTATATTACACTCGGTCATTCTATTGCTTATTACCCTCAAGGTAATGGGTTAGCAGAATCATCAAATAAAAGTTTGGTGACCATCATCAGGAAGTTGCTTGAGGAAAATAAAAAATCATGGCATAACAAGTTGGTGCATGCTTTGTGGGCAGACAGATTGACCACGAAGAAATCCATTGGAATGTCCCCTTACCAGCTTGTTTATGGAGCAGATGCAATGTTTCCTACCAGCCTAGGTGTACCAGTGATAAAATTAGTTCAAGAAATACAGTTAGAAGAGGACAACATGATAAGGAGGATTAATCAGACAATACATCTCCAACAGAAAAGGAAAGAGGTTTACAACAGAGCTCAGAAGGTGCAAGAGAACATAAATAAGTTGTTTTAAAAGAGAACAAAGGCTTGTGACTTCAACATTGGAGACAAGGTACTCAAATGGGACTCCAGAAGAGAAACAGTTTGTGGCAAGGTCCTTACATGATTCAGTCCACCATTGGTCCAAATGCCTTTTTTCTGCAAGAGTTAGATGGCACAGATCTGTCTGGGGGTCCTGTCAATGGCAGGGTGCTTAAGCATTACTACTATTGAGTTCAATTTTAAAGATTTCATTTCCATTGTAAATACCATTGCTTTGTTCAGTTTCACAAGAAGAAAAATATAAAAAACAATAGAAAAAGAAAAGAGGGCAGATTGTAAAAAATAATAAAGGTACAAACCCATACCAAAAAAGAGAAATAAATTTTGAAAGTGTGCAAGCTCAAATGCCACTCCTGAAAAACACACTCCTATTTAGTCAAATAGCCTAATATTGACTAATTAGTTTTAAATTTACTACTGATAGGATAGTGAATTTGATTTGCCAAACTATTTAATCTTGGCTTATCAGTAGGTAGATTAAGATAGAAATTAAAGGTTCAAACATGCTCAAAATCTGAACCTAATTTTCCAAAAAGAGATCACTCAAATCTATTTTAATTTCTGAGTCACAAACAAAGGAATAACTAGTTCTAATCAGCTCAAAATCTGAACCAGTTGACAAAGGAAAGATAGCTCAAATAAGAGGAAAAAACAGAGCTGTAAAAAGGTGAAGGAAATGCTTCAACTTTCAGATCTTAAGCCTTCCATTTTTTTATTTAAATTTTCTGCAAAATAAATATCTATGTGCAACTTGTTTTTTATGACATAGATCACAGCAAGTCAAACAATTTAATCTTGACTTGACTATTTTTAAATTTCTGTTCTAGAATTTGGAGAATAAAATATAATTGGACAGTTTAATCCCAACAGATGGTAGATTAGGTAGAGAATTATATGGACTCAACTGTTGAATCTGAGTCCATGGAGAAATAAGGAGTAGAAATAGATTAGATTTCCTGTTTTCAAAAAAAAAAAAAAATGTTGTAAAAGAGTTTTCCAATCCAAGTGCACTCTAATGAAGAAAAAATGTTAGATCAGTAGGATTGGGTAGGTAGAAAGTTGGTTGATGAAGATCCATTTTTTTTCCTAGCTGCTAATATGTTTTCAGAAAAAATAAGATTGTCCCAGCAAAGAAGGCAGCCCAATGGATGAGGTACTAATCAGCCTACCAGAGAAATGTAGGTTTGAAGTTCTTTATGCCTTCAAGAAGGCACCATCCACAAGTGGAGCCACTGTTGGCCACCTATAAAATGTGTTCTATAAAAAGGTGGCCAAAACATTGTCCAGCCTTCAAGAAATAGTGTCATTGCCAAAATGTTATTTCTTGAAGCCTCTGGAAGATCTCATGCCATTGTCTAAAAATCTTCATTGTTGTTTCCCTTCAGAACTCAGAAATTCTTCTAAAAATTCCATGAGAAAGACTGTTGTAAAATCCCCTTTTCTCCCCTTCATTCACTCAGAAAATAACCTTCATTTTTACTCTGTTTCTCCCATCATTTTCCTCTATTTTCCATTTTCCTCATTCTCCCCTTCATAAAATCTCCTTTGCAGAGTTTAAAACTCTTTTCTAAACTCTATCAAAACCTCAAATCCTTTTAAAATCCGTAGAAAATCCATAAAAAATGCCTTTGTTGTATTACAAATTTAAGCCCCCTTGGGCTAAACCTGAACCAATTCCCCTCTATATGCCCGCACCCTAGAACCAGGTGCTAGACCCGAAGCGCAATCGCATCGTAAAAATTCACAATGGGCAGATTGAAAGACCACATCAAATTTCCGATGCGATTGACTCCCTTTATTAAAACTCCGCCCACTCCGCTTTTCATTCCCTATAACTTTCACCCGGGACCAAGTGTTAAGAGTCCGGAGGCACTAATCACATCGCAAGTTTTAAATGGTTAGATTCAAAAGCCCAAGCTCGAAAGCTTCGATTGCGATTGGCCCTTTGTTATTTAACACCTCGGGCATATTTTATTCCATATAATCAAAGGCCCCGCAATCGGGCGCCATGACCATTCCGGATATATATATTAATCCACCCGACAGCAAAACTTTGTTTTATATTGAAAATTTTGGTTTTTCATATGTTTCAAAAGGTTTCCGCCAGAGCACAGTTAAAGCGATATCTGTCGTCGATCTGGAGCCGATCGAACGACCCGTGCTACATTGCATCACAATTTTCATTTGATGCATTATTTTGTCTCCCCCGATCGGTCATCCCTCCGATTCACTCCCCACCATTGATCTGATCCTCAGATCAACGGCCAACGCTTAATCGCTCCGTCATCTAATTGCATCACCCTCCCTGATCGCACAATCGCATCGCCCTCCCCGATCGTGCAATCGCATCGACGATTTTTTTTACACCCTCCCTCTTTCCCCCGCCGATTGCGATCCTCCGATTGGATCTGGACCATCCACGTGTCCAGAACGGACGGTCCCAGATCTTTCCCGCATTATTCCATCACCTTTCGCCTTTCTGCCTTATGTTTTTTGACTAATCCCCACCATCGATCTCCGCGCGATCGATGGATATGATTTATTCTCTTCCTCCATTCTCGTTTGACCTCTTATAAATGAATCGCAACCATTGGATGATGCCATCCAATGGCCCTGCTCTCTTCCCATGCCTCTGAAGCAGTTTAACCCAAAACGTAGGATTTCTTAATTGGTTTCGTGTTTTGCAGGTGATAATGGTTCTCCATTATATTGAAAGAAAAATCCGAAGGCTGGGAATGACGATTCCTGCGCCTTTGATGCATCAAAGGAAACCATTTTCTGGACTCAAACTCCATGACTTGACAATGTTTCATGAGGCATTGATGCCATATGAGCCCTGCGCAGCCTACACATCAACAAGACATAGCAATGCATAAAAGAAACAAAGAGTATCAGTGTTTGAAGATTTCCTAGCACAGTTTGACAGATTAAGGCACACATTCAGCAAATCAAAGCCTAATTCCATGGATAAAGACGTCATAAATACCGGAAGGCATAGGATAATCCTAATCAGACCTAAAACACAGATCTCAAGTAACTTAAAGGTGTTTTAGGAAGAGACAAAGACAACTGTCGATCCGAGAAAGCTTCCACCGCCCTAAGCAGAGGCTAATCGAACCCTCACTAGCTCCTAAAGGCACCTGCAGCCTCATAGTAATCAAAGAAGGCTTAGTTAGTATCTGAAACAAGAGGTGTTTTCCCGAAGATAGATGAACAATTAATACAAATCAAAGATCTTATCTCTAATTGTTGGCAAAACTATTTTAAAGATTAAGAACATCCCAGAAACAAATCTTTTCAATCATTAGGCCTTGGGGAGCAAAAACAGAGTTACTTCAACATGACACAGAGCCTCAAAAGTAAACAAAAGCTCCAACCGAGCTTAATCCTAAGTGTAAATAAATTAATGCAGATAAACACTTGTAAATTTCTTCATCGAGGCCCTCAAAGGCCGAGAAGTCATCAATCTGTATTAATTGACCCAGGAGATCTTTTACTAGATCCCACCTCCTCTTTCTTCTATAAATACTTCTGTAGAAGATGAGAAAATGTTGGTCTCTGGACATCTGAATGCATGTAATTGTTTTTTAAGCTATTGATGCCCTGTTTGTGACTTGAAGATACATAAGCTAATATGAGAAGTTCGAAGTTGTAGAGACCCACCGGGCTTACTGATTGTAACTGGTTTGAACATCAAATACAAGCTGCTAATTTATGGGATCCTGATTTGTGTCAATCGTGATGTTTTCCTCACTGTTAATTGTTATTTTCTTTAAATGTTTTTCACTCTATCCACTTTATTTGATAAATAGCAACAAACATAGAGCTAGGATTTACTCTCAACAGTACCCTACTCTTACTAAAAGCTTTATTTCTATGTTTTCTTCAATCAAACGTTCTCTTTGAAGAGTATATTAAAGCAGGTTGGTTTCAAAGCACTTGCTTGATCTAAATTTCTCTTTGTGACTGTTATCTGTGTTTTTCTTATAGAATATGCTGAAAGCAGGCTAGTTTGAAAGCACTCACCTTATCTTAAGCTATTCCAACTATTTTAAAAAATGTTTTCCAACTAAAATTACTTCAATGCAAGCTGGTTTAAAATCACTTACCTGATCTCAGAATACTTTTATGTTTTCCCTAAGTACATGCCGAAGCAAAATAGTTTGAAAGCACTTATTTGATCTTAGGCTATTCATTGTTCTTCATTTGTTTGTTTATCCATTTCCTATATATTTCATTCCATAAATCACTTTAACAGATCCTTTGACATAATTGACTTGCCCCATAGATCCTTCTTGAACCTTTCTATCCAATTAAAATCCTCCTATGACTCCATAGCCCAATGGGTTAAAACTATCTTTGCCTTTTCTGTTAGCTAAATCATTCCTTCACTTGCAGACATCTTCACCCTTTATTTTGAACTTCCCTCACCTTCATCATGTCTTTGTCCAACCAAAAAAAAACAAAAAAACCCATGCTCTTCATAACTAGCCTAATATCACATTTCAAGTTTTAAAGATTACATATTTTAACTCATTCATAGAGAGATCCCTCTCTGGATTCAGGAGGGCTAGATCCTTGAATCCCAAAGTGGTTTGATGTTGTCTTATCTTTTGGTTTTTCCAATATGGCCAAAACATAGGAACCCCAACATAGACTATTTGCAGTCTCCGATTGTTCAGCTAAGTTGCAGTGTTGCTTAGCACGAGGGATTCTTGCTTAGGATTTCCTCTCCTTGTTGAGAGGCCTCTTGAAGGATTGAACTTCATTTTCTCCACATCTTGGCTCAAGGCCAAAGCCACTTATTCAGTCACTGCATTATTTCTACTGAAGTATAATGTAGTGTTGCTGGGTGTTGCAGTGGAGGGTTCCACAACACCATTCCTTGTCTCATATTTTAGAGGAGAGAGCTTCTATCCCTCGGGAAGATTAGTAAGGAAGGTTTCTAGAGCTGATTTTCACATCTTGGCATCAAGGCCAAGCATCTCCCATCATAGACAGCGTAGTCCAGTGTCTATACTGTGTTATTTCAGTGCATACTTGCAGTGAGGGGTTGCACCAGCTTTTGGAGGGAAAGATATTTAGTGCCGGGATCAGCCTTGCATTGAGAGAACCATTGGAGGAGGTTTATTTAAGGTTGAGCATCATATTCAACCATCTCCATGTATTTCCAGTATTTAGTTGCAGCTGCTGCCCAGCAACTCCGACATTTCTGCTGATTTGACATTTTTATGTATATTGTAGCCAATCCTTCCTAGGATTGTGTATTATTGTTGTATTAGTTTTTCAGGGGTTGAGATCTTTCTTGCCCATCTTTTCTTGAGCTGATATTGATATATCATCATATTATCATTTTGTATGTTGCAGTGTCTCATATAAACTACGTTATTTTAGCCAGGGCTTTTCACATGTAGCATTGTTTATTCATTTCCTTGTACATGTTCTATTGAGGCTTCCATTGCCTAGATGGAGTGATTGATTCCTCCACATATTGTATACATTTGCCGCTATATCATATATTTGTTGGCTATATATATATTCATGTTTTCACAGCTATAAAATAACATTGTCATTCCATCTCTTGCTCAAGATTTGTTGCAGTTCCTCATCGGGCACTTTCTGAGGACAACTAGGTGTGGGAGATCTGCTTAACCAACCAAGAAGGATTTCTTTGGAGCCTCCTCTTGGATTTAGCACTTAGATACATTGATCTAAGGGATCCAGGTCCTGGTTTCAATTCTTGTAGCATCCATTACTGGAAAATTCATTTTCCATTCATGCCTTGCTATCTGTTTCGAATTTGGAATATTACACATCATCAGCATAAGGTTTACACGATTCTGGTTTTGGGCCATCGAATTTGGCCTTTAATTTTCCCTTATTTCTCCCCTTGGAAGTATTTTCTGTAGGGTTGGCCTGAACGACATTGACCTCTGAGGTTTTACCAGAATCCGGGGTAGCCTGAGGAGCATAATTATTGGAAGAATTTGTTTTTTGCTTCCCATTGGAAGACTTGCATGAATTCTGAGACACAGAACCAATAACGCTGTCGACTGATGGGGTAGTTGGTGCTTTAGAGGTCCCAGGTCATGGATCCTCAATCAATATGTCATACAAAATGCCTGATTGAGAGTACACTAAATCAAGGTACTGGGCACGAGCGATGGCTTTTTCCTTGGTCACACATGCCCCCATGGCGATGTCTTTCGCAATATGATTGAAAAAAGAGGTAGTGAACCAAGGAGTAAGAAGCTGATCAGGAATTTTGAACTTGATCAGGCGATGACGCCATCTCCATTCGTGAATGTGGTCTAAGATATGGGTAGCCTGGCCCTGTTTCAAGGATGTTAGGAGATGCGTCCCAGCTTCATAATGAACCGACAACTAGAAATGGGTAAGGAATTCCATAGTGAGAGTGTTGAAATATTGAAAGATAACACGAGGAAATTCGATGTACCACTTAGCAGCAGCTTCGGTAAGAGTGCGCTCAAAAAGACAGATTGAGACAGAGTCATCACCCAAAAATTGGAAGAACACCATAAATGGTATGTCATGACGTGTGATTGGGGGTCTTCTCCAGACTTTCCCTTGAACTTGGGACAATCACCTGGAACCTTTGTTGGAACCAAAGGCCAAAAAGGATTATGAATAATGGGATCATTTGTCAATTTGGACACATCTAGTAACTGCAACGTGGTGAGAAAAGGTAATTGAGGGTTAAAAGGCATAGCAGGTCCTCGATAAGGACCCGTACCCATACTCCATCCTAGTTGACTATAACTCTACCCTCATTGGTTCTGTCCTGGAGGATTCAGACCATAAGGGGTATAAGCCAGATAATTTCATTGATATGGCAGCTGAGGACCAGGATACGGGGGTTGAAAATCATGATACTGATTCTGAGTATATGAGGGTCCCGATTGAGCATCATAAGGATTTTGCTGCGGAGTATAAGTATAGCCTAGCGGTTAAGGGTAGTAAGCATAACCTTGAGGCGATTTGTAAACCAATCGATATTTACCTTGAGGAAAATAACCACCTTGGGGTCGAACGGGCTGTTGATAAGCGAGGCCCTGCTGAGTTGAATATGTCGGGTGCACGAGTTGATTCGACTGCAGAATAGAGTAGAGCGGTGGCTGAGCAGGGTTAATAGGCTGTGCAGGTTGACCTGCCTGATGAGGGCCACCAAGTTGTCCCTACTGAGCAGATTGGCCTGGAGCAGGACCATAAGATGACCCTGGTTGTGCAACATTTGGAAAAATTGGAAAATATGGTTGTTGAGGTTGCACCAAATGTTGAGATGGATGGATCTTCCCCCCAGGACCGTATGAACATCTGGTTGATATACCGGTTGCCCAGCTAGTCCTTGAGGTTTCCCTGGTTGGACCACAGGCTAAGCTTGTAAAGTTTGACCTTGAGGATTGTAAGGCTGTCCTTGCAGGCCGTAAAATAATCCCTGTTGGACTGAAGGCTGTCCCTATAAGGGTTGTCCTTATGGGTCGTATGCATACCCTTGTTGGGCCAAAGGTTGTCCCTGAAAGGGTTGTCCTTATGGGCCGAAAGCATACCCTTGTTGAACCGAAGGTTATCCCTCAAAGGGTTGTCCTTGTTGGTTATAAAGTTGTCCATGCATGGTAGGTATAAAATTATTAATGAACTGATAAGCCTCAGGAGAAAGAAAATAGACGGGGTTGCCTTGCTCATCATATTGAAATGGAAGTGAATAAATCAGGGTACCATCCGCTCCATAATGAGAGAAATAAGACCGATAAGGATCCTGAGGGGACTGATAATTCTAGGAGCTCTATTGCTGAACAACCAACCGATACTCCTTAAAAGAAATGCCATCATGGATTTCCATGGCAATCTAAGTCTCTACCGAAGTGGAAACTCCTGACGACTGAGCAGTGGAGAACCGCACCCCTTGACGGGGTTGACGTTGCCATTGAGGCAATACTGGCTATAATCTGACCCAAAGAACTATATCGAGCTGGAAGCAACACCGATGGTGAATATTGAGTAGGCTCTTGATGGATGTCTTCCAGTAAAATTTGGTATTCTTCATCAGAAACTAGAATACCCTCACTTCCATTAGGACCAGACGAGTCCATGTCTGAATCCACCGTGAGATCTTGTAAAAGACTACGGGGGCTAGGAGGTATGATAACAACCAAAAATAGTGATCCCGATGTAAGAGGGGGAAAATGTTCCCCAACCCCAAACCCAAACCAAGCATTTGAAAGAGGCCAATGGAACTCAACTAGTTCTCCAAAGGGGTACTCTGACGGGATGATAGGCTGCTAAAGCTTGGCAGACCTAGAGGTCTAATAAGTCTCATATGAATCGTCTGAGAAAGGACTTCCAGTAGACGAAACCAATGGTTCTGCCACTGTGACTGTAGCACACCAAAAAAGGGATAAAGATTGAAAATGAAGACTCCTGGATCAAAACCAAGGCAAAAAAAGACAGGCCAAGTAATCAAACTTTAATGGGCGTGTAATCGTAGGTAGTTTATTTTACCATATTGAAACCAAAAATTTGTGTTTCATGTTTTAAGAGTCAAGAAACAGTCAAATATGACTCTAGTCTCTTTCAATTTTAAGCGAGCACAAAAGGACAAGTGCTCGATGATATTTTCAAATTTATAGAGTTAGTAAAGATCGAAAATGACTGCTCATGTATTCTAGGTAAAAGGGTGTACCAGGTTCCCGTGAAATTCTATATACACCTTCATTATAAAATGAAAGAAAAATCAACCAAGGACTTGACGTACGTGCAGGTAGTCTCCCTGAATGTTGTATTCGGTGTATCACGGTTACAAGGCGGAAAACTCGGCTTCCTATGGATAAAAGGATTGCAACCTAGAGGGATCTCCCTTTATACACTTGATGTTACGGGGAGCACAGGTCCATACTAGTGCTGTCTGAAGCCAGATGGCGAATGACAGCTGCTAGGTTTAAGGACACTGAAACATGTCTCTAACTTATACCACTATATAATTCGTTTAGTTTCAATGTTGCCTTAGGTTAATTGAATAAATTTTAAGTTGATCTTGTATTTATGTTTCAATTCCCAGGTCCTACCATATGTTGGATCTCACAAATCCCTAAATGCAAGCTACATGCCTTAAAATACCATTTCGTTCGATGAAAAGCTATCTACAAGAAAGTTTAGTGTTGGGGTTCCCATGTTTTGGCTAGGTTGACAAGACCAAAAGATGAGACAACATAGAACCACTTTCAGACCTTAGGATCTAGCCCTCCTAGGTCTAGAGAGGGATCTCTGTATATGAGTCAAAGTGTATGTCTTTGAAGCTCTAAGTTGTGATTTTAGGCTAGTTATAGGCTCAGGGTTGTTTGTTTGGTTGTTTGTGTTTGGTTGGAGGAAATCAGGAAGAGAAGGTCCAATATAAGACAAGGATGAGAAAAGAGGAAGCTTAGGCAGAGACAGATAACTCAGAGAACATCAAAGCCATTGGGCTACGGAGTCAAGAAAGGATTTATTTGTAACCAATGTGCAAGCTTTCAGTTGGGCTAGTCATCTAGAGCATTTGGATCTTAAAGGAGATATTTGGAATGGGACATTAAGGACAGAAAATGAAAGGAGGAGAACCAACCAACTCTGTCTATAGATCAGGCCAGAGGTCATTTAACTCCAGGCCTGCTTGGAAAAAATCAGAGGCAATACAAGGGATCTTGGAAAGGGCTAATTGAGATGGATAGATCCTAGAGGAGCAAAGACCAGGTTCTAGACCTCCAGTGTTCTCAACACATTCAACTAATCCCAACAAGAACATCTAAACACAGATTTCATTAATTCATATATCAGAGAGTAGGCAATAACATCCACTACACTGGTTAAACCAATTGAAATCAATATTCAGATACACATATAAGCAGAAAACATAAAGGCTGGGAGAGCAGCAACATAAGGTACCTATCAAGGGTAAATCTTATGCCAAACTTCTGATGCGAGCCTGAAGAAACATAATGAAATGAAAGCAAGTCAATCACAAATACAAAGAAAGGAAAACATCACCAGCTGCTTTAGATCAGGATCCAAAGAAACATGCTTGTCATATTAAAAACAACACCAATCAGGTACATCATAGCCCATAGCTTGAACATTCAGTCTGAATACATCTAATCTCAGCCTATCTAACAATATTACACAAAGAACTTGTCTCAAGAGAAAAATACTTGCGTTTCACTGATATCTCATCAACAACCACAACAATGTTTCTTTATGTGTTTTATAGCGGAGGATGAACAGAAGATAGGCTGAGGGGGTAGGTGAACACTAAATGTAACATTAAACATAAAAATGAATGCAGGGCCGAAGCCCATTCTGTTTGAAGGCTGAGTATTTAATTTATGTCATCTCTTTCATGAAAGAATGATCTTCCCTGGATATGAATTTGACATATTTCGGCTGTGGTGATCTGCTGTACTTTGTGGTGCATAAACAAAAATCAAATGAACTACTAAGAATTCTGCTATATAAATGTTATGCTGGTCTCGAACTGCCGTTAGGGTGGAAATTCCTTCAGGGGCGTTGTGCATAATAAAGGTTGTATGGGTGCTATTTACTTTTATGAAGAAACATTCTGTTCATTAATAAACCCTGATGTTACCCTTTTCTCGCGTTCGAGACCTTTTGATCGATCCTCGGGGTCTTCAACTGGTGCTCTGCTTCCTAAAATCCTTGAGGAAGCGCGAAATTCTTCTATTTACTGCCTCGAGCCCTATGATGTTCCAGTACTGTCTTATTTCATGCATTCTGAGCCTTAATGGCGCCGGATATTTCAGATTTTAAATCTGTCCTTTGATGGAGAAAACCGCTCTGCTGACGTATAACACCTGCCATTCATTAATTCCTTTACCCCTGTCAGTGGGAAACTTGCTGTTGCCTCCATACTATGCAATTATGGTGGCGTTTCAACCTTTTTACTCTGCGGAGAGCTCACAACTGTGTGAGGAAAATCGATGCAACTGAAGATTGGTGGAGCAGAGGGTGGAACATATGGTGGTGCGGCGGCGGCGGAAACAATGATATTATGTGAAATAATGGTGAAAATGCATTGAAGTGGCGAAATGTGCGAATAATAGGGTTCGGTGGCGATATGCAGCGCAGACCGTTAGATCCTGGCCTGGAGACGAAGATCAACAGCGGAGATTGAGCGGCGGAATAATATATGAAAGTGGGCGGAGCAACTATGGAATATAAGACTTAAGTCTAAAGTCTTAAACTTTAGACCTTGGACAAATACAAAGAAATGTGACGGAAATGCCATGAACGTGATTAGGTGGGACCCAGTGGATGCGGAGAGAAACTCCTTTTGAACTGTTAGATCTTAGATCCAATGAACGGCTGTAATTTACTCGGAGCATCGCAATCGGAAGGGAACAAGGGTGACACATATTTAAAGTTCTGATTGCGATTAGGCGGGGAGTGCGATTGAGCACTGACCGTTGGATGCAGCGGGGAAACGGACGGCGGAGATTTAATCGGGGGGAAGGCTAAAAGACTTGCGATCAGAGGAAATGGGAAGTGAGATGGCTATTGGATCAGCAGGGGAATGGATGGCCAGGATTTAATCGGGGGGTCGCAATTGGAGCTCGGACGGGAAGGCTTGCGATCGCGATCGGAAGGGGGTTTGCGATCCAGCGCTGGCCGTCGGATCTGGAGGTTAGATCAACGGCCCATGGCTAATCGGAGGGAGAAGTGCGATCGGGGGTCAAGAGTTAGGACTTGCGACTAGCGATCGGGCGGAGGATGCGATTGGCGCTGGACCGTCCGATCTGGCGGGGGGATCGATGGTGGAGAAGTAGATCAGAGGATTGCAATCGGGGCGGCACCACCGAGACTTGCGATTGCGATCAAACGGGGGTTGCGATTAGCGCTCCACCGTTGGATCTGTACTGCGGATCGACGGATGTAAAACATGCCACGGGACCTAACATCATAACTCAATCGCATCGGAACTTTCGAAGTTTACAAAGAAATTGGACCTCCGCCGATGTTCCGATTGCGATTAGCACTTGGGAATTAAACGCTTAGTCCCAGCGCACGGGCATGTGTGGGGGAAGTGGTTGGGGCTAGCGGAAAAGGGGCTAGGCCTTATAATAAGGTCGGAAGGTGGGTTTTAGCCCATTTAAATGGAATTTGAAAGCCAAGGAAGGGGACGATAGGGGAATAAGGGGGAAAAATGGTCAGCAAAGGCTAGGGGGGGGATTTAAAGAGGATTTTGGGGGAATTTGAAGGGTGAGAAGGGAAATATGAGGAGAGACAAAATAGAAGCTAGGTGGGGGGAAATAAGAGGGAAAAGGAGGCCTCTGGGCATTTCTTCACAAACAGAGAGGCTTGCAACGGGAACCAGCAGAGGGAAATTTATCAAAGGACACCAAGCACAAAGAGGCTTCAAGGAGGATGGGTTTTCAAGGGAAAGGCATTCCTTGAAGGCTCCAAAACAACCTAGCGCCCAGCTTGCTTGTCAAGAATTTCATAGGGGGGCTAACAGTGGCTCCACATGGGGATGGCTTCTTCTTGAAGGAGTCAAGAAACCAGAGATGATCTTTGGAGTAGGCCAGATGCCTGCTGCTTGGAACATCCCTTCTTTCTTCAATTTAGCTGCCACAATATGATAGAAAACATTAGCAAAAATATTTCCCAACCAATCTACCTACCCAGGCTACAGTTCTAACATTTCCCTTTGGGTGCATTTGAGCTAGCAGACCCTTTACATTTTATTTTCAAAACAAAAACAAACCTATTCTAAATCTACCCTTATTTCTCCATGAGACCAGATTAGACTTTTGGCCTCATATGCTTCTCTACCTAATCTAACATCTGCTAGGATTAAACTATCCAACAGATTTCTTCTCCTACATTCTAAAATAGGAAATTGAAAAATAGCCAAGCCAGGATTAGACTGTCTGACTTGCTGGAGTGTAGACTTGTGGAAAACTGAAGACAAAACTATGAAGGCACGAAATATGCCATTTTGAAGTATCCTTCTTTATTTGTGACTCAGATTTTGAGCATATTAGAGTCACCCTTCCTTTGATTTCAGCTCTGGTTTTGGGCATATTAGAGCTGATTATTTTTTTTTACCGCTGATCCAGATTTTGAGCATATTAGGACCAGCTACTCTGCTTCCTTTAGCTCAGATTTTATCACGTTTGAGCTATTCTTTTTGCATCTTTCAGAGGTCCATGTGTTGAGCATGTCTGGACCTGTCCTTTCACTCTGTTTTTTTTTTTTTTTTTTGGGACATTTTCTCTTTTGTTGAAAACAAAGGCTGCAATGGTATGTACAATGGAAACGAAACTGGAAATGAAAATCAATAGAAGTAGTGCTTGAGCATCCTGCCATTGACAGGACCCCCAAACAACTCTGTACCATCAAGTTCTTGTAGAAAAAATGCATTGGGACCCACGGTGGCTTGAATGATATACGGACCTTGCCACAAGCTGTCAAACTTACCATGTTTACCCTTGTCCTCTCTTCTTGAATCCCATCTCAGAACTTTATCTCCAACTTTGAAATCTGAAGCTTTAGCTCTTTTGTCAAACTATCTCTTGATGCTTTCCTGTATTCTGAAAGCTTTTATATAAACCTGCTCCCTTGTTTTCTGCAGATGAATAGTTTCATTGATTCTTCTGATCATGCTGTCTTCCTCTGATTGGATCTCCTGGAAAATTTTGACCACTAGAACTCCAAGACTAGTAGGAAAAACTTCTTCAGTCCCATAAACCAGCTGGAAGGGTGACATGCCAATAGATTTCTTTGTAGTGAGCCTGTCTGCCCACAAGGCATGTATCAACTTTTTATGCCACGACCTTTTGTTCTCTTCCAGCAGCTTCTTAATGATTGTAACCGGGCCTTTATTTGATGAATCAGCTAGGCCATTGCCCTGGGGGTAATAGGCAGTTGAATGTCCGAGTGCTATTCCGTACCTGTGACAGAAATCAACCATTCTTTTGGATCTGAAAGCAGCAGCATTGTCAGTGATTATTTTCCTTGGACAACCAAACCGAGATAAGATGAAGTCCTCTAGGAACCTAATGATGACAGAAGCAGTGGTATTCCTAGTGGGTATGGCTTCTATCCATTTAGTGAAGTAATCTGTAGCAGTTAGGATCCATTTATGTTGCCCAGAAGAAGAAGGGTGAATTTCCCCAATAAAGTCTAGGCCCCATTGCAGGAAGGGACCTTCAACGGTGATGGGTTGTAGGGGAAGGGGGAGGATTTTTCTTTTGCCTTCAAAGATCTGACATTTGTGGCAAGTGGTTATCATTTTATGGACATCGTTAAAAAGGGTAGGCCAATAATAACCAGCCCTGAGTATCTTATTTGCTGTGGCTTTCCAACTCAAGTGGCCTCCACATTCTCCAGCATGAAACTCTTGTTTGATTCTTTCAGCTTCAGTTTCAAACAAAAATTTCAGTAAAAGGCCATTTGGATTTTTCCAATATAGACTCTCATTCATAATGCAGTAATTTCTAGCTTTGAGTTTTATGAATCTGGCCTTTGTTTTGGACAGTTCTGGGGGGGCATTTAGATTGGTGAAGACATACAAGATATCAGAATACCATGGAGAATTTTGGAATTTTTCCTCTACAGTGAGATCAGGCAAGCTTTCCTACTCATCCAAGGCATTCATCATGTTAATCTCAAGGGCCTGTAGATTAGATTCAGCCATTAATTGGGCCAGGCCTTGACCTTTGATCAGTTTGGTGGGTTTTATTTCAATGTCATATTCTAAAATTTTAGCAATCCATTTGCCCCTTTTCCCATCTGGGTCTTGGGACAATATATCTTTGACCACTATATTTGGCATGAAAGAAATGGTGTGAGAATGCAGGATGTACACCCTAAATTCTTTTAAGGCCTTTATCAGGGCATAGGCCTGATTTTCCATGATGTTGTACTTTAAGGGTGCATCTCTTAAGGCTTTACTGAAGAAAGCTATAGGCTATTCATTACCTTCTAAATTTTTCTGCAGCAAAATTGCAGCTATTGTGTGTTGGGAAGCGAATGAAAAGATCAGAAAATATTTTGAGAAGTCAGGGCTGATAAGGACAGGGGCCTGAGTGAGTGCAAGTTTTACTGACTCAAAAGATTTCTTGGCTTCAACAGTCCACTTAATACCTGCACCTTTCTTTAGCATTTCAGTCATTTTTCTAAGGTGTTCAGCAAGATTGGGGATAAATCTTCTAAGGAAATTGATCTTCCCTATGAAGGACTATAACTCCTTGATGTTTCTTGGGTGTGTAATTCGAAGTATTCCCTCAACCCTCTGTGGATCTATCTTAATCCCTTTCTCAGATATAATGTGGCCAAGAATTTTACCTTCTTGCAGCCCAAAAACCGTTTTCTTAGGATTTAAGGACAGACCGTACCTTCTACATTTCTCAAAAACTTTCCTTAGGTGTTTCAAGTGTTCTTCTTCAGTTTTGGAAAAGACAGTCAAGTCATCCAAGTAGATAACTATGAAGTGTCCTATCTCCTCTGAGAAAGCTATGTCCATCGCTCTTGGGAAGGTGGCGCCAGCATTCATCAGTCCAAAGGGAATTTTCACATACATGAAGGTGCCCCATGGAGTGGTAAATGTTGTTTTGAGCTGATCTTCTGGGAGTACCAATACTTGGTTATATCCTGAAAAACCATCAAGCAGGGAGATTCTCTTAGAGCCCACCACCTTTTGTAAAATGTGTTCCATTCTAGGCAAGGGGTAGTTGTCCTTCAGGGAGGCTCTGTTGAGGTTTCTAAAGTCTATGCATAATCTGATATCCCCTGTTTTCTTCCTTACAGCCACTAGACTTGACACCCAATCAGAAAACCTCACAGGAACTATTATGCCTGCATCGTACATCTTTTTGATTTCTTTCTCAACGACAGGCAATTGTTTTGGATTGATCCTTCGAAGTTTTTGTCTGAAAGGCTTCTGGTTTTCCTTTAGTGGTATCTTGTGTTGTATGATGTTGGTGTCATAGGCTTTTAAGTCTTCGTAGCTCCATGCAAACACATCAATGAATTCCTTAAACATGTCAACGTATTTCCTCTTCATGTTTGCAGGTATAGACTTAGCCAGTTTAATCATTTTGGGCTTGTCTTTAGTGCCTATGTTGCATTCTTCCACATCTGCATCTGCATGCTCTATTGTGGGCCTCTTTGCTACGTCATAAGAGTCAAAAAGGTCCTCTAAGGGTGCCAGGCCCCTGGGTATATTCTTGTCTTTGGCCTGCAACACCTCTACCTCTTCGATATCTGCGTTTTCACAGTTGTTGGCTGGATTTCCAGTTTGCTCAGAAAAATAATTTATTTCTATGTTATAGGGTGTTTCTTGTTCATCTGGGGGATCCTCACTTGGGCAGCTGTCATCAGAAATTGAGCCTAAATCAGAAAATTCAAACTCATTCCTGCCCACCAGGAAATCTTCGATTTGTTTGTCTCCTTCAAAGACCTACCAATATTTTTCATTTTCTGGCACTGCAGGCCTGAATTTGGTCTGAATGATGATTTGTTGGTCAACTGGGGTCTTAGGATATGAGCTAGCTAGACAAGCTAACCCATTTTCAATTTCATTTTGACCCCTAGGAACGAACGCTAATTCATAGTCAACAAATGTCTTCAGCAAATCTAGAGTGTCATTCCTGTATGCCCTAAACCTGGGGTGTTTTGCTGAAAACTCACCATTCACCTGTTTGATAACTAACTCAGAATCTCCTCTCACATCTATCCTACGTGCTCCTAATTTTTTCAATAGGTTCAGGCCCAGAATGAGAGCCTCGTATTCTGCGATATTATTTGTGCATTTGAAATGCAGATTCACAGCATGGCTCTCTGCGTGATCATCTTCTGTGTTTCGTAGCCACACCCCTACTCCAACATTTTGCCTAGTACAGGACCCATCAAAATTCATTTCCCACAAGGGCTCGCCATTATGTTGTGCTAAAGGGTCTGTACTAGGTAGTGGTTTGTCTTGTCCTTCAGGGCCCGTGTGGAGTTCAGAGAGTTGGCTATCTTGCTGTTTGCATTCTGTTTCTGGTTCATTCTGAGTTTTTTTTTCAGTACCCGGCCCATGGCTCTCTTCATCATATTCTTCTAGGGTAGCCATTATGCTAAAATCCATGGGCTCTGCGTTTTTGCTTGAATTTTTACATTCAAATTCTGACTCTCCTAAGGATTGGTCATTATAAAGGATGAAAGAATCCAGGTCTGTGTGTACAGAGTATAATGGTAAATTTACAGGCTTCTCGGGGCTACTGACTAAGAATTTCATCTGAGACTCTCTATGTAGTCTTCTAAGTTGGAAAAATGTAGGGATATTGGCATAAGAGCCATCCATATGCATTGTTCCTTGCAGTTTGGCTCCCCATGATCTGGATAGTAACATGCCATACTTGGGTGGCACATCTGCTACCACCACATCCATGACCATACACTTGGCAGGAATCTGGGTCAAACTCACACATAAGTCTTTGATCAGGCCTAGGAATTTTACTCTGCTAGAGTCAAACGAATACAGGTCCTTGTAAGGTCGTGTTATCTCTAGGCCTAGCTTTTCCATCACTACCTTAGGCATTAAATTGTGTGATGCTCCAGAATCATGCATGGCATTGTGGATTATTTTTTCATGAATGTTGAGACTGATATAAAAATGTGGAACTACCCCTTCTTGAAATTTTCCCTCAATCTTCGGACCAAACAGGAGGGCAGGCTGATCATCATTCAAATTTACAGTATCGTTGTTTTCCCCTAGATTCAACGCTTTCAAAATTTGGCCTTTATATAAATTCTGGGTGGCTAGTTCAGATAATGGTACAGAGATCTTGATTTTGGCAATCTCACTCTCCAAATTGAAAGTGGATTGGGTCTTTGGAGTGCTTAACTCTATTTTATTTGCTACTGCCTTAGTAGCTAGATCAGTTTGTGATTTCCCACTATGTACAGGGTTTAGAACAGTTGTATCAGGAGTACTAACTAAAGTGCTAGCACTGCTGGTTGGTTGACTTTGTTTTCCAGTGTCTTGGTTGTCCTTCTCCTTATGTTTACCAGAACTTTCAGCTGCTGATTCGCTATTTGCAGGGGTCGATTTGGAAATTTTATCAGGTATTTTCTTGATGGTTACCTCAAGAGTATTTGTTTTGGAATTATCTTGGCTTTTCTTGCTCCTAAGTTCATATTTTTCTCGGACCTGCATCATGGCATTTTCAAATCCTAATCTGTAATCCTCAGTTTCCAACCATTCCTCACCCCAATATGAAGGTGAGGGCTGATCTTCTTATGAATCACAGTTAAGGACTGAGCCCTCTACTTCAAACATGTTTATTGCATTCCCTTCAGACTATTCAATGATTCCCTCATCTTCATCTAAAAAGTTTTCTTGAAATGGGGGAATAATTTGTTGATATGACTCTCTTTGTCTGTTGGGAGCAGCATTGTTTCTTCGAATGTTTTGGTTCTGGTTTTGGTTTCTGTTTTGGACAACCATCCTCTTTATCATTTGTTGCAGTTCTTCCACATTCTTAGACAGTCTTTTGTATTTGGGATCGGATGTGGAAGCTACGCTGTCATCCCTATATGTTACCCTTTTCTCAGCTTTTAGTCTTGCCCTTTTTTCCATCAAGTTTGCTTCTATGGTTATGGCTCCTTTTTGCATGTCTTCCAGGGTGGTGTACTCTTTATCTCTAAGCTCATAGGCCATGTCAGCATCGAATCCGTCAGGATACTTAGCTAGGGCCATACCTTGAGGAGGTTTCATGTGCGAAGGAAGAGCATTGTAAATGGTGTTGAATCTAGTGGTGTAGTTGTGAACACTCTCTCCTACGTTCCTCTTAAGGGACATGTATTCTTCTAGGAGCTGGCGAGGGTTTGCTCTAACTTCCCATTTTTTTATGAAGGTCTGGTATAATGCAGGGAGATCTTGAATGCTGCCAGGAGGTAAACTCTTAAACCATTTCTTCACCTCACCCCCTAGGCTTTGGGCAAAGATTCTCATTTTGATTGTTTCATCATCAATTTCCATATAATCAAAAGAATCCTCCATCTTATCTACGTGTTGTTGAGCTGTACTGGATTCTTTGGCAGTGAAGTGTGGCATTTTTTACTGATAATCATTTGGCAAGGCTAACAGGGGTTGAGGTAAAAGCAAAGGCGCATACCAGGCTGCCATGATAGTGTTCTGATTGGGTATAGGGTTGGCTTGAGCAGCTGGTATCTAGATGACAGGGATGCTAGGGCTAGCAGAAGTCTATTGAGCAGATCTAGGGTGGGAGAGCTCCAAATTTTGAATGAAATGAATATCAGGTGGTGTAGATGGAGGGGTTTCCCTGTTCCTAGTTTTTTGACCACGATTAGATGGTGTGCTATGAGGTTCAAGGTCTTGCTGGTCTAGGTGATTGAATGACCTGGTTCTTGATAAACTGTTAGGTAGGTCTAGGTCAGGGAGAAAAGGTGCTAGAGCTGTTAGGTCTTCCGGTGCAGAATTAGCTCTATGGATGTGAGTGGGAATAGTTGGCCCTTTAAGTGTAGGAGCTCCCTTGAGGATACTCTCTAGATTTTCAACTATTTCCAGTGGGTCAAGGTTGGGATAAGCTCTTGTATGGATGGTTCTGAAAGCCAGAATGTTGTTTCTAAGCCCAGCAGCTTAACCCTACTTGTTTCTTCTACTGTGGTTGATGTTGTCTCAGGGACTGGTCTCCCATTGGAGTCTATTGTGAAACCCAGACAATCAGCAGGCCTACTGATCGCCAGTGGAGTCTTTTCATTTAGGAACAATGGAGTCACCAGGTGGAGGGTTTAGGATGCTTCTAGGGGGTACATTGTCCACCATAGTGTTCAGGCACTGTCACCTTTTAGGAATCTCCTCTTAAACAGCAGGCTCCAACCAGAGATTGACTGGGAGGGCATTTACCAGATATGTCACCTCTGAAAAGAGGATGAGATCTGGAGGCTACCTGGCCCTTTCCAAGCTCTGTCTAAGAGTATGGTGGACATTCAATCATGGAGGTCAATTCAAGAAAGGAGTGACTTACTGTCAACCTAACCAGAGTTCTAAGTTTCTGAAGTTCTAAGAATTTTTAAGATGAAATGCACTCAGTCCCCAGCGGGGTCGCCATTATGTTGGGGTTCCCATGTTTTGGCCAGGTTGACAAGGCCAAAAGATGAGACAACATAGAACCACTTTCAGACCTTAGGATCTAGCCCTCCTAGGTCTAGAGATGGATCTCTCTATATGAGTCAAAGTGTATGTCTTTGAAGCTCTAAGTTGTTATTTTAGGCTAGTTGTAGGCTCAGGGTTGTTTGTTTGGTTGTTTGTGTTTGGTTGGAGGAAATCAGGAAGAGAAGGTCCAATGTAAGACAAGGATGAGCAAAGAGGAAGCTTAGGCAGAGACAGATAACTCAGAGAACATCAAAGCCACTGGGCTATGGAGTCAAGAAAGGATTTATTTGTAACCAATGTGCAAGCTTTCAGTTGGGCTAGTCATCTAGAGCATTTGGATCTTAAAGGAGATATTTGGAATGGGACATTAAGGACAGAAAATGAAAGGAGGAGAACCAACCAACTCTATCTATATATCAGGTCAGAGGTCATTTAACTCCAGACCTTCTTGGACAAAGTTGAAGGCAATACAAGGGATCTTGGAAAGGCCTAATTAAGGTGGAAAGGTCCTATTGAGGCAGATACGGGATTCTAGACCTCACAGTGTTCTCAACACACCCAACTAAATCTTAACAAGAACATATGAACATAGATTTCATTAATTCATACATCAGAGAGAAGGCAATAACATCCACTACACTGGTTAAACCAATTTAAATCGACATTCAGATACACATATGAGCAGAAAACATTAAGGGCTGGGAGAGCAGCAACATAAGGTACCTATCAAGGGTAAATCTTATGCCAAACTTCTGATGCGGGCCTGAAGAAATATAATGAAATGAAAGCAAGTCAATCACAAATACAGAGAAAGGAAAACATCACCAGCTGCTTTAGATCAGGATCCAAAGAAACATGCTTGTCATATTAAAAACAACACCAATCAGGTACATCATAGCCCATAGCTTGAACATTCAGTCTGAATACATCTAATCTCAGCCTATCTAACAATATTACACAAAGAATTTGTCTCAAGAGGAAAATACTTGCGTTTAACTGATATCTCATCAACAACCACAACAATGTTTCTTTCTGTGTTTTATAGCGGAGGATGAACAGAAGATAGGCCGAGGGGGTAGGTGAACACTAAATGTAACATTAAACATAAAAATGAATGCAGGGCCGAAGCCCATTCTGTTTGAAGGCTGAGTATTTAATTTATGTCATCTCTTTCATGAAAAAATGATCTTCGCTGGATATGACTTTGACATATTTCGGCTGTGGTGATCTGCTGTACTTTGTGGTGCATAAACAAAAATCAAATGAACTACTAAGAAGTCTGCTATATAAATGTTCTGCTGGTCTCGAACTGCCGTTAGGGTGGAAATTCCTTCAGGGGCGTTGTGCATAAGAAAGGTTGTATGGGTGCTCTGTACTTTGATGAAGAAACATTTTGTTGATTAATAAACCCTGATGTTACCCTTTGCTCACGTTCGGGACCTTTTGATCGATCCTCGGGGTCTTCAACTGGTGCTATGCTTCCTAAAATCCTTGAGGAAGCGCAAAAGTCTTCTATTTACTACCTCGAGCCCTATGATGTTCCAGTACTGTCTTTTTTCATGCATTCTGAGCCTTAATGGCGCTGGAGATTTCAGATTTTAAATCTGTCCTTTGATGGAGAAAACCGCTCTGCTGACGTATAACACCTGCCATTCATTAACTCCTTTACCCCTGTTAGTGGGAAACTTGCTCTTGCCTCCATACTATGCAATTATGGTGGCGTTTCAACCTTTTTACTCTACGGAGAGCTCACAACTGTGTGAGGAAAATCGATGCAACTAAAGATTGGTGGAGCGGAGGGTGGAATATATGGTGGTGCGGTGGCGGCGGAAACAATGATATTATGTGAAATAACGGTGAAAATGCATTGAAGTGGATAAATGTGTGAACAATAGGGTTCGGTGGCGATATGCAGCGCAGACCATTAGATCCTGGCCCGGAGACGAAGATCAACGGCAAAGATTGAGCGGCGGAATAATATATGAAAGTGGGCGGAGCAACTATGGAATATAAGACTTAAGTCTAAAGTCTTAAACTTTAGACCTTGGACAAATACAAAGAAATGTGATGGAAATTCCATGAATGCGATTAGGTGGGACCCAGTGGAGGCGGAGAGCGACTCCTTTTGAACCGTTAGATCTTAGATCCAATGAACGGTTGTGATTTACTCGGAGCATCGCAATCGGAAGGGAACAGGGGTGACACATATTGAAAGTTTCGATTGCGATTAGGCTGGGAGTGTGATTGAGCGCTGACCATTGGATGCAACGGGGAAATGGACGGTGGAGATTTAATCAGGGGGAAGGCTAAAACACTTGCAATTGGAGGAAATGGGAAGTGTGATGGCCGTTGGATCAGCTGGGGAATGGACGGCCAGTATTTAATCGGGGGGTCACAATCGGAGCTCGGACGGGAAGGCTTGCGATCGCGATCGGAAGGGGGTTTGCGATCCAGCGCTGGCCATCGAATCCGGAGGTTAGATCAACGGCCCACTGCTAATCGGAGCGAGAAGTGCGATCGGGGGTCAGGAGTTAAGACTTGCGACTAGCGATCGGGCGGAGGATGCAATTGGCGTTGGACCATCCGATCTGACGGGGGGATCGACGGTGGAGAAGTAGATCAGAGGATTGCAATCGGGGCGGCACCACCGGGACTTGCGATTGCGATTGAATGGGGGTTGCGATTAGCGCTCCACCGTTGGATCTATACTGCGGATCGACGGATGTAAAACATGCCGCAGGACCTAACGTCATAACTCAATCACATCGGAACTTTCGAAGTTTACAAAGAAATTGGACCTCCGCTGATGTTCCGATTGCGATTAGCGCTTGGGAATTAAACGCTTGGTCCCAGCGCACGGGCATGCGTGGGGGAAGTGGTTGGGGCTAGCGGAAAAGGGGCTAGGCCTTATAATAAGGTCGGAAGGTGGGTTTTAGCCCATTTAAATGGAATTTGAAAGCCAAGGAAGGGGACGATAGGGGAATAAGGGGGAAAAATGGTCAACAAAGGCTAGGGGGGGAATTTAAAGAGGATTTTGGGGGAATTTGAAGGGTGAGAAGGGAAATAGGAGGAGAGACAAAATAGAAGCTAGGTGGGGGAAATAAGAGGAAAAAGGAGGCCTCTGGGCATTTCTTCACAAATAGAGAGGCTTGCAACGGGAACCAGCAGAGGGAAATTTATCAAAGGACACCAGGCACAAAGAGGCTTCAAGGAGGATGGGTTTTCAGGGGAAAGGCATTCCTTGAGGGCTCCAAAACAACCTAGCCCCCAGCTTGCTTGTCAAGAATTTCATAGGGGGGCTAACATTTAGGAATTTTCAAGGGATAGAAAATAATGAGAACACACAGAATCATCCACTATGGTACCTGATGCAAGCTAATGAAAGTGATAAATCTTCCCTAGAATTGTCCAATGCTAGTTATGTGAAATATTTTCCAATTCCACAATGCAAACAAGAATGCAAGCACGAAATTTTTTTATTTTTATTTTTTCAGTGTAATAGATAAAACAGTGCACTAAATGACATGAAAAATAAACCTTCACACTAGTTTGAGAATGTGAATGCGAGAGTTGAAATGAAACAATTCAATCAACCAAAAAGCAAACAAAACAACAACTCAAACCAACGTCACAATCTCTCAAATCGAAGAAAGATGTCGAAACCGACCCATACAAGCAATGTGAGCTATGCTTGGAGTGACAAGAAGAAAAATTGAATGAAAGAGGCAAGACTCATTCCACCAAATGCAATCACTCAAAATGGATCCAGGGGGTTGAATGCAATCAAGCAAATAATGAAGGTGGCTATGAAACAAAATACTGAAGCTCCTACAGGAGGCTTAGCACACCAAAGCTCTAGAAAACCCTAAGGCCATGATGCTAACATAAATTGACAAACAACTGAAGTAAGGAGGCCGTTCATAGTCATAAACAATATAAAAGCACTCAAATCAAGTCAAGAAAACACCCAGAGACACAACTACTGACCAAAAATTCCAAAACAGGGAAAACACTAACACCTACAGGAGATGGCACGACTGTCTGGCTGTAATCCATGCCAAAC
The DNA here is from genome assembly GCA_034641835.2 of Pinus albicaulis. Taxonomy (NCBI): domain Eukaryota; kingdom Viridiplantae; phylum Streptophyta; class Pinopsida; order Pinales; family Pinaceae; genus Pinus; species Pinus albicaulis. The sequence goes on along the minus strand of CM076580.1, from coordinate 469,995,776 downwards.
AGGGGATGGCGCGGGTGATGAACTAGCAACATGTGCCAATGGGCATGACTGTCATACTGGAAACCACGCTAATCAAGCCAACCCTAGAAAAATGAAAATTTTGGAAAAGCAGAGGTCAGATCTAATCCTCTGGGGCTGAACAGGGGTCTAAGACTCAGCAAAACAACCAGAAAAGGCAAGCTAAGAAAGCAAAGACCAAGAAGAAGACCTAATGGATGAAAGACAAACTCACACTGATTCCCCAGCGGAGTCGCCAATTTGCTGGTGAGGTAAATCCCCTTTGCGGATAGAGGCGATCCCACTAACCCTAGAGTGGGTCTAGCCACAAACAAGACACGCTATGACATAAATTCCTAGTTAACGGATGGACGGAGATTTGATAGATAACTTACCATATATCCTGCGATGTTGTTGTCATCGAAAGAGTGGCTACCTGTCGCTCCTAGTTCAACAGATCACGATCCGCTCGTTCTCATGCTCGGATACCTGCACATACACAAGAAACAAAAAATATATACAACATACTATTTCGCATCCGTAACTATCAGTCAGTTGAAGAAGACTAAATCAATGCATCAATAAACACAACACAAAGATGGAACTAATACAATAGTTGACTATATTATTGAAAGGAAGGAAGAGTACAACCAAGATTTGACGTTTCAATCTCCTCCAATAGGGTTCCAGTGGAGCGCATCTCACAAAGCTCATCGGGAATTCAGATGGGGCTCTCTCTATGGAATTCTCCTTGGTTCTACCTTCTCGATAGCGATTACTCAGCTACAGTATCTCTTCTCCAAGTTCAGCTTCTTGGCTATATGTTCAGCTATCTTTTGTAAAGGGAGAAGGCTTGTTTATATAGAGGGAGAAGGAGAGGTTATGATCCCTATAATCATGGGGGGAGTCCTATCTTCAAAGAATGTTCCAAAAACCACTACTAAAAGGAAGAGATCTATGGCTTATCAAGTTTAACCACTTGCTGTGAATCATCCCTGAGGTGGTTAAAGGAAACTTCCACCTCTAATTTGTTAAAAAACATTCCCAAAAATGCTGGCGTAGGCACAAAAAAGAGACAGAGCACCAACTGACATGGCCTCTAGTGTACATCCTCCACATTGGCGTGAGGGGTGAACTAGATACCTACACCAATGCCAAAACATAGGTTTTTATAGGCTTTCTGAGGAAATGTTCAACAGGAGAAATGATGTCCTTATGCAAAAGGATGCAAAGAAGATGTTTGCAGAGTATGACACTGGTCACAGGTCAAGGCAAAGACCCTCCAATATGCGGGGCGAGGAATTGTAGGGATAGTGACAAAATGTTGCATAACAGTTATGTTGTACATCAGGTGTAGGTATATGTGCTTTTTTATACACCAGGTGTAGGTGTATGTGTTGTATTATACACCAGGCGTAGTTGTATATGTTGTGTTGTACATCAAAATTAGGTGTATGCATTGTTTTGTACATTGCGTTTAGGTGTATGTTTCGTCTTGTACACTAGGTGTAGGTGTATCTGTCATGTTGTACACCAAGTGTAGGTGTATGTGTTTTTTTGTACACCGGGTGTAGGTGTGTGTGTGGTGTTGCACCCTAGGTGTAGGTGTATGTGTTGTGTTGTACACAGGGTGTTGGTTTATGTGTGGTGGTTTACACCAGGTGTAGGAATATGTAATAAATTGTATATTTTGTATGTGTATATGTTGTACAATGTGTTGGGACAGGTAGGTATGGGATTGTCTAGGCCCTTGTTGTTTCTATTGAGGGTTGAGACAATTTAGTCTCGGGATACCCTTCTTTCTATTGAGGGTTGAGGTGGTTTAGTCTCTCGATGCCCTTTTTTTTTATATTGAAGGGAGAGACAGTTTAGTCTCAATATTCTCTTGTTTCTTAAAGAGAAGGAACTAGGTGTTTGTTGGGTTTGGAAACCAATTCAGTGTGTGTACAAAAAGGATAAAGAAAAAAGGAAGAAGAAAAGAATCATGGAAATATAAGTATCAATATTTTAATTCAATTTTTAATTATGTGTGTGATCTGTGATTTTGGTTTATGATTGTTACATGTGATTTATGATTATAATTTATGATGGTTTCTTTTTGAGCTAACCAGATGTGATATTCTTATACATGATAATTTGATCAAAAGAGTTAGTTTGACTTGTCGTAGCAAGAAGTAAACATGATTTCAAGTGTACCTTATTGATGGGACATCAATGAGGTATGATTTGAATTAGTTTCAATTAATTTTAGTATAATGGAAATTTTTTGCTTGGTGCAGGAAAGAAAGGTAATGCCCAGTTGTGGTGGTTGAAACTAACTGCAAGAATTAGCAGCAACAACAAAAGGAATTGGAACAAGTAGCGGTATGTCAGTAAAGCACTTCAAGATTAGGGCCATTTTGGGACACTGGTACCCAATAATGTCCATTGATTACCAGGATCATGCTATGACTAGTATGATGGTCTTGAGGCAAGTATATTCCTTCGTTGTTTGAACTTTTGATGTGAGGTGTTGTGGTTCTTATGTTTTGGCCAGATTGGCAAGACCAAAAGATAAGACAACATCAAACCACTTTGGGATCCTAGGATCTAGCCCTCCTGGATCCACAGAGGGATCTTTCTATAAATGTAAATAATGATATATCTTTAAGGCTCAAAATGAGGTATTAGGCTAGGTATGAAGCACAGGGATTTTTGATTTGTTTGTTTGGTTGGAGATCATTAACTGAGAAGGTTATGGAAGTAAAGAAGGAACTAAATAGAAAGATGTTTCAGCATGAGAAGATAGGTCAAAAGAAAGGTTAATCCATTGGGATATGGAGTCATGAAAGGAGTTTACTTGCATAAAAACTATCCAAGGGCTTCCATAGGGCAAGTCATCTATACTAAAGGATATTTTTAGATAGATGGTGGAATGGAACATTAAGAATGGGTGAAAGAAACAAACCAAAGTGCAGCCTGAGATAAGGTCAAATGTCATTTAAATCCAAGCTTGCTTCGAAATACTTCATAGGAAACTCTCATAAAAGACACAAAGGGTAGCTTAAGATCAGGTCAGATGTCATTTAAATCCAGACCTGCTTTCAGCATACTCTCAAGGAAGACAATCCAGCAATCCTCATAACCACTTTCAGAATGGTAGAAAACATTTAAGATTAAACACAGAGTAAGGCCTAAGATCAGAGAAAGACTTTGAACCTTCAATGGTTTTGACACTCACTCAAAGGGATCTTAGAAAGGCAAACTGTTGGAAAAGGAACCTAGTGAGATAGGGCTAAATCTAATCTCCCAGTTTCCCAATTCTTTCAGCTGAAACCAAACAAGAACATCTAAGGAAACAAACTCCAAATTCATAAATCAGTAAGCATGGACCAGCCAGCTTCTATACTGGTTAAATTGTGATGAATTTTCTCTTAGATACACAAATAGTAGAAAACGTATAGATAAAGACTACAGTGAGACTTAGGGTACTTCTAGCAGTATGTCCTAATCTATGCTTGCTGTTCTTTATCTGAGAATAATGGACAGTATGAAAAACATGAAAGGCAACAATTACAATAAGAATACATCAACAATAAAATGACCAGGATCTTATGAATCTGCTTGATTAATTGATGTGAAAAACTAGTCACATACATTGAGCTCAGTGGCCTTTTACAATCCAGACTTCTCTACCCAGCCTACTATATTATAGACTACTTAGCTACTTCCCATCAATAACAATTCGAACAACTAATATAATCTCAACAACCAACAACCCTTTCAATATAATTTACAGGGGTTCTTATAGGATAATGAGTAGCAATAGTAGTAGCTATGAACTTAAATGATTCATTAAAAAAATGGGAGGAAGTACTTATGCCCACTCTGCTTAATGGCTCTGCATTGACATATTGGTACTCTTTAGGCTGGTCTAGAAGTCTTTGTTAGGTTGACAATCTCTTCAGGTATGTGCTTTGAAGTATTTTCTGACTGCAGGTACTCTGTTCTGTCTTCTAATATAAGTAAGGTGACTGAAAGTCTTTTAGGTCTTCCATACTTCCATAACTGTTGTCCTGACAGCTCTGTAAGGCCTCTGTTAATGTAGTAACTGTTCTGGTGTTCGATGGAAGATGGAGGAAGTCGTGTAGATAGTCTTTTCTTGGAGAAAAATGTTCTGCTGATATTAAAACCAAGATATGGCCTGTTTCATGTGCTTTAGTCTTCATTAAGCCTCTTAATCATCTTTATCGTCTTCATCTATGTCTTCGTCCTTTAAACACTGGATTATTGCATTTAATATTCAATAATAGGCTCTTAATTTCTTTAATCCTTCACTAATACTCTTTTCCACTTCTGCTGATCTGTTTGGGTGCATGTGCAGGTTTTAATGGCATTGGAGGGTTTATGGGAGGGTTTCACACTGATCCTTTAACAAAAACATGCTTTAAAAACCTTCTCAGGTGTCTTCCCTACAATATTTGGCTCTGAAAATAGAGTTATGCGCTCTGTTTTCCCTGTCTGTTACTGTGAGACAAAGAGTGATTTTCACCATCTGTGACCCTGCAAAACACGAAAAACTAGTAATGAAATCCAGAGGGAGTGGAAGAGGGTTGCTCTGGAGGGTCGAGGGAAAGGTGGCGCGGCAATGAGAATAGTGGGTGCAGTGAGAAAACGAATGGAAAACGCAGCAAAATGGTGAAAAATCAGTCTGATGGAGTTTTGGTGCGCTATGCGTTCTAGACCGTTAGATTAGATCTAGCAGAGGTAATCAACGGTTGAGATTCGTTGATAGGATCGTTTGGAGGATGTATGAAGAAATGAGGGGATGGGGTGAAGTTATATATGAGCCGTTGGATTGAAATATTTGACGGTAAAGATCGTTTAATGGGATCATCGGGGAGGGATAGATGGAAGCAAAGGAAAGGGGTCAGATTAATTCTGAGCCATTGGATCCGAAGCACTCAACGGTGGAGATCGACAGAAAGAATCACTGGGAGGGCTAAGGAAAAACAGACCATGGAGGGCGTGATGTAATATAGGTCGTTAGATTAGGATCAACCGACGGCTATGATCAAAGAAGAAATACATTGTGGAGGATGGTGGTAAGCGGAAACCAGCAACGATTTTCACGTGGGGCTGAGGGTGGTAAACGGTTTTCAAGAAATTCACGCGATTCCACTCATTGCGCGCCATGTGGCAAAACAATACCGCTTAAATCACGCGATTTTGAACCGTTAACGTCCGGACACCAAAAAAATGCGATATGCCTCCTGAACGTTGGATGTAGAGTGGAGAGATCTGACGGTGGAAATGAAGGCGCGATGGGGGAAAGGTGCATGAGCAGAGGCGGTGATCGGGTTTATTGTGGACCGTTAGATTAAGTGATCAAACGGTTAGGATTTGATATTGGGGCGGGGAGATTTACCAAGGGGAAAAGGTTAAATGGTTTGCGAAATAGATCTTGATCGTTGGATCCATAGATCCAATGGTGGAGATTAAAAGGTGAGGTGGAGTTATAAGAACAGGGGAAAGATACGGGAAAAATGAAAGACGCTCGATAACCGTCAATCTGTGGAGATCAACGGTTCTTCTTCCACTTTGAAACACAACGTTAGAGATAATAAAACAAAGGAAAAAGTGTTTCGGGTAAGTTTCTTTATGGGGTTTCTTTGGCTTTTTAGCGCCTGGTTGCGGGCTTTAGGTCGCATGGAGAAGAGGGTCCATAGGAATTAATCCCTTGGGGGCTTAGGTCCTATATAATGTAAAAAGGTGATTTTAGGCTTAAAAACAGGGTTTTTAAGGCCAATGAGGGGGTTCTGGTAAGCAACAGAGGGCATTTTTAAACCAGATAAAGGACAATATGAGGTTTAAAAGGGGTTTTAGGATAAGACGGAGGGTTAATGAAGGGATTTTTGGAGGAATTTTGTGAGGAGGGAAAGTGATGAAAATGTCGGATTTGTGGGGATGAAATAGGGCAAATGAAGGAATCTTTGAAGCATTTTCTTTCATAAACAGTGAGGCTTATCAGATGGAAACAGTAGTGAATATTACAGTGAAGGATAGAAGACACATGGAGGCTTCAATAATGAGAGATTTATAGAGGAAATGTATCTCTTGAAGGCTCAGAAACATATTTAGCCACCTGTTTTCTATGCCAAAAATTTATAGGTGGCTAACAGTGGCTCCACATGGGGATGGCATCTTCTGGAAGGTGTCAAGAATCTTAGAAAATAATATTTAGAAGCAGGCCAGATGCCTGGCACTTTTCTCTTCTCTAATCATCTGCCACAAACATGATGGATGTTATATCAGCAGAACACATCTTCTCAAACAACTACCTACCCATCCTATTGTCCTAACATTTTCTCTTCAAGGTGCATTTGGACTTGCAGACCTTTCACATCATCAATTTTTTACAACAGGAAAATAAACCTATCTACTGATACCCTTATTACTCCATGAGGCCAGATTAAAAAGTTGGCCTCATAGCTTCTCTACCTAAACTAATATATGCCAGGATTAAACCATCTGGCAGATTTCATTCTCTACATTCTAAGATAGAAATTGAAACACAACCAAAACAGAGTTAGACTGCCTGATTGCTGTGGGTCCATGGCATAAGGACAAACTGCTCATGGACTGAACTTTGCAGAAATGAAAAACAACTAACTAAATGCTCACAGGCTGAGCTTTATTGAGATTTCCTACCTACCATACTCTAACTTGGAATATTTACATGCCTAACTGACAAACACTCTTTTCCAATACATCCAGTCAATCAGATGATCCCATGACTGGTCCTTTCTGCTCATCTCTTTGAGCATGTTGGATAGGTAGGGCCACTCCCATTCTCTTTGTTTTTTAACAGTAGCTTTTAAAATATTTCTTGTTGCCTACAACAAGCTTCTCTTGATGACCTTTGATCCTTCTCTAAATTTCTGCAGGAAATGAGCATAAGGATCTTAAAATAATACCTGGCTGTGAGTATTTGACAAGTAGGTTTCAACCAGGATTTATTCCTCTTCCACTAGATCAATAAAAGGACTCTCTTGAGAAAGAAATTCTTCCTCAACTTCATCACCATCTGAACTAGAGGACTCATCATAAATTGTAGTGTTATCCTCTTGGAGCTCTGAGATCTTCTGATCTGGTGGGCTGAGCTTTGTGAAAAGATCAATGTATTCTTGAGCAGGAGTTTCTTTAACTACCTCAACCCTTTCAGGAGAAGGTTCTTCAATTTCATCTGGCTCAAGAACTTCTTCATTCTCTTCCTCCTCATCCTTTGAGATGAAAGGCTGCTGACTTCCATATTCATGGAAATTTTTGTTGATGATCTGATATAAAGCAGGGTGAAGATTCAACGAATCTTCATCTGCTACTATAATTTCATAACTTTCCACATCAATATCATAGATAGGCTGACTTGGCTCATTACTTTCTTGGAGTTGAGGGGACTGATCTTCCTCCCAAAAATCTACTAATGATGGCCCTACAAGATCATCTTCTATTTGGAGAACATCATCATCAGATAGATCAAAAATAGGAAAATCATGAATGTAAGTAGTGCTACCAATCAAACATACTGGATTATCAACAAGCCTTTCTTCATTCTGATTTACAGAGGAGTCTTCTAAATCAGCATAATCAAATTCAATAGATGAATGAGAAAGGGTGTTTGTTCTATAAAATATCTCAGAGGTTGGCTATCTATTGATGATCGAACCTATTTATTCTTCTGTCAAAGGGGAAGATTTTCTTGTGTTTCTCTGAGCAGAAGTGCAGCAGTGCTCTGTTTCTTGTATTAGTTGATTTGGAGGCTGGATATCTTCTTGAGCCTCTTCTGTGGAATATTCACTTGTGCTTGCAGGGAAACCTTGAGAATTTTATGATGTTTCCTGATCTCTTTATGTTCCAAACAAATCCTCATGATCATGATGATACTCAGATATAATACAAGGCTCATGAATTGTTTCTTCTATATGATCAGGATGCCACTCTTCTTTTGAAATATGAGATGAGTTATAATCTAGAGGTGGAGTTCCTATATGAGCTAGTTCTCCTTCCACATCATATTCTTCATCTTCTAAGTGGTTTCTTGTTTCCTCAGAGCAGTGTTCCCTATTATATTTTTCCATTAGGTCATGATATTCTCTTATCAGCATAGTACAAGATATAGGTAGGCAATTAGGCAGTTCTTGATCACCCTCCTCTTCATCTTCTATAGATTCTTGAGCATCATACATGTCTTGCTCATTATGTAGGTCTTGAGTTTGTTATTGCTCTGGAAAAAGCATGGGCTGCTCTAGATAATCGAAATTTAGACTAGCCTCATACCTTTTCACCATTATTTCACCAAACATGTTCACCGCTCTTGTCATTCTATCCCACAAAGCATTTTACTTTGTGTAATGTCCCTTTTCAGGAACATGCTGCTCCATCGAGAACATCTTAGATGTTCCATTTTTCCTTCTTCAGTGAGACACTGCAAGTCCATTTCATAGATTGACTGATGGGGCATTTACAGGATATGACTCCTTCTAAATAAGGGAGAAATCCTGAGGCTAGCTAGCCCTTCTCAGACTCTACCTATGGATATGCAATATTCCACCTCGGGAATTTCTGCTACAAGGTCCTTGAGGACGCTATATAAGGAAGCTGTTGCATAAATAAGGAAAAACAGCACTGGGATGCCCTAGAATAACTCTAAATCAAATCCCCTATATAAAATGAGCTCAAATAAATGACTCTATATGGTTTATTCAGATCTCCCCAAACTAGATCTCTAAAACAATGCTCAATGAGAGAGCTTACATCAATATAGGAAAATGAACATGAACTATGCAACTCTGAATACATCATGAGAGGGAAATGCTAAAGCCATCATTACATTATGATATATCAGCAGAAATATACAAGAAATAGATGAGGTACAAGCCTCTCAAACTCTAAGAGCAAACCTCCAATGAATAAACAATGAAATACATGAGTAGCTGCAACTCCACAAAATGTCGGAGTAGCTGCAACTGCGCAATGTATATGAAGGCATAGCTACTGAATATGAACGAAATACATATGTGGCTTAAGGAATACAATAAATAATCCCAATAACAAGAAATGGGCTAAAATACAAGATTTCTAGCCAATCTAGGAGAGATTGCTAAAAATGCCGGAGAATACAAAATGTGACAACTGAGTTGTCACTGCAACTGAACCAAAACAAGAATGAGGTTGTGGCTGATATTAAATGTAGATTCCCTCCTTTTATCATGTCTCTAATACAAAGTGTTGATCACTTTGTCTCAGAAACATCCTCCTCTGAAGCTCCAGAAACCCCTCTCTCACTGCCTCCTCCAAAATAACGCAGTTTATCTCATGGACTGCGCAGTGGGAGATGATAGAAGTGAGGCCTCATGTAACTGATCTAAAATATAGCCCATTAATCCTCCTTGCAGCTCCTCCAATTAATAGATCACTCCTCCACTGAAGAAAACTAGACAAGAGAGTCTCCATGAGTTCCTCTCTAGCTGCACCCAGCTACACAACGTCCTCTCTGCTGTAGAAATAATGTTGTAGGAGATGAATGAAGCTATATCCAATGCTGGATTGAGGAAATGTAACTCAATACTCATCCTTCCTTGAGGAAGAGGTAGTGATTCCTGACCGGGAACACCCTAGTGCCCAAGGGCACCATCGCCCTGCTAAACAGCCCGAGGATGCAAGCTTTTGCAGACCCCTGTCTGAAATATAAAACATAGCATAATGAAAATGGGCTGCCATCTCCTCCATATAAAGAAAGGAACCTCTTCTCCACCATGGCCCCACAAATTATGGTTTTCACCCTCATGTGAAGCTCTTCCCTCCAAAACTGCGCAGCTTCTCTAGGAAGCTTCTCCTCTATAGGCAACGATGTTGACTTTAGTCAAAGATGATTAATCCAAGTGAGATGGGTTCCATTCACACCATTGGTGTTTATTTCAGCTGCTTTATTCACTCCCATTTCACATTAGGAGTGTTATTTCTTCATATAAAAGGGGCTAAGGTGTCTCCTTGCCCATTTTATTAACAAAAATAAAATGTGCAACTATAATGTTCCATTTTAGCTTGAGGCTAAAAATTGGGAACATTACAGTCCTCCCCTCCCACATGTTGCTTTCCCTCAAGCAACTTCATAGAGAGAAAAAAATTGTCTCCCCCTTCTCCTCTTCTGGCCTCCTCATCAATGGTCCCAGCACTTCTCAAGTATGCTGCAACAAATTTGTCCTCCAATGCTCTCCCTCAAGTATGCAACTGAAAATGATGCTCCTCATGGAAAGATAGAAGGTGTAGTGGAATCCTTCCTACTGTGCTAAGGCCTCCTTAAGGTATGAGTGATGATATGCATGGGAAAATTCTGCTCCCACTGATGATCCTCTCATCCATACAATCATCCAAATGAAAATCTCACCCCTGATTTCTGCAATGAGTTGGGGCTGAATGGAGAGTGTGTGTGTGTTCTCATGATGGCCCTCTCTCCATTTGAAGTGTGCATGGGGATGCCTTTGTCCTTGGGCTGAAATGGTATGGCCTCCAAGAATGGCCCAAGCTACCCCATCAAGAAACCAGCCATGAAATTTCTCCTCAAATCCTCCAAGTGGTTTCTCCCACAAGAAGAGACAAGTAGTAATGTGGAAATCATGGTTTGCCCATGGTGTCCCCTATAAAATGAAGCATGTATAGTGGGGCGAATCATGCTCCCAATGGGATATACATAAAATTCTCTCCAAATGATGCTCCTCATGAGTGTACCAACATCTGAAATACAAGGAGAAATACACAATAAAAGAAAGTTTCCAAATGACAACCAGAGAGTGGTTTAAAGTTCCACTCATGGAGCCTGCGCAGTGCCTCTTGGCCTACCTCCAAATCAAAAGTAACAAGTGCTGAACTAGCCACTTGTTTGCTGCCACAACATCTCCTCATAAGATTAAACATGAAATACACATTGGTGCCAAAGGTGCACACCAAGAATCATGTGGCTTCCCCCACAAACCATCATAAAATTAGCCAAAATCAAGGCTACAAGTAGTTGCAAGTACATCCTCATGAAAAATGCAAGAATGAAAAAGTCTCCTTGATACATCATGCTCCTCAATCAATGAAAATAAGTACAATACCAAACATGAAATTATACCTCCTCCATCATGCACTAGAGCTCTTGAGCTGAAATGGCTCAACTGAATGCTCTCCCTCTCCTCCAATGAGTAAGGGAATGGTTGTGCCAACCTCTCCAAAATCAATCGGGCTATGCATCTATCCATATGCTGATGTAGATCATGTTGAATTCCCTCCAAGTGAACTCCTCTAGCAAAGCAAAGTATGCATCCAAATGCATAGCTAGGAATTCCTCATATGCTGCATGCAAATAATTTATCCTTGGGACTAGAAGCCCTAGTCAAGAAGACTCTGCCATGATGATAGATGTTCATATCATCCACTAAGTATCTACCACCTCCATCAATACCATCCAAAATCATGCATGCATCAAGATCCTGGGACCTCTCAACCAAAATTTAAGTCCTCCAACATGGATCAATCCTCCACATAGACAATGTTGGTATTCTGCAATGTGGTGCTCCATCACACTGCTGCCTGCTACCTGAAAACCCCCTCATGCCAAAGTCATCCTCCAAGTTGTTTCCATGCCATCATGCAGCTGCTCATGCTCAAAATAAATGATGATCTCTGAAAATAAGCCTCCCATGAGAGACTATCATCTCCAAAGAATCTCCCGATCCTGGGAAATATAAGCATGAGTGGCCTCCCTCTACTCGAAAGAATGAAAGAGTTCCTCCCAAAGGAAGTGACCCCTCTCTCACCAAATCCATGGAGCAATCATCCGACATCATGAAGATGCTATCCTCCATCCATATAGCAACTCTGTCTGCGCAGTGAAATTGATGAGAATGGGTGGTACTAAAAATGAGAGTGTGTAACCATCCTCCATAAGCTTGTTCCCAAACTCTCTGTGCTGTAGTGGACTCCTCAAGTGTCTCCACCCCTACGGAATCCAAGAGTGGTGAACCAAATGTCATGATGCCTCTCATAATCTCTAGATCATGTGGCCTCCCAAGTGGAAAGCTTTCCAAAGTGAGACATCAATATAGGGAGTGGAATGAATATATGAGAGGAATGAAAGATCCTCTCTCTCTATTGCACAGTGCAGTCCTTCTCCCATGTGAAGAAAACCTATGAAATAGATAAGGGTGAATTTCCATCATCCCTTCATGTTGATCCTCCTGATCTTCTTCTTCTTCCAATGTTGCAGCGCTATATATTCTTGCACCTCCTCTCTACCAACATGTGAGTGTATCTCCTCCTCAATGAGAAGCCTTGTATCTTGGCCCTCCTTTGAAAGAAATGTCTCCACACCCTCAAAAATGGAAGAGTTCCCTTCATGCAATGGGGGTCTTGCCTCTAGCAAGTCATTCTCCTGATTTCTTCCCCTCTAGAAAGATGGAATGATCTTTGTTTCATGGTTCCCCTCCATGCATGCAAAGTGTTTGAAGTTTTGTCACACCAATATTAACATTGGTTTTCATCAACCCCCTTTGCAAAAATCCTTGTGAATTCAACATATGATCTCTCATTTGCATGAAAACATGAAATAGAACTCTGAAATCAACTATCATGAATCATACCTTTGAGTTGCAACGCTGCTCCTCCAAAGGCCTCAACTTTTTCCATCCATCCTTCTTGCAGTAGCTGTGGGAAATGTACTACACTATGGATCTACATGTGTGGCTGAATGTTCACAACCTTCATGAAAATAGCTAGGGCTTGATCAATCACAAACCCCTTTCAGAAAATTTCTCCAAATTTCCCCTTTCACCAAGATCTTCAATAATCTCCTGGAAAAGAAGAAGGGAAACCTCCTCTTCCTTCATTCCTCTTTCCTTGTCTCCTTGTAAATATACTCCCCTTGGAGAGAATCTCCTCTTCTAATAACAATGGATCTTGGGCACAGGCTGAGCCAAGATCATGCTCTGATACCACTGTAATGTCCCTTTTTCAGGAACATGCTACTCCATCGGGAACATCTTAGATGTTCCATTTTTCCGTCTTCAATGAGACACTACAAATCCATTTCAGAGATTGAATGATGGGGAATTTACAGGATATGAATCCTTCTAAATAAGGGATAAATCCTAAGGCTAGCTGGCCCTTCTCAAACTCTGCCTATGGATATGCAATATTCCACCTCAGGAATTTCTGCTACAAGGTCCTTGAGGACATTGTATAAGGAATCTGCTGCATAAATAAGGAAAACCAACACTGGGATGCCCTAGAATAAATATAATACAACTCCTTTGCATAAAATGAGCTCAAATAAATGACTCTATATGGGTTATTCAGATCTCCCCAAACTAGATCTCTAAAACAATGCTCAATGAGAGATCTTACAGCAATATAGGAACATGAACATGAACTCTGCAACTCTGAATACATCATGAGAGGGAAATGCTACAGCCATCATTACATTATGATATATCAGAGGAAATATACAAGAAATAGATGAGGGACAAGCCTCTCAAACTCTAAGATCAAACCTCCAATGAATAAACAATGAAATACATGAGTAGATGCAACTCCACAAAAGGTATGTTCTTTGAAGTAATTTCTAACTACAGGTACTCTGTTCTATCTTCTGATATAAGTAAGGTGACTGAAATTCTTTCAGGCCTTCCATACATCCATAACTATTGTCCTGACAAATCTGTAAGGCCTCTGTCAGTGTAGTAATTTTTCTGGTGTTCAATGGAAGATGGAGGAAGTCATGTAGATAGTCCTTTCTTGGAGAAAAATGTTCTGCTGATATTAAAACCAAGATATGGCTTGTTTCATGTGCTTTAGGCTTCATTAAGCCTCTTAATCATATTTATCTTCTTCATCTGTGTATTCTTCCTTTAAACACTGGATTATTGCATTTAATCTTCAATAATAGGCTCTTAATTTCTTTAATCCTTCACTGATAATATTTTCCGCTTCTCCTGATCTGTTTGGGTGCCTATGCAGGTTTTAATGGTGCTAGAGGGTTTATGGGAGGGTTTCACACTAATCCTTTAACAAAAAATTCTTTAAAAACCTTCTCAGGTGTCTTCCCTGCAATCTTTGGCTCTGAAAATAGAGTTTTGCGCTCTGTTTTCCCTATCTGTGACTGTGAGACAGAGAGTGATTTTCACCATCTGTGACCCTGCAAAACACAAAAAACTAGTTATGAAATCTGAAGGGAGTGGAAGAGGGTTGCTCTAGAGGGCCTAAGGAAAGGTGGCGTGGCGATGAGAACAGTGGATGCAGCGATAAAATGAATGAAAAACACAGCAGAATGGTGAAAAATCATTCTGACGGAGTTTTGGTGTGTTATGCGTTATGGACCGTTAGATTAGGTCTAGCAGAGGTAATCAACAGTTGAGATTCGTTGATAGGATCATTCAGAGGATGTATGAAGAAATGAGGGGATGGGGTCAAGTTATATTTGAGCTGTTGGATTGAAATATTCGACAGCGGAGATTGTTTAATGGTATCATTGGGGAGGGATAGATGGAAGCAAAGGAAAGGGGTCAGATTAAGTCTGAGTCATTGGATCTGAAGCACTCAACAGTGGAGATGGACGGAAAGAATCACTGGGAGGGCTAAGGGAAAATAGACCATGGAGGGCGCGATGTAATATAGGTCGTTAGATTAGGATCAACTGACGGCTATGATCAAACAATAAATACATTGCGGAGGATGGTGGTAAGCATAAACTAACAGCGGTTTTCGTGCAGGGTTGAGGGTGGTAAACGGTTTTCAAGAAATTCACGTGATTCCACTCATCACGTGCCACGTGACAAAACAATACCACTTACATCGCGCGATTTTGAACTGTTAACGTCTGGACAGCAAAAAAACGAGATATTCCTCCTAACCATTGGATGTAGGGTGGAGAGATCTGATGGTGGAAATGAAGGCATGATGGGGGAAAGGTGCATGAGCAGAGGCGGTGATCGGTTTATTGTGGACCATTAGATTAAGCAATTGGACGGTTAGGATTTGATATCGGGGCGGGGAGCTTTACGTAGGGGAAAAGGTTAAATGGTTTGCAAAATAGATCCTGACTGTTGGATCCATAGATCCGACAGTGGAGATTAAAAGGTGAGGTAGAGTTATAAGAACAAGGGAAAGAGACGGGAAAAATGAAAGACGCACGATAACCGTCAATCTATGGAGATCGACGGTTCTTTGTCCACTTCGAAACAAAACGTCGGAGATAATAAAACAAAGGAAAAAGTGTTTCGGGTAAGTGTCTTTATGGGGTTTCTTTGGCTCTTTAGTGCCCGGTTGCAGGCTTTAGGTCGCATGGAGAAGAGGGGCCATAGGAATTAAGCCCTCAGGGGCTTAGGTCCTATATAATGTAAAAAGGTGATTTTACGCTTAAAAACAGGGTTTTTAAGGAAAATGAGGGGGTTCCGGTATGCAACAGAGGGCATTTTTAAACTAGATAAAGGATAATATGAGGTTTAAAAGGAGTTTTAGGATGAGATGGAGGGTTAATGAAGGGATTTTTGAAGGAATTTTGCGAGGAGGAAAAGTGATGAAAATGTAGGCTTTGTGGGGATGAAATAGAGCAAATGAAGGCCTCTTTGAAGCATTTTCTTTCACAAACAGTGAGGCTTATTAGATGGAAACAGTAGTGAAGATTACAGTGAAGGATAGAAGACACATGGAGGCTTCAAGAATGAGAAATTTACAGAGGAAATGTATCTCTTGAAGGCTCAGAAACATATTTAGCCACCTGTTTTCTATGCCAAAAATTTATAGGTGGCTAACATGAGGAAACCTTGCCAAGGGATTGCCCAGAATGGGGATGTTGGGGAACTTGGAAGGTGAGTAACTACAAAGATGGGGGTGACCAAATTTCCCAAGGGACTATATAGCAAAGAAGGGAAGGGAAGGTCAGGAATAAATTTTTTTTTTGTCATTAGAATTTCTAGATGGAATCAAATGCACATTGGGAGTGTGTTGGGAACAATGAGTCGGTAATTATTCAATGAGAGGACAGGTAGCACAAGGATTGTAGCACAGGACATTGGATGTAGTTTTGACTTTAAAAATGGATTCTGGACTCCCTAGGAAGGAGGTGAATCCTAGTATTACTTTGAGGGTGTAGGTGTGAGCCTTTAGACTCCCTTGTTGTTTATGCAGGCATCGTATCCTTTTATTTGTTGGTTGAGTAAATGTGCATATGTGTATATGTGTATATTATTGTAAATACTCTACCAAGCTGGATTTATAAAGCTCCATAAATAGTATGGTTATTTGTTGGTTCAAGCAATTGTGCATAATTATATGTGTTTGTTATTGTAATATTTTAATGATTTGTGTTATAAATTTCCAGTACACGATACGATTTTCATGTTTTTAGCGGGTTTTTCATTGTAAATACTACAATGAGCTTAGTTATAAAGCTCCATGGGTAGTATTTTTATTCTTCTTAGTGGTTTTGTTAGTTGTAGGTGTCACAAAATACCAAGGACAGTGTTCCCATAAGGGGCAGGCACCTGTAACATCCCTGGGTTAAAATTTCATGTAATAAAGTTAATAAACGTAAAATAATACCACGGTTATGGGACACTTATTCCAAGTTGAATGTTGGGAAAAAAAAGTCCTAGTGGGTATTCATTTCGGTTTATTATGGCTAAGTAAATTGGCAAAGGCAATGGTTAAGGATTTGGAAAGGAAAAAAGGTATTTTTGGCACATTATTTATGAAAATAATGGAAATTAGGAGAAAAGGAAGTTGAAAGGTCGCAGGTTGCATGTGAGGAGGAAAATGAAGGAAAATAGAGGAAATTGAAGAAAAGAGAGGCATCAATTATAAAAGGGATTATGAGGATCAATTGGTAGATGTTGTTAGTTTAGTATTGGAATTTGTCTCAGAGAGGAAAAATAAAGCAAGCAAGCAAAGGAAGGAAAAGGAAAAGAAAGGAAAAGAAAATGAAAGGAAAGCAAAGGAAAGGAAAGAAAATGAAGGCAAGGAACAAGCATATTCAACAAGAATACTTGTAGGTAATAGGTTACATGTATGATTTCCTAGTTGGTTTTGACATGCATGGTATGTTCATATTGGTATTTGGCTATTTTTCTATCATTGGCATGGATTTTGTCGGGTTTCCACAGTGGATTTTAGCCTAGCCTTGCCATTTCTAGATAGCCATGGTGTGATGGGATTGTTCTCTGTTTTCAGCTTTGGATTGCCGAATGGTTTTGGAATCTAGGTTGATGTGGTCTCAGGAAAATTCCCAAAGGCCTAGGAATCACTTGACCGGTAATGGTGAGATACATGATAAATCCTGAGTGTGGAGACATAAAAATTCATAAAGGATGGTGAAGGAATTTTGAGGCATCAAAGCTCAGTTTGGTTTTGTGATCTCAACACTGGTTTAGGTGTGATCATGGTATGGAGATGGTGAAGGTTATTTAACCCATGGATTCCCTTGGTTGTGTTTGGATTGGTTAACCCATGAGACCCCACATTCATGCTTGGAATATGGAATAGGGGTGATTGGTTGAAGAGATATTTGGCTCATCGAATCTATAGTCAGGCAGAACGTGGAAGTCCTAAACCCGGTCAATATTCTCCTATGGTTAATAAAAGCTAATTTTCTCTATCTTTTGGTAAGGAAATGTATTGGTTATTTTATGGCTTTAATGGTTGTTCTCTTATTGTTATTTATTTTGTTATGTGTTGGTTATAAGCACAATTTTATCACAGATTTTAGTCATGCACTATTGAGCTCCAAGAATGTTTTTTTTCTTCCACCACATTCCACTCCATTTCTTTTGTCCATTATTAATCCCAGGCTCAAATGATCAATGAAATTAGTTAAAATTTCTTTAAGAATGAATATCATGGCTAAATTGCTATGTTTTTATGATTTTGTCATTGTAGTACATTTTGAACTGAAACTAGCTACGGAATGCAGACATTCTGTAGCTAGTTGCCAATTCTGCAGCCGTCTTCATGTTTAAGCAGGTTCCAGATGTCCTCTCAGAGAAAACCACACATGCTCATATTCCACATCATGCCTTTAGCATTTTTTGCTCTCCATGAAGATTGAACGAAATTCTGTACGTGGTTATGCACGCGGGAACTCAAACTAGGAGATAGACTCCTAATAGGACAAGGACAGTCCAGATGTCCTTTGTCATATTACGATGCCACCTTTAGAGTTCTAGTTCGACTTTAATATGGAAAGACAGTAATCCCTGTATTATCTCAAGTTCTGTTATGTAAATTTGCTATAAATGTAGCTCGGGAAACTGAGAGACGAGGTTAGATCTTGGTTAGATTTTATGGTTGACTGATAGATCTTTGAAGTCCGAGAATACTCTGTTTTGAAGTGATTCCTCTTTAATGAAAGAAGCAGCATTTCCTTGAACGCGTTGAGTCGATCTTGAACTAGATTTCGTGCT
This sequence comes from Pinus albicaulis, assembly GCA_034641835.2. Classification (NCBI taxonomy): domain Eukaryota; kingdom Viridiplantae; phylum Streptophyta; class Pinopsida; order Pinales; family Pinaceae; genus Pinus; species Pinus albicaulis. The sequence goes on along the minus strand of CM076580.1, from coordinate 469,977,306 downwards.
ACTCTGGTGGTAGAGGGCCCCTGCCTCCTGAGCGGCCTTGTTTATACAGTAGATAAGTATTTTAGTCTCGTTTTTATTTCTAGTTTAGGCAAGTTTCTGAAGTTTATGTTCATACTTGTTTACATTAATTATCATAGCTAGAATTACTCTAATAAGCTCTTCCAAAATATCATTATGATGAATAAGGCATAGCTGTGGTATTTTAGGTTTTAATTGCATTCTCTTTTGTTAATTATCACAGTTGGACTTACTCTAATAAGCTCTTCCAAAATATCATTATGATGAATAAGGCATAACTGTGGTATTGTAGGTTTTAGTTGCTAGTTTACACTAAGTGGCATAACCAGTCTTACTCTTACAAATCTCTTCCAAAATATCATAACAATGAGTAAGAGGTAGTTGTGGTGTCTTAGATTTTAGTTGTATTTTCTTTCAGTCTTGTGTTTATGTTCAATTGCATTGAATAATACAGCCATACTTGTTCTCACAAACTCTTCCAAAATATCATTCATACTGAACGAGATGGGTTGTAGAATTCCTTAGGTTAGTTGCATGTTAATTTAGTTATAGCACTCCAGAGGTAGAATGCATGTGGTTCAGCTCTGTCATTTCATTTCCAGTTTGATAATGGCTTTTCAGTTTAACATTGTTCACTGTACTTCAAATAGACTAGTGGCACTCTAGTTTAGTTTTAGCTCACTGTATTAGCACTCCAGTTTAGTTGTCATCCATTGCATTTTAAATTATATTAGTTGTTAAATTTAAATACCACGGTCTTCATTATTTACAAAACTTCTTTTGTTCCAACCTCATATTAATACATAATCATTTGGATAGAAGTTAGTATCAGTCTAAGACCTAAAGTATTTTGCAACCTTTTTTTTACCATTTCACAAATAAGCCTTTTCTCAAAGACCATTCTAAAAAATAAATCTATAACTTCTGAGTGAGGCCTAGTGGTGTTAAATTGAGTTGCAGAACAGAATTAGAAGCTAGTTTAGAGTAGAAATATTATTATGCTACAAATGTTCTTTTCCAAATATATTCCAATAAACATTTAATCATGGATGAGATGTTGTAACATTGTAAGTTGATTGTTGATTATTTAGTTAGGAGAACTTCATTTACACTTAACTTGTTCATTTTCCAAGCTCTTCCAACACATCTTTAATGAATGAATTGGATAAAGTTTAAGCTCATGTTGTGATTTATTTCCTTGAAGTCATTATCAAGCTTTGCATTAGTTGTTTGCTAGCCATATTTTAGGCCTTGTTCTGTTTCAGTATTTGCATTTGTCATTTTCCATCCATAATTTAGGCTTCACTCTGTTTTTAACCAATAGCTTCTTCTCACCAGCATTTAGTTCTTTCCCTTGTGAACATAAAACCATAAAAATCAAAAACATCATAAAACACTAGACACAACGTAGTGAGAAACAAATACCTAGGCACATATAGTGCACCACACTTCAGCAGTTTACCAACCCTGGTTGACAATTAATGAACTCAATTTAGGAGACTAGGTTGAGCACAAACATTTTGGTGCCGTTTCCAGGGAAGTGTAACTAGGTAGCCTTGTTTCTTAACTCCCAAAAACAATGATATGCGTAGAGAGAGAGACTCAAGGGGTAGATTCATAAGAAGTAGAAGCAGAAGTTTGATTCCTAGAACACCACTTGTTTCATCAAGATCTAGAGCTAGCACATCTCCAACTCAGACCCACATTCCATCCCTTACTAATCCTAGACTCCCAGAGGACTTAAGATCAGATATTCCATTAGAAAGACCTTCCATTTCATCCACTGAACCTGCCTTAGAAGAAGATTCAAGGACCCCTGCTAGAGACACAAATTTTTCCACTTCCACAAAAGAATCAACTATGGCAGAAGAAGGGGAGAAGGAGTCTTTAATAGATAACACCCATTATTTTGAGGGGGTAGAGGTAGAGGTAGAGGAGAAGGAGGTAGAGGTGTAGAAGGTGAAGGAGGTAGAGGAAGAGGTAGAAGAGATATGGGAAGCTCTTTTGGGTTTCCTATAGTAGATGAAGAAACCAATACAACCATGAAAAAAATTTCACCCTCTATCCTTCCAAACTTCTATGGACTTAAAACTGAAGATCCTGAAACCTTCCTATTTGAATTTGAAGTCCTATGTAGAACTTATGACTACTTACAAGATGCTCAAAAACTTAAACTATTTCCTTCAAAATTGAAAGGAGCAGCATTGAAGTGGTTTATGAGTTTGATCAACAGTTCTATTAGGACATGGGAAGACATGAAACAAGAATTTCTAGAGAGATATTTGGATCATTGTATGACAGTCAATCATAAGGAGGAAGTGTTTAAGATGCTACAAAAAGAAGATGAAAACTTGGAAGATTTGTTGGAGAGATTTCATTACAACATCAAAAGAGTAAAAATGGAAAACTTAGATCAAGACACCTTAGAAGCTCTCTTGTTGAAAAAAATTAGGGATGAATGGTTGGATATCCTTAACATGATGGGAAAAGGGGATATATCTCAGCTCACATTGCCTGAAATAGCTGAGTTATGTATCAACCTTTCAAGAGGGAAATCTAAAACTGTAAAAGGTCCAAGAGACCCTGCTCTTGCACGGGTAAGTAAGTCTGCTTCTGGGACAGTAAGTAGGGCAGAGATAGGGCATATGTTTGATGAATTCAAATCTGACATCTTAGGGAATCTTAGTGAACAAATAGACACCCTTAAGTTACAAAACAAGCAAAAAGCTGAATATGATACTCTAGCAATCTTTTGTCCCAGATGTAGAAAGAAGCATGCCTTAAGAGAGTGTCCTTTGGATGTAAACATTGTAGAGACCTGTGTCATTTGTTCAGAAAAACATGAGACCAAGAGTTTTCCTTCACTTCCTGGTCTTAAAGCTGTCTTTCAAGAGGAAATTCCTACAAGTTCCACAAAATCTCTCAATTTTGTCTCTAGAAGGCCTTGGCAAGGACCTCAAACACAAGGATTTCATGATCAAATGTACAATCAACCTCCACCAAATTGGAATTCTTGGCAGCAACCTTGGCCCCAATTTCAAAATCAATCTCAAGCTTGGGCACAAGGGGCACAAAATCCCTATGGAAGATACTCTCAGTACTATCAGTATCCACCATCCTATCCACCATATCCACATTTTCCATAACAAAAAAATCCTCAACAAAATCCTCAAAATCCACAACATCAAAATCAACCACTTCCATTACCATTTCCTCAAAAATAAAATCAGTTGCCTGCTCAACCCATACCAACCCCCAACAATAAAAATCCTCAGAATACATATATGATAGAAGGCCAACAGTTTCCAACTTATTTAATTACTCCTCTAGACCTTAGTGATGTTCAACTTAGGTCTGGAAGAATACTTGAAAAGAGGAAACCTTCTGTGATTATACAAGAACAAGACAACTCTGAGGAAGATTATCTACGAGAAAATAAAAGTCTTCAAGAAGACACATCTTTTTAGGACCCAAACATTGAAAAATCAAAACAAAAAGAACCAATAATTTCAACTCCTATATTAGAGTAGCCATCAACATCCACTCCTACACCTCCCTTTCCAGAAATATTACAAATTGATAGAGGTGTAGAAAAACAAATTATGGTGCCTAATTATGATTTCCTAGATGAGCTAAGAAATTTTTGCATTAAGATTCCATTATTACAAGCCATCAAGGAAATCCCAATTTTAGCAAAGACAATAAAGGAGTTGAGCATGAAGAAAACAAGAAAAAGAATAAGAGAGACAAAGAAAATTCAACTGGCAGGAAAAATAACAGACATTATGATGGGTAAGATTGCTATTCCAAAATATCTAGACCCAGGAAATCCAGTTGTTAAAATTCACATCAATGGAATTGAGATCCAAAACACACTCATTGATTTAGGAGCAGCAATCAATATCATGAGTAGACAAATCATGGATAAACTGAAACTTCCTAATCTTCTCTTTACACCCACATTATTACAATTAGCAAACAGGTCTCTGATCAAACTTGATGGGGTAATAGAAGACATTCCAGTGTCCCTAGATTCTTGGGAGTACCCTGTGGATTTTATGATCCTAACTCCTAAGAATAATCTAGGAGGACATCCTATTATATTAGGGAGACCTTGGTTAGCTACAACTAATGCTTTCATTAGTTGTAGATCCGGTGACATGTACATCTCTGATGGTAGTTCAACTAAGAAATTCACTTTGTATCCTCCAACAAGGACAATTATAGATTTAGATGATACTCAATGGATAGAGGATGAAGAAGACTTACAACCTCTCTTCACAATTTCAGAAATTAGTGAAGATAGTCAAATTCTGAATACTTTAGAAAACTTTGAATCCTCTTCAGAACATAAACATGAACAATTTCAAGAAGAATCCAACATTGAGTTTTTTTCATCAAGACAAATGTCTCTTCATTCTATGGATAAATTTGGCAACTCTACAAGTGAGATATTTCCAGGAAAAACTTTAAACATAAACAAGAACCTAGAAAAATCTCAACAAGAAGAGTTAGTCAAGATATTACAGAGACATTCTTCTGCATATGCATGGGAGTACACTGATATGAAAGGGATAAGTCCTAAGACTTGCACTCATCACATCTATATAGATTAAAATTGTAAACCAATTAGACAACCTCAAAGAAGGATGAATCCAAATCTTAGGGAGATTGTTAAAGAAGAATTGCAGAAATTGTTGAATGTCAACTTTATCTATCCTATTTCAGATAGTCAGTGGGTTTCTCCTTCGCTAATTGTGCCAAAGAAAAATGGTAAATGGAGGGTATGTATTGACTATCGAAAATTAAACAAAGCTACTCTTAAAGATCATTTTCCCTTACCTTTCATAGATCAGGTGTTAGATACCTTAGCTGGAAAAAAGTACTTCTCATTTCTAGATGGGTTTAGTGGTTATAATCAAATTCAAGTAGCACTTCAGGACCAAGACAAAACCACATTTACCTGTCCTTGGGGTACCTATGCTTACCGAGTATTGCCATTTGGATTATGCAATGCACCTACAACATTTCAAAGGGCAGTATTAGGAATTTTTTCAGATCTAATACATGATTGTGTAGAGGTGTATATGGATGATTTCACAGTTTATGGAAACACATTTGAAGAAGCTTTAGCAAACTTGGAAAAAGTCTTAAAAAGATGTAAATAAAAAAATCTTTCACTTAGTCATGAAAAGTGTTTCATGATGTTTACTGAAGGTATTGTTTTAGGACATCACATTTCAGGGGATGGGATTAGAGTTGATGAGTCAAAAGTTGAAGTCATCTCTAACATATCTATTCCAAGTTGTCAAAAAGATGTTAGGAGTTTTCTAGGATTTACAGGATATTATCGGAGGTTTATAGAAAACTTCACCAAGATAGCATCTCCACTCTTTAAATTTCTTACCAAAGACTGTGAATTCAAATGGAATTCTGGTTGCCAGTTAGCCTTTGAGACCCTGAAAACAAAAATTTCTGAAGCACCTATTTTAAGGGGACCTAACTGGAAGTTACCTTTTCATATTTCAACAGACGCCTTAGATACAGCCCTAGGAGCAGTATTGGGACAAAAAGACCTGATTCCTTATGCCATCTACTATACCAGTAAAAATTTGACTCCTGCAGAGTTAAACTATACTGTAACTGAAAAAGAGTTTTTAGTTGTTTTTCATGCCATAAACAAATTCAGACACTATATAACAGGCTATGAAACTTTTGTTCACACAGATCACTCTGCAATTAGATATTTAATGAACAAATCAATTACTAATGGCAGAGTCATAAGATGGTTATTGCTTTTACAAGAATTCAACATTACCATTCTAGATAGGCCTGGAAAAAAAAACACAGTAGCTGATTTCCTATCTAGACTCCAAAAAATCAAAGACAATACTCCAGTTGAAGATCAATTCCCTGATGAATATCTTTTTGCAATTTCTACTCAGACTACTTGGTTTGCTAACATTTCTAATTATTTAGTTTCAGGGAAATTTCCTTCAATAATGAATGCAAGAGACAAAAGGAAGATCATTTATGACAGTGCAAAATATTCATGGGTTGCTAATGAGTTATACAAAACAGGTCCAGATTTTATCATTAGGAGATGTGTTCGGGAAGATGAGATGCCTGAGATCCTCAAGGCATGTCATGATGAACCTTGTGGTAGACACTTTGCTGATAAAAGGACAGCTTATAAGGTCCTTCATTTAGGATACTATTGGCCATCCCTTTTTAAAGATGCTAAAGAGTATGTCAAAAGGTGTGACAGTTGCCAAAGGGTAGGGAAACCTTCTCCTTCAGGTGAGATGCCATTGCAGCCTCAGGTACATATTGAACCTTTTGAAAAATGGGCTTTGGATTTTGTAGGGCCTATTAGTCCTCCATCAAGACAAAAGAGATATATATTAGTTTGCACTGATTATGTTACCAAATGGGTAGAGGCCAAGCCATTACTTTTTGCTAATGAAGCATCTGTAGTTACTTTTCTTTTTTAGGATATTTTTACTCGTTTTGGTGTCCCAAGGGAAATTGTTACAGATCAAGGAGCTCAATTTACATCAAGGCTAGTGGAACAAATGATGGAGAGGTACAAAATTAGACACAGAAAATCTACTCCCTATCATCCACAAGCAAATGGTCAAGTGGAATCTACTAATAAGGTCATTGAAGGGATCCTAACGAAGACTGTTCATTTGCATAGAAGAGATTGGGCAGATAGGCTTCCTGAAGCCTTGTGGGCCTATAGAACTACATGGAGGAGCACAACAGGCCATACTCCTTATGAACTTGTTTATGGAAATCAAGTTTTGTTTCCCATAGAGTTCCAGATTCAAACTTTCAAAATGGCAGTTCAGCTAGGACTTGATCTATCAGAGGCACAAAAGCATAGATTGGAGCATATTAATGAATTGGATGAGATCAGACAAGATGCAGTTCAGAAAACCAGTATATTCCAACAGCAGAGGGCTAGATGGCATGACAAGTACATCAAGGAAAAGAAGTTCAAATAAGGTGACTGAGTTCTCTTGTTTGATTCAAAGTTCAAAGACTTTCAAGGTAAATTTCAAACACATTGGCTTGGGCCATATGAAATTGTGAGAATTTTTTACAATGGAACAATAAAAATCAGGACAATAGATGAAGAAGAGGTTACTTTTCTTGTGAATGGTCATAGATTGAAGCTGTATCACAAACCACTCTCAAGAGAAGAATTTGTCAAGAAATTCCAGGAAAACAGTGATGTGAAGTTAATGAAGAAGAATATTTCTTCTTCATCAACTTAATTGAATTTTCTGAAGTCAGACATATGAAAAAAAAATTTTAAAAATAAAAATAAAAATAAAAATAAAATAAAGTATAGACATGAAAACCAATCACTGATTGGCATGTTTATATAGAAAAGATAGAGTGAAAATCAGAATCTTTCTGACACTCTAACTTTTCCATTTTGTTTTTTTTGCAAGCAACTGTTACAAAATCATAAGTGCAAATCCATTTCACTTATGATCCATCTCATTTCACTTCATTCATTTCATTCCATACTTCATTCATTTCATTCCATTCATTCATATCATATCTTATTCCATTCATTCATCCACACTTCATCCATTTCACTTCATGGTCCACTTCATTTCCATTTCAGATCTTTAAGTTTGATCTCCTTTCTACAATTGAATAATACACAGCAGAAATTGCAGGGCACTTTTTCACTCCATTTCATAAGTTGTGATCCATTCCACTCCATTATTCATTTCATTCATACTCCATCCTACCATATTTCATTATTCATTTCATACAACCTTTCATCATTCCAGCTTCAAACCATATTTCAAGTCTTCTATAGGTACATTCTGCAATCAGTTGGACATTCTGCAACTAGTCAAACATTCTGCAGCCAGGAAGACATTCTGCAGCCAGAGAGCCTGAAAGCACTGGCTAGTAATCATTTGATTTCCAACAAAATGATCCTGCATATCTATGAACAAGCAAAATCAAGAAGGTTATGAAGACTCAAAAAGTAATGATTTTCAGGGGAGAGCAAAGCATATGAAGATCACAAGAAAATCAAAGCAAAGGCAAAGGTATGAAGTGCTTATAATGACATATCATGAAAAATTTTAGCGTAGTTTAGTTTTATATTATTCAAAAAGTGTTTTAATTAATTTTTTTTGATCTTGCCTAACAAACCTCCCACAAAAACTTTGAATAAAACTCCTTCTGTTCCACCATTTCAAAACCCATATCCGATTATCATTTCAAAATCTAAACGGCTAAAGTGCTGAAGTGATTGGATTAGCCACGTCACTAAGCATTTAATGATGATTTTTGAATTCATTACAAAATATCTCCGCAGTATTTTCACTCATTGATTCATTTTCTTCACCTCACCTCATTAATTCATTCCGTAACCCCTCCATATCACTCTTTCCCGTAGCCAACTCTTAACCATTTCATTCTGTAAAACAGAGGTATCTCTGTAACAACCATTGTCACTGTGAACAGAGGAAACATTTGGGGAGCAAAAACAACTTGTTGACGACCATTCTCACTGAGAGCATAAGGCTACTGAATTGAAGATTGAAGAAGAGTTATGGGCCTCATCATGAGAACAGAACCAGTTGGCACTAAATACTTGGAAGGCTATCCCCAAATCCGAGAAATATTACAACAAGCAGGATGGTTGCAATTCCTTGAAAAATTCAGTGGCTTCCACAAAGAGGTTACTAAAACTTTTGCAAGATCTTTTAACGGAGCCGCCGTTGAAGTTGGAGATATTAAATTCACTATCACAGAGGCTTTTATTGCAGAAGCAACAGGACTGCCTAGACAAGGAGAAAGGTGGTTTAAGAACAGAGAATTCCATAACGAAACATGGAAGCAGATACTCAAGTCACCAGGTATGGATGTCACTGTTTTTAAAAAGGGTATTGTTAGTATGAATTCTTCGTCGAAGTGTACGAAAAAGAACCACTTTAGCTACGCATAACTAATAGCCCTAACAACAATAATGGCTGCAAAACATCTTCAGATCTGCAATTAGTAGTTAAAGCGCTGCAACAAACAGATCTATAAATAGAAAGACATTAAGCAGTAAAGTAAAGAGTTTGCTCCATGCATCCAACAGACAAGACAAAAACACGATTTTTGAATGAATTTTTATATTACAGGGCACCTGGGAGGAAACAAGAAGGTGTATCCAGATCTCCTCAATGGGATGGGTTCTTTGTAGTCCTCAGCACTTCAGATCTAAGCTTTCTCTCTCTTGTAGATGTAGAAAACCTAATGTAGAAAGGTAGAGCTCAATGGGAGCAACAATGGCAGAAAATGAGACCGAGTGTATAGATCCAGAGTGATCTAGTATGCAACAAAAGGTGAAGAATGAAGGGGAAAAACCTCCTATTTATAACAAAATATTGGGTCATTCTAGATCTTGGTGCATGATTAAAATAATGTTAACCAAATCTAGATCCACCTCTATGGAATATTTTATTATTATTTGTTGGAGGGGAAGGGTGTTTGACTTGGGTCAAATCCCTTGATTAGTGAAAAATAAATAAATAAATGATTTATTTATCTTTTTAAGGAAGTGGTTGGGATATAATCAAATAAATAATGATATATTTGATTAATGGTGGTTGATTTGGTCATATTTAACAAGGAATATTATTAAATAATTATTCCTAGAAAATAATAAGATAACTATGGGTTTATCTCATTAATTTCTTTGTTTTTGGGTTAAATATGACTGGGAATAATAATTAAATTATGGTTTAATTAATTATTCCTTTTGGGGTTTCCTAATTAACATAGTGAAAGCAGTTTTACTTGGGGTAAAACTGGTCTTACATGGTGTACTTGGGTTCATCTAATGATGAAAAGTTAGATGACCAAAAAATGGTGTAACAGATTGCCCCCCAGCGTGCGAGTGTCAGGAGCAAATCGTATGACCGAAGTACGTTGTAAGAAGACAATCACTAGACAAAAAAAGGGTATGTCAGAGAGAGAAATATGAGGTAGATAGTGTGCTGAAGGACTAGACCCTGAGGAGACGAGACTCGCAGGTGCAACAAGTCTCTGTTATGAGAGGGTACCTGTGCTGAAGGCGGCGGGGGAGGCATACCTATGCCCGCCCTGACAAAGTACAAAAGAATAGTGTGGCCAGTGAACAAGGGACCGAACCATAGAGTACAGCTGGCATAATCAAGAGCCAGATAAAAAGACAATGAATAGTCTCACATACATGCTGTGCCTGGGATAACAGCCAGGACTAGTACAATATCATCTGAGTACATGAGATAAATACAACCCCAAATGCCCCCTGTAAATGGGGAAGGCCTGTAACTGATCGGGTGTGATGGGGTGCCGAGGTGCCGTGGGGTGGCTGGCGTCACGATCATCAAAATCTGGAGCGGCATCAAAGGCTGCAATGAAGAGGTCATCCGGGCATGTGGGGGGCTACCTGCAGGGCCACCCCCTCATGAGGGCCGAGACATCTCACACACGCCCGGGAATCATCACGAGCTGCTGCTGGGTCACTGGACTGTCCAGTATACGAATCTCGGTCATGCTGAAAGGAGCTGGAGAAGCAATCAAGTCAAAGGGAGGTAAGAAATCCCCCTGCCTGATCCGAGGCACCGAACAAAAGTGGAAGCTGGAACCAAGGTACACCGCCCTCTAGACCTTGCTTCTGGAATAAGTGTGTTGAGGTCGACAGAAGGAGGCCCGTCTTAGGTGAGGCAATGAGAGATCCTCAACTAAGGCACGAGAGAATAGCAATAGAGCGACGGACAGACTGACACTAATGATGATGGCGGAAATGGGAAGGGTGGAGTGGCGAATGGACGACTTCCCTTGTTAGAGCATAAAGGGCATGAATGACATGGCAACGACTGACACAATATCGAAAGGGACAGGGGACAGTGGGGCTGAAGGTCATGAGATGTGACACAAGAGAGGAACCAAGCAAAAAAGAATGGAGGGCTATAGTATGGTGTAAAAGGATGCAGGATAGACTCCATGAATGCAATGATGACTCAACTCGGATGCTCTAAGCAAGGGCGACTAGATAGTGCTGCCACACAATAAAGGCCCCAATGGGGGGTCATAGAAGCATGAGTGCAAGGTGGGCACTCATGACGAAAATCAACACGAACATGGACAAGTAAGGGGGCGATATGGTGCCCCAAGTACAAGTGTCGTAAGTGAGGAAATTCGATTTTAAGGGGCGGTGAAGTGACCCTTTGTGGAGAAAATGTGTGTAGGGGCAAGTGGTGCCCCCCAGAATGTATGGGGGGGGGCATATGGTGCCCCCTGTTTTTGGATTTTGTTTGTAACATGCTATGGGCGTGTCGGATGTATATGTATGGGGGGGCGTATGGTGCCCCCAGTTTTTGGAACATGCTATGGGCATGTCGTAAGTATATGTATGGGGGGGCGGATGGTGCCCCCAGTGATGTATGTAGGGGCAGGTGGTGCCCCCATTTTTTGAGTTTGTGTGACATGCTGTGGGCATGCCAAAATGTATTTATAAAAAGGGGAATCTAACCACATTTTAATGATGTGGTGTGCCATTTGTTCTGGTTATGGTTATGCAGTTTGAGAAAGGGAATGGAGTGTTACCAATCTCTTTTGGTACTGCATATAGGGATCAAATGGACTTTAAGTTTCCGAATTGGCATACCTGGTGTCACTATCCCAAAAGGAGGATTTGGAGATAATGAACTGATGCTCTCGTAGAAAAGCTATAGGTTGGTCAACAACAATGTCTAAGAGACTGGGTTGCTGATGTAAGATGAGAGAATGATAAGGGGTATCATCCCGAGAGTGATCTGAAGTGATATGGGACTCTAGAGGTTCTTCTAAATGTGGAAGAATATTGGGTCTAGAGTCAACACGACCAGATACACTAGGAGAGTGGTGGAGAATGGCGTCTCGTGGTCTCTCAAATGTGGGTGCCCCCTTACCCAAACATTGGGTTTTGATGTAATGGCCACAAGGTGGATGTGGTGTCAACGCATGGGTTCGATGTAAGGGGGAATAGATAAAGTCAGGGGTGTGAATTTCTTCCATAATGTCATCATCGTGATAGAAGATGGGGTGACTGGTGGAAGAAGAACCACCTGACATGGTGAAGTGGCCTGAATCATCATCATGAGAAGAGAGGTTCACATGCGCATCGTCACAATGGGTGACCGAAGAGTAAGTAGATAACGGATCTACCGATGTTGAGCCCAAGATGACCGCTGAAGGAAGTTCAAGCGAAACAACAGGGGAGGATTCAGATGGAACGTTCCCCAATGGTCTCATGGATGATGACAGGTACAAAATGGTGACTGAGGGCTCCGTTGGCTTAAAAGCGGGAGGCGGAATGTGAATATCCTCTGGTCCGATCGAAGCGGCCTTGAATTGGTGGTACAAGTCCAAGGAGGAACGGTACTCGTCAAGGCGGGGAAAGAGGTGGGTGTAATGGCCGTGAAAATCGCACAAGGCACAAGGGTGGTTTGTGCGCAAGTGTTTGAGTTTTGGGAGGGAGTCGGGGATAGTGACATGTACTTCTGGGAGATCAGAGTCGGGGAATGTCTCGTTGACCAGAAGCTTGAGGTGGGGCAATTCAGGACACATGTGAGTGGCATGACCGACGACATCACACAAAGCGCATCGAATGGCGGGCTTTGGTGGGCGTGGGAGGGTAAGGGATGTCGGGGGGGGCGGATCTGGATGGGTTGCCCCCTTTCGGGCTTTTCCTTTCTTCCTGGGAGCCGTCACAACAGGAGAAGGGTCCTGTGGAGGTGCTGGGGGCACAGTGGCTATGGAGGAAGCGAGGGGAACCGGTTGAACCGGTGTCAAAGCCATATAAGGTTTGGGGTGATCAGGGGGGGGGGCGGGTGGTGGGTCAATGTACCAAACCGGAATTCCCAAGGTCAAGTTAGGGAGAGAGAGGGTGGCCATGACGGGGACAGAAAATACTCCGGGAGGGGGAGCCAAGAAGGGGATCTGTCCAGCAGGGTAATGACCAGGAGGTATGGCTCCGAGATGGTTAAGGCCAGGGGGAATCGAGCCTGGAGGATAAAGAGGTTCGGGGATACCAGCTGAAGGGCCAGAAGGGGGAGGTTCGGCTGGCTCAGATGAATGGCTAGGAGCGGGTTGCGGAGGGCAGGGAGGAGGTGGCTGACTAGCCGAGGCAGGCCGTTTATGGGCAGCCTGAGACGATTGCATCATGCAAACATTCGACAAGCTGGGATCGGTAACAGGAGGGGGGGGAAGATGAGGAAAAGTACCAAGCAGGGTGGAATCTTTATAGATGCCGGGGGAGACACTGGTCAAAGAATCGACGGTTTGCTTGTTGGCTACAGAAGAGATGGTCGTCTCGGAGGAGGTCTGAGACGGCGGCTCATGATAAGATAGCTGGTCAATGGTGACTATCTTCCCATTATGTGGAAAAGACATCTTGCGGAAAACCGCGGATGGGACAACAGACATGGCATAGGTGTAGCTTCGCCCCAATAGAATGTTGTAGTCTAGAGGGGCGTCAATGACTTCGACGTCAACGCAAACGGTCTTACCGGCGAGGGTGATGGGACAGTTACGAAACAGGCCAATGGGCTGGGAGGCATGACCGTCCCATGCTCGAAGGGTGATCGTGGAAGGGGCTAGCTCAGGGGATCCGAGTTGCTTCCAAACCGAAGCGGACATCACGCAGGTGGATGCCCCCTCATCAATTATACACCGGGATACATTGGTGTTCCGGATTTTGACTGGGATTTGGAAGGCGACGGAAGGAGGAAGAGGAGGATGGTCCGATTGAGTGGCGTCAAAAACAATCATTTGGTCATCAGCAGGATCAACAGCGCCCACGGCAGATAGTAGAGCCTTCCTTTGGGAAGGGCACGACTGGAGGAGTTCCAGGGTGGAAATGGCGGCAGGGGATTGTGCCAAATCATCTACTATACTGTACGATTGGGTGGCTCGACCAGAAGCAGAATTTCGGCATAATGGACCCTTTGGAATCTTTGGGTGAACCTCAACTTTGGGTTGAGGGATGTGTAAGGGGCCACTGGGTGTCGAAAGAGGCTCTGTAGAACCTGAAGATGGAGGCTCGGGAGCAGACTGAGCAGGAGGCTTGGGGTACCGGCGAGACCGAGTTTGAAGGTGAAGGTCGACAGAAGGGGACGAATTAGAGCGCATCATGTTGATCTGCAATGTGGGAACCGTAAAATGGACGAGGGTGTGGCTGCATGGCTGTCAGGGGGTTGGGTAGCCACGAATCCCCGTTGAGGGAAAGGATCAGTGAACACAGCTGGCTGGGTAGTGGCCACATTAGGAGGAGCGTGAGGGGAGGCGTGTTGTCCGCGCAATGTGGCTTGAGACTCCCACATCTGTCGCATCTGGGGTAAGAGAGGACAATCGTGAGTGTAGTGACCGTAATCACTGCAACACGAATAGGGCTTGTTTGTGCGAAGCGGCCTGTCCGGCCTGGGCGGGATGCCCTGAGGCTGGTTGCTAGTGTTAGGGTCCATACCAGAATTGGGTCCTCGGTTACCGGGGGCAGATGGGTTCTGGTTGCCTCTCCGCCTTCTTTGAGAAGAAGGGGGAATAAACGCACCCTGCTGTGCAAATACTTGCCCTGGAGGGGGTTGTAAGGGTTGTTGCAGGTGGTGAGGAGGCAAGGGAGGCGGAAGCGCATATGCTGGAGGAGTTGGCGCACCAGGCTGCGGATAAAAGTAAGGGTTGGGTTGGGCAGCATTGAGGTAAGCAGGAGGTTGGGCAAAAGGAGGAGGCATGCCGTATCCTGGATATATGTCGCCGGGAGGGGGCAGAGTGCTAGAGGTGCTGGCCCCTCCCTGAGGGAGGCCATGGCTCATAGGAGGGTGAGCAGAGGGGTGGGAAAGAGATCCAACAATACCGTCGGCGGAATGAGATGCCCCCAGGGCGTTAGCGCCACCGGGCCTGGGGATGTCAGGGAGAACGGTATAAACATAACCAGATTGAGCGTAGATCAGGTCATATTTTAAAGCTATTTGGAGGGCGGCTTCTTCAGATTGAGGAAAGTGAGATGCGACATCTTTGCCGATGGGAGATGGGAGGGTGCGAAGGAACCAGTCCATGTAAACCCGATCTTCAAAGGGAGGGGCTCGACATAAGCTCCGTCTTCGTCGCCATTCCTGAACATGGGCAGAAAGGCGTGTGGAAGAGGATTGCTTAAATGAAGTCAAGAGCTCCGTACGAGTGTCGTATCGGAGAGGGAGCTGGAAGTACGACAAGAAGGCTTGGGCAAGAGTCTCGAACGTGGTATGGGAGGAAGTGGCCTGTTCGACATACCATTTAGAAGCGTCGCCGGTAAGTGTGCGTTGGAACAAACGAAGACGGATGGAGTCATCGGTAATGGAGTTGGAGGAACACCACATGTGGAAAGACCGGACGTGATTGGTTGGGTCTTCACCATTAAGGCCCTCAAACTTAGGGATGTCAGAGGGTAGCTTGGTGGGCATAGCGGGCCAGGTAGTATTATGGTGAATGGGGTCATTAATCAACTGATGGAAATCGGGGAGGCTGAGGCCTGCAATGTACGGCAGCACAGGGGTGGCCGGAGTAGTGGTTGTGATGGTTCCGCTAGAAGTAGGGCCGGCATTGGGGCCGGGAGAACCGCTAGCGTTAGGCCCCGGTCCAGACATGGTGAAGGTAAAAGGGGGAGAACCGGAAGGAGAAGGGGGACCCGATGAATCAGGAGAGGAGTCGGAGTGCGGACTCGAAGGTGGACTGGCTCGACGACGGCGGTGCGGAGCAGGTCGATCAACCGGAAACTGAGGATGAAGGCCAAGAAGTCTCCGGGAAAGGCGCCTTGGGGGCGCAATGATGACAGGAAGAAGGAAACCGACAAGGGAAGAAAGGGACAGAATCAAGAAGGTCAAGGGCAGATAAGGTGCAGTGACAATTGATTTTAGAGTCTTTGCCAGGCGGTGTAAACCAGGCGCTTCTTCACTTAGGGTCAGTGTGTGGTGTGCGTTAATTTTAATTTTTAAACCCTTTCCGTTGTTGAGAGCAAAAAAGTGTGCAACGTAGCCGAAAATAAACCTACAGAGAACAGAATAAAAATGCTGAAATAACAGAAAAATAACAGCTACATATGCATCTATCAAACCCAAGAAAGTGGGTCTCTCAAAACTATGCTGAAAAGAAAGGGAAAAACTATGGAAACACACACAAAGGAAGCTCAACAGATCTAGGGTCAAAGGGGACAGAGATCCTGAGGATAAAGCTGCAGATAAGGGGTGCAGATCACAGCCAAGAGACAGAGGCAAGGTGGCTGGAAAAAGGGAAATCAGCAAAAAACCGGGGGGGGGCAAGGCAGAGGCCTTGAGAGGAGGTCCAAACAAAACGACAAGAGGTGATTTGAAAGGAAAAGAGGCTGATTTCAAAGGATCTGGAAGTGAGGTCCCAGATCTGGAAAAAGAGGGGGCTGAAGCTCTGAAACCGACGGCTGAAACAGCTGAAACTCTTCCACAAAAAGTGGAGGGTACTAAAGCCCTAAGGGGCTGGGTTCCCACTTAGATGAGTAAAAAACAGATCAGATCTTGGTCAAGGCGGGCTGAGACAGAGGCTGGAAAACCCTGGCAGAGGCTGCAGCAGAACCCAGAAAAATTACAGAAAAAATGCTGGAAAAAAGGCAGGTCGCAGGTTCTGACCTGATCTGAGTTGAGGTCGCAGGAAACAAGCCAAAAGGTGCGTCCAGGTCGCAGGTTTTGGGCCAAAAGGTGCGACCCCCCCGTTCCGGCTGTTTCGGCGGCAGATTTTCTGAAAAATTGCCGTCTCAAGTGCGGCTGGTGTCGCTTACCTGCGCAATAGGGCCAGAAACACACGGAAGTTAGAAATTTTAGGTTTTTAGGGTTTTATGTGAGAAAAATGACATGAAAAGAGGAAAACTAAGCAGCTAAAAAAGAAGCCCTAGGGCCTGAAGTAGCTGGATATGCAGGAATATGAAAAACGACAGCGGTCGTAATAAAAAACCCGTGTGGAGTCGCCATTTGTTAGTATGAATTCTTTGTCGAAGCGTACGAAAAAGAACCACTTTAGCTACGCATAACTAATAGCCCTAACAACAATAATGGCTGCAAAACATCTTCAGATCTGCAATTAGTAGTTAAAGCGCCGCAACAAACAGATCTATAAATAGAAAGACATTAAGCAGTAAAGTAAAGAGTTTGCTCCATGCATCCAACAGACAAGACAAGAACACGATTTTTGAATGAATTTTTATATTACAGGGCACCTGGGAGGAAACAAGAAGGTGTATCCAGATCTCCTCAATGGGATGGGTTCTTTGTAGTCCTCAGCACTTCAGATCTAAGCTTTCTTTCTCTTGTAGATGTAGAAAACCCAATGTAGAAGGTAGAGCTCAATGGGAGCAAAATGGCAGAAATGAGACCAAGTGTATAGATCCAGAGTGATCTAATATGCAAAAAAAGGTGAAGAATGATGGGGAAAACCCTCCTATTTATAACAAAATATTGGGTCCTTCTAGATCTTGGTGCATGATTAAAATAATGTTAATCACATCTAGATCCACCTCTATGGAATATTTTATTATTATTTGTTTGAGGGAAAGGGTGTTTGACTTGGGTCAAATCCCTTGATTAGTGAAAAATAAATAAATAAATGATTTATTTATCTTTTTAAGGAAGTGGTTGGGATATAATCAAATAAATAATGATTTATTTGATTAATGGTGGTTGATTTTGTCATATTTAACAAGGAATATTATTTAAATAATTATTCCTAGAAAATAATAAGATAACTATGGGTTTATCTCATTAATTTCTTTGTTTTTGGGTTAAACATGACTGGAAATAATAATTAAATTATGGTTTAATTAATTATTCCTTTTGGGGTTTCCTAATTAACATAGTGAAAGCAGTTTTACTTGGGGTAAAACTGGTCTTACATGGTGTACTTGGGTCCATCTAATGATGAAAAGTTAGATGACCAAAAAATGGTGTAACAGGTATCCCTAGTTCTGCATTAAAGAACAAATGGAGAAACAAGTTTCTTATCCTACAAAAATTCATCACTTGTGAAGGTAGATATGGTATTTTCTATGTTTACCATATTAGGTTGATAATGCATTTCCTAGAAGAAGAACTTAATTTTCCCTATTTCTTGCTTCAAAGTTTAAAGAAAATGAATTCAAGTGTTCAAAAGAGAATTCAATTTCTGGAGATAACCTTATACCACCATGTTTTAGTCAAGATTTTGATTGAACATCATTTGAGCAAAATAGGGGATAATTGGAAAGAATTCTTGGTGAGAAATCACTTTGAGGAACCAAAAGAACCTTCACCTGAACATCAACCTACAAAAAGAAGCAGAAGATGGAAATCCTCCAAAACTGAAACTGGTAAAACAATACAAGAAAGCAATGAAGAAATGATCTCTGAAAAATTAGTTCAGATTAAGAAGCAGCTTAAGAAAGAGAGGATCATAAGAAAATTTGCCAGAGAAAAAGGAGAAGGGCCATCTCAACCGAGGAGGAGCCACAGATTGAGGGGGATACTAAAGAAAAAAAAAAGTTAAACAAACTGGAGTTATAAACATAGAAGACGAAGAAACACCTACTGAGGAGGATTTTGATGAAGAAGTTCCAGAAATTGATCCTGCACAGCAAGAAATTTACAACTATGTTGAAACATTGGAGAGGAAAGCTTCAGAGAGTAGAGACAGAACCCCTAGTCCTCCACTGTCTGAAATAGATGTGCTAAGAAGAGATAAGTACGAGCTAGAAGTACTTAATAGACCTATCAGGACTTAGAATTATATTCTGAGGGAGCAAGTTAAACTAAAAACCAGTATGAACTCAACCCTGTCTCTACAAATGGACAAAGCGGAAAAGGCCAATGAAAAGTTGAAAAAAAGAAACAAAAAGTTAATTAGGGCAC
The DNA here is from genome assembly GCA_034641835.2 of Pinus albicaulis. Lineage (NCBI taxonomy): Eukaryota > Viridiplantae > Streptophyta > Pinopsida > Pinales > Pinaceae > Pinus > Pinus albicaulis. Next base: position 469,958,359 of record CM076580.1, on the reverse strand, counting down.
TTACCAATTTAAGGTTCAAGTTAGTCATCAGGAAGCCCAAAAGGCCTTTAACTGCCAGGAAAAGCAGAAGAAGAGGGTTGGATGTTCTTGCAGAGGTCTCTGAGTTCATGGAATAGTTGCATGAGGACATGCAAGAATCTAGCAGTGGGGGTATGTTGAGCTCCAAGAATGTTTTTTTTCTTCCACCACATTCCACTCCATTTCTTTTGTCCATTATTAATCCCAGGATGAAATGATCAATGAAATTAGTTAAATTGCTTTAAGAATGAATATCATGGCTAACTTGCTATGTTTTTATGATTTTGTCATTGTAGTACTTTTTGAACTGAAACTAGCTACAGAATGCGGACATTCTGTAGCTAGTTGCCAATTCTGCAGTCGTCTTCATTTTTAAGCAGGTTCTAGATGTCCTCTCATAGAAAACCACACATGGTCATATTCCACATCATGCCTTTAGCATTTTTTGCTCTCCATGAAGATTAAACGGAATTCTGTACATGGTTATGCACGCGGGAACTCAAACTAGGAAATAGACTCTTAATAGGACAAGGACAGTCTAGATGTCCTTTGTCATATTACGATGCCACCTTTAGAGTTCTAGTTCGACTTTAATATGGAAAGACAGTAATACCTGTATTATCTCAAGTTCTGTTATGTAAATTTGCTCTAAATGTAGCTCGGGAAACCGAGAGACGAGGTTATATCTTGGTTAGATTTTATGGTTGACTGCTAGATCTTTGAAGTCTGAGAATACTCTGTTTTGAAGTGATTCCTTTTTCATGAAAGAAGCAGCATTTCCTTGAATGCGTTGAGTCGATCTTGAACTAGATTTCGTGCTACTCTGGTGGTAGAGGGCCCCTGCCTCCTGAGCGGCCTTGTTTATACAGTAGATAAGTATTTTAGTCTCGTTTTTATTTCTAGTTTAGGCAAGTTTCTGAAGTTTATGTTCATACTTGTTTACATTAATTATCACAACTAGACTTACTCTAATAAGCTCTTCCAAAATATCATTATGATGAATAAGGCATAGCTGTGGTATTGTAGGTTTTAATTGCATTCTCTTTCGTTAATTATCACAGTTGGACTTACTCTAATAAGCTCTTCCAAAATATCATTATGATGAATAAGGCATAATTGTGGTATTGTAGGTTTTAGTTGCTAGTTTACACTAAGTGGCATAGCCAGTCTTACTCTTACAAAGCTCTTCCAAAATATCATAACAATGAGTAAGAGGTAGCTGTGGTGTCTTAGATTTTAGTTGTATTTGCTTTCAGTCTTGTGTTTATGTTCAATTGCATTGAATAATACAGCCATACTTGTTCTCACAAACTCTTCCAAAATATCATTCATACTGAACGAGATGGGCTGTAGAATTCCTTAGGTTAGTTGCATGTTAATTTAGTTATAGCACTCTAGAGGTAGAATGCATGTGGTTCAGCTCTGTCATTTCATTTCCAGTTTGATAATGGCTTTTCAGTTTAACATTGTTCACTATACTTCAAATAGACTAGTAGCACTCTAGTTTAGTTTTAGCTCACTGTATTAGCACTCCAGTTTAGTTGTCATCCATTGCATTTTTAAATTATATTAGTTGTTAAATTTAAATACCACGGTCTTCATTATTTACAAAACTTGTTTTGTTCCAACCTCATATTAATACATAATCATTTGGACAGAAGTTAGTATCAGTATAAGACCTAAAGTATTTTGCAACCTTTTTTTTACCATTTCACAAACAAGCCTTTTCTCAAAGACCATTCTAAAAAGGAAATCTATAACTTCTGAGTGAGGTCTAGTGGTGTTAAATTGAGTTGCAGAACAGAATTAGAAGCTAGTTTAGAGTAGAAATCTTATTATGCTACAAATGTTCTTTTCCAAATATATTCCAATAAACCTTTAATCATGGATGAGATGTTGTAACATTGTAAGTTGATTGTTGATTATTTAGTTAGGATAACTTCATTTACACTTAACTTGTCCATTTTCCAAGCTCTTCCAACACATCTTTAGTGAATGAATTGGATAAAGTTTAAGCTCATGTTGTGATTTATTTCCTTGAAGTCATTATAAAGCTTTGCATTAGTTGTTTGCTATCCATAGTTTAGGCTTTGTTCTGTTTCAGTATTTTCATTTGTCATTTGCCATCCATAATTTAGGCTTCACTCTGTTTTTAACCAATAGCTTCTTCTCACTAGCATTTAGTTCTTTCCCTTGTGAACATAAAACCATAAAAACCAAAAACATCATAAAACACTAGACACAACGTAGTGAGAAAAAAATACCTAGGCACATATAGCGCACCACACCTCAGCAGTTTACCAACCCTGGTTGACAATTAATGAACTCAATTTAGGAGACTAGGTTGAGCACAAACATGTACCTTTTCATGTTTTCACTCATAACTGAATAAATAATGAATACAAGGCCTAATTGATGTTAATAAAGCTAATGAGAGAAGGTAGTGACCCTTATTGTTAAACCTAATATTAGTTTTCAATCCCTCATGTTCATACTCGCATTCATGACTTGTAGGTTGCATATCTACCAAGTGTTTGAGAGAATGTCAGTCCTGGTTGGGGATGGTCAAGTTAAGTCCTAGTTCCATTTTTTGGTTTTATAAGAATTTTATTAATGTCTTGTATTAGTTATGGAAGTTTGTAATATTCCTAAATTAACATGCAACTAATTGGAATATTAAAATCTAATTTTTCTTCTTGCTTGATGAATAAGTGGATAAGGAGACCCTTAAAGTCTCTTTAATAGGAATAAATCACTTCCAGTGTGAATGTAGATCAGTTTAAACAGACAGAATAAAGCCACCTTGGGTGTGAATGGAGATAATTCATGGAAAAAATGTCAAGGTTGACCAAATCCAACAGTGTTATAAATGAGAGAGTGGAGCTAGTGGAGACAGCATAGTTTTGGAGGAGGAGTCTTTGCATGTAAGTAACCTCATAAATGAGTGGGGCCAATGGTGAGGAAGTTCATCAATTATATAATGGAGGGGATGGCTACGTTATGGGGGCATTTAGAATATTTTTTATGTTTGAGTCTTATGACTTATTTGCATGCTTCAGATGTTTAGCTGGGTTTGTTGTATTGTTCAGTACAAGGCTATTATCATGCGGGAATTCCACACTCTTCCTTGGAGGACTTGGTGAAATCTGAGAGGAGTGTCCTAAGATTCATTTCCATCATATGGAGTTGGGATAAGTAGTCACCTATATCCAAAGCGTAGTCTCCTTGAGGAATTGTGTTATTTTTCATGGTGTTGCAGTGGAAGGGTCAAAACCCTTGATTGTGAGCTAGTCTCCTAGTGGAAGGATCAGCCTTTCACCCGGAAAGCTAGTAAGGAGGAGCGACATCTATTTATTTGAATTTTCAGACATATTCATGCAGATCTTTATTAAGACGTCGTGATTCAGCCACAGATCTGCAGTTTATACTTTTTGTATCTCATGCCTTTCAAGAAACCCTTGCCGGGTTATCTTAAGATTGTGTAAAAGAGACTAGATCTCCATTTTTCAGCTCTTTTACGTAATATATCAGAATATCCATTTGTTTTTCCATTTCTGTAACATAAAACCTCATTAAACTGTGTTTTCACTTGCTTCAGAATTTTTTTGTTGCAGTATTCATGGGGTTGTAGTGTTTTTGGGTTTTTCTGGGCTTGGGAGGCATGTTTAACTAAGCTAGAATGATTTTTTTCTGATCCCCTTGTATATTTGGATGTTATAATACATAAAATAATGGATCCATGAGCTTTTATTAACTGTTATATCATAATTTTCTGAAAAATTCATTTTTGGTGCCTATATTGTTGATTTTCCCATTTGGGAATATTACAGTGGTATCAGATCATAATCTTTCTCAGCCTATGTAATTCAGCCATTATGTCATCTAATGAGGCTTCTCATAGGTAGGAGAATATCTGCAGAAGAGATGAAGGAAAAACCTTGTTTTCAGGAGGGAAGGAGTTCTCAAAACTTATTCTTCAAACTTTGCAGTGCATTAGCAAAGACATCAAAGAGATGAGGAGGGAAAGACATGGAGATCCCTCAAGAATATTTTCACATGAGGAAAGATCCAGTTCTTCATATTATGGGTGTGAGAATTCAGCCACACCATCAGATTTACAACACTCTACCATGCCCATGTTCATAGCAAGTGAGATGGAGGAAAGAGATGTGTCAAATAAGGAGACTCTTGGTGATTATCTGAAAGAGTGTGAATCTCAATATAAGAGGTTCAAAGATCACCTAAACTTCCAAGGGTTTTACAATATCAAGGAGGATAAAATACTTAGCAACCATAATATAAGCACAAGGTGCAAGAAGCATGATGAGGGTATATTATTTCTATCTACTTTTGATGGGTCACCTACATGTTTAGCTAGGGCTTGGGTGGAGGAGCTAGAAACCTATTTGCAGCAACAACAAGTTTCAGAAGATGAAGCCATTAGAGTAGCAGTTCTGTACCTTGAAGGTAAGGCTTATTCCTGGTGGTTATTTGAATCCTTTTCATTAAAAAATGCAAATATATCTACTTATGCAAGGTTCACTAGGAAGGTAGTGGAAAGGTTTGATGAAAAACATTATGAAACATCTTTGGTTGAGCTAGTCAATCCAAAAAAAACAAAACCTTTGCATGGGTTGGAAGGATATATAAACCCAAATCCATTTCAGAAAACTATTGAGGGGAATAAAATTTTGTAGAATACCTTGCTAGAGGCAAGATCCCCATTTCATGGAGAACACTCTTCTGAAAAAGGGGACATGGAGATCTCTTTTTCAAAACAGGATCCTCTTATTGATGATAAGGTAACTTCCATTGATGATGAAGAGGAAGATAAGGCTAGAGGTAACAACGCTATCACATCAGGAGCATATCTAGTACCTCATGAAGAGGAAGATGGAGCACTTTCGCCAATGAGAGGAGTTCTTGTATGTTCATAAGAAGTTCCAAAGAATCCCACATATGAAGATCAGAGCACATTCCATGAGCAGCATGTGCCATCATTGATAGATTGTGGGATCTCGAAGATAAAAGAAGAAGATAGGGAGGATGATCAGAATCATGTGATTGGGAGCACACACCTCAACTAATTTCATAAGTGTGATGTACAAAGGACGCAGACTAATTTGCATAGTGACAGCAAGGAAAAATCAATCCACCCACATATATAGCCTACTCTAGGCCTCGATGTGTCATTAAATGGAGCCATTCCACCAAGGAGACCCCCTGATTGGAATATGAATAAAGAGTTCTCTCAACATGGTGTTGCATGGACATATTTGGCTAAGGAAGGAGCCTTGGGAGGAGCTAGCACAGCGTTGAGAACCTTTGATAGGTTCTGTTAGTGCTCAAATCTACCTTAGGCTGAAATAAGGTAAAACTCAAGGCTACATCAAACCACGCTCAGCCTCGTAGCTAGCCCTACGAGGACAGGAGAGGGCTCTCTCCGGGTCTATCTCGGCAAAGGATCTTCAAAGGGGCTGAGATGACTTATAATGAATAATGAATACTGATTTATGCTAGTAAAGAGATAGGAATGTTTGATTTTGATTTTTTGGGTTTTTGTTGGATAAATGGGAAAAAACAATTTTGGGTCCGGGGATAAGGCCAGATCTTTGCAGAATTCGAGTTGGGGCGAGGTAGGCAGTAGTCTTAATGCTTTTGATTGAGTATATGGATGGATCAGAAAGACAAGGAGCTGAAAAGGGGAAGGATGTGTTAGCCCCCCTATGAAATTTTTGACAAGCAAATAGGGGGCTAATTTGTTGCTGAGTCTTCAAGGAATGCTTTTCCCCTAAAAACACAGTCTCCTTGAAGCCTCTATGTGCCTTTTATCCTTTGACCAAATCCCCTCTGCTGATTTCCCTTATAGAGCCTCTCTGTTGATGAAGAAATGCCCAAAGGCCTCCTTTCCCCTTTATTTTTTCCTCATTTAACCTCTTTTTCTTCCCCTTTTTCTCCCCTTCTATTTCCCCATTTACCCCTCAAATCCCCCCAAGATCCCCTTTAAATTATTCCCCTGCCCTTTGTTTTCCCTTTTCTCCCCTTTATTCCTCTATCGTTCCCCTTTAAACCCCTTAAAATCCATTTAAAAGGGCCAAAACCCATATTCCGACCTTGTTATAGGCCCAGCCCCTTTCCGCCAGTCCCTTAACCACTTCCCCACATATGCCTGTCACCCAAGACCAAGCGCTTAAGCCTTGGGGGCCAATCGCAATCGAAACAACCGGCGGGTGCATTTCCTTTGTAATACTCAAAAAACCCGATGCGATTGTTTTATTTCGATAAGTCCCGCGGTGCGTTCCGCACCGTTGATCTACCCTGATGATCCAACGGCTATCGCTCTCCCCTGTCGATCGCAATCGGAAGTTTGTGAGTGTCTCATTTTTGTGCCCTTCTGATTGCATCCCCTCCGATTGTGTTCTCCACCGTTGATCTCCCCACCAGATCGACGGCCAGCGCTCAATCGCTCTCCCCTGTCGATCGCAATCGGAAGTTTGTGAGTGTCTCATTTTTGTGCCCTTCCGATTGCATCTCTTCCGATTGCGATGGTGCCGATTGGATCCTGGCCGTTGATCCTCCTTCGGATACGACGGTTCTGATCTAATCGCCCTCCGCCGCGGCTGTGTCCCACTCTTGCATTCACCTCCGTCGGGTTTCATGTGTTTTGCATATATTTGCCCGTTCCACATGTTGTTTCACCGCTCAATCTCCGCCGTCGATCTTCATCCCCAGACCATGATCCCACGGTCTGTGCTGCATACTATCACCGAACCCTATCCCTCATCAGGTCTCACCGTTTCATTGCATTCTGTTACCATTATAGTAAAAGCCACCATTTCTCTGCCACTTTGCATTTGTTCATTGTTTCTCCGCTGTTCCGCCACCGTTCTTCCGCCTCTGCAGCATTTCTCCATCACCACTGCTTGTGGTTTTAAATGATTTATCTCACTGTGCAGATAACACAGAGAGGCCAATTCAGCGGCCAAACGAGACAGCAAAACAGGATTTGAAGTGGATTTGCGCTTGTAATTAAAGATTAACACTGTGAACCCGCAGGTCAAAGGATTCAAGCACAGTTCGAAGACCAAGAACACACTGTAAAAGTCTTATCTTTGTTAAATGTCAGCAGAGTATGTTCTCTCCAGACGTACACCATTCCTACAGCGTTCTCCATGCCTCTCGAGCCCAGGGAAATTAAATGCGCAGACAGGAGCTTCATTAAAGACTGTCTGAGCAGCAGTAGTGGAGGTATGGAGAAATCGCAGACTTCCATCCATGTCATTTATTTCAGAGTGGCAGCGCAGAGCTCCAGACAGCCAGAAGGACTCTAAAAGAAATATCCGAGGTCAATCAGCCTGACAGAGGCTTCCCTAGCCGGAATACAGAGTACATACAGCGCTGCATTTAGCCATTAAGCAGCATGGGCGTGGACACTTCCGCTGATTCTGTCTTAATGTGATCAATTAATTGTCTATCTGCCTCTGTCTCTTCCTCTTCTCCTATAAAATACCTGAGAACGAATTGTAATGGTGGTTTTTGTTGCCTTGCTGGGCATCTGCTGTTAAAGGGATTCATTGGTGACTGTTAGAACAGTCTTGGGAGAAAGTTGCGGAGTAGTGTGTATGTAATAGGCTGGGAGGAGAAAGTCTGGGCTGTAACAGCCATTGAGCCATATTTTACATGACTGGCTTTGCATCAATTAATCAAAGCACATTTCACAGGATCCTGGTCTATTACTATTGGTGATGTGTTTTCTTACTCTGTTTATTACATTTTCACATTGTTTCATGTTCTTCTGGTAGGCATCAGAATAATGGTATAGGATTCACCCTTGTTAGGTGCCCTATGCTGTCTGCTCTCCCTATCTTTATGTTTTCTGCTTAAATGTGTTATCTAAGATTAAATTCATGGGTTTAACCAGTGCAGCGGATGTTATTGCCTGCTGGCTGATGTATGAACTTGGGGGTTTGCCTCTTAGATGTTTCTCTGTAATCTTATCTATGTTTTCCCCTTGGAGTTTCTAAAGCAGACCTGGAGTTAAATGACCTCTGGTCTAATCTATAAGCAGCCCCGTTGTCTCTTTGAGAGCTGCCTTTGATTATGTCCAAGCAGGTCTGGAGTTAAATGACCTCTGACCTGATCTACAGACAGAAAATTGGTTGCTTTCCTTCTTTCACTTTCCTCTTTAATTTTCCATTCCACCATCTGCCTAAAAGATCCTTTAGTGTAGATGACTTGCCCTTTGAAATCCTTGGCTAGTGGATGCACGTAATTTTCCTCTCATGACTCCATAGCCCAATGGATGGCACGGTCTTGGCCCATTCTCTCTGCTGAAACAGCCTGCTGTTTTGTTCCTTTCCTCCCACTGCTTTCTCAGTCCATGATCTCGTGACCAACCCAGCCCTCCAGCCACAAATCATTTAAAACCCACAACACAGTGCTTCATAACTATCCTAACATCTTAAACACTGAGCCTCAAAGACATAAAACATTTGCATATATAGAGAGATCCCTCTCTGGACCCAGGAGGGCTAGATCTTGAGGTCTGAAAGTGGTTTGATGTTTTCTCATCTTTTGGTATTTCCAACCTTGCCAAAACATGGGAACCCCAACGGGATGAACATTCTCCAACTTGGATCCTCTCCAAACAGGCGAAAACATGTAAAACTAAACGAATTCAAAGGCAGAGCACTGTAAACAATGGATTCAACCTCATCTACTCATTCAATTTAGTTTCAGAAGCATATGAAAGGAATGGCATACATTAAACATGAAATAAATTTTGTGGCAGAAGAAAACACTATCTGACCCAGAAAGCCACAAAGAATCACTTGGTCTTTGTAAAACCTCACGATCTTCTTAGCCAAAATATGAAAAATATGTACAATAGTGTGCCAAAGAAGTTTCCCGAGGTCCTACCTATCCAACCTCTGTGAAAAGTTTGAAAATAATTACATCATATAGATCATCCTAACCCCTTACCACACCTCTAGGGGTCGAATTCCTTGTTCAGGGATCAGTTTCAACCAAATTCTAATCAAGGAGCTAAAATCTAGGCAGCTAACAACTTGCCTCTAAAAGAGTGGAAACTAATTCATTTACATGATTTTCATTTTTTTGAGAGTGAATCTTCTAGAATAGGTAAAAGTAAGCCAAAGTTACATTCCAACCATCAATTTACATCATGAAAACCCAAAAATTTCATCCACAAGAAAAACTAGTCCCAACTGGCCGAAATTCTGAGCTGGAAGTTGAAAATTCAGCCAAAAATCTATGTCGGTAACGCGCCTGAGCTGTATGGGTAGCGCGCCTTTCAGCCTGATTTTGAGGCACTTTCTGGCATCCAAATTGAGCTCATGATAGCTCGTTAGAAAGCCCTAGATGTTGGCTATCCAACCCAAGTGGAATTTCCAAATTTTGAGCTCACTTGCCCCTCCAAAAATTCATTCTCCCAGAAGTACTTCCTGCTGGTGCATAAGGTGGCAGCAAGGTGGTTTTCATGGTGTTTTTGAGCCTTTTGACCATCCAGAATCTGATGAAATGCTTCGGAAATGCCTGAGGATGCATAACTTACCATGAAAAACCAAAAAATGCAAAGATTTCCTTCAGCAAGTGTCCCAAAAAAAAGTGAGCACATCGACGTGCTACCCGTATAGCTGAAAACCCTGTTTTTAGACCAAAATATTTCAAAACGACAAAAATTTCTCCGAATTTTCTCAAATTCAGAGCGAAGACACTCCATCATGTATCATGCCCAGCCAACGAAGCCTCGGCCAAAATCCGAAGTGGATCAGGCCTTTTCCGCCGTTTTAGTGCTTCGCTCAACCTCCTCTTCAGAATCTTCATTCTCGCTTTGCAGACGTGCATGCGGGCCCAATAATTACCTTTCATGTGGCGAAGCATGTCTTTCTCTCTATTGGCCTTTGCCAACAATTTATCCAGATGAATGTTAACATGCGTGAGTACAGAATCTCGATCGATTGGTGTCATGTCGCCGGGTCTCTTCTGGGCCAATTGTCGATCCTCACAGATTCGACGCAGCTCATAAAGTGTGTGCTCATCCTCAAGCTGTTTGTTGCACTGTTCCAGGTAATTAATCTGCAGCAGGTATGCAATTTATCTTTGGTGTGTGTTCTCGGCCTTGCTCTGGATGATCTCCTTCGATTTAGGAGCTAGGAGGCTCGCATCAACATCGATGATCGTGAAATCCAAGTGTCGGCCTCACAGTGGGCTCTCATCATGCAGGCTTCTTTCTTTTGTCCTGGATCTGTACATGCTGAAGAATAATGAGACCCCTTCCATCCGGGGTGAGAATATGCTGTGGGTATGTTGCCAAATAAGGCCTGTGGCCTACATTGGTATGTCTGTGATAGAGCAGTAATAACAGAGCCTCGAGGATGTGGTACAGTGTGAAGGCTCTCCCGCATCATGCACTACCTCGAGAGGCGGCTGTGGCGCTGTGAAAAAGTCACGGGAGATGAAATCCTCCCAAGTAATGCCCTGTTGTGGAATCACTGTCAGACTCCTGCTCATAAACTGAATCTGTCTCTGACATGGCTTTGAAAACAAGTTGTCTGCAATATGTGTGTTGATATAGGTGTAGTGAAGTCAAAGGCTTCAATGCATTCTCAAAACCAAAATATATTGCATATGTACCAAAACATCATAAGAAAACAAGTGACAGTGGTACTAGCTCTGTTTTAGTGGCATAAAACAGTCTCTGTTTTGATCACAAGAAAATTTTGACAAATGAGTAGACAGTGTAATGTATGGTACAGTATTTGCAATGTTGGCCAAGGATTTGTCAAAGGACTGTGTTTTTCAATAGGAGACAGTGGCAATGAAATAATAGCAATGACAACAGTGGTAGAATGGCAAAAAACTATGTGAAAACATGAGACTATATGGACAAGTCAACATGAGACTATGTGAAAACATGGAAGGATGTGATAGCAGTGGTGGAATGGAAAAAAGGCGTGAGGATGATGTACATAATGTGCCAGGGCGCCACAAGAAATATAGGTATGAGCACATATACCAATCATGAAAATTTACAAACCCTTCACTAGATTGTCACTATATCTTTTAAAACCCTGAGAATTGAATTTGCTATGAACATAGGGTTTATAGATTTCTCCTCAAGCAATGCTTGTTTCCCAACTTCAAAAAATACCAAAACCTCTTTCAAAAATCACTGAGCAATGATTAAAAACCTGTTTACAAGTGGATGGAGGTGTTTGAGCTCGAAATCGGACGCAAAGACAAAATTTCTTGGCTTTGTCGCTGTATGGGTAGATTAGGTTTATTTTTCCTGTTTGTAAAAATTAATGATGTAAAAGGTCTGCATGTCCAAATGCACCCAAGAAGAAAAAATGTTAGGACTATAGTGTGGGTAGGTAGTTGTTTGGGAGAATTGTTTCTGCTGATATGTTGTCTTCATAGCTTGTGGCAGCTGATCAAAGAAAGAAATGGATGGTTCAAGCAGCAGACACCTGGCCTACACCAAGAGATCATCTTCTGGTTTCTTGGCTCCTTCAAGAAGAAGCCATCCCCATGTGGAGCCACTATTAGCCCCCCTATGAAAATTTTGACAAGCAAATAGGGGGCTAATTTGTTGCTGAGTCTTCAAGGAATGCTTTTCCCCTGAAAACACAGTCTCCTTGAAGCCTCTATGTGCCTTTTATCCTTTGACCAAATCCCCTCTACTGATTTCCCTTATAAAGCCTCTCTGTTGATGAAGAAATGCCCAAAGGCCTCCTTTCCCCTTTATTTTTTCCTCATTTAACCTCTTTTTCTTCCCCTTTTTCTCCCCTTCTATTTCCCCACTTACCCCTCGAATCCCCCCAAGATCCCCTTTAAATTCTTCCCCTGCCCTTTGTTTTCCCTCTTCTCCCCTCTATTCCTCTATCGTTCCCCTTTAAACCCCTTAAAACCCATCAAAATGGGCCCAAAACCCCTTTTCGACCTTATTATAGGGCTTAGCCCCTTTTCTGCCAGCCCCTTTCAAACCACTTCCCCACATGACCCTTCCCCAAGACCAAGCGCTTAAGCCTTGGGGGCCAATCGCAATCGGAGCAACCGGCGGGTGTATTTCCTTTGTTACAGCAAAGAAACCCGATGCGATTGGTTTTTAACAAAGTCTCGCGATGCGTTTTGGTCCGTTGATCAGTCATAAAGATCGACGGTTGAGCACTAATCGCAGCCACCACACCCTCCGATCAATCGCAACTGTGACTTCCGATCCCCCGATCGCTCTGTCCCTCCGATTACATCTGAACCGTTGATCTACCCTGATGATCCAACGGCTATCGCTCTCCCCTGTCGATCGCAATCGGAAGTTTGTGAGTGTCTCATTTTTGTGCCCTTCCGATTGCATCTCTTCCGATTGCATCTCCTCCGATTGCATATCCGCCGTCCGTCTCCTTCTAGATCTGACGGCTCAGGTCTAATCGCCCTCCGCCGCTGCTGGGTCCCACTCTTGCATTCACCTCCGTCGGGTTTCATGTGTTTTGCGTATATTTGCCTGTTCCACCTGTTGTTTCACCGCTCAATCTCCACCGTCGATCTTCATCCCCGGACCATGATCCCACGGTTTGCGCTGCATACTATCACCGAACCCTATCCCTCATCAGGTCTCATCGTTTCATTGCATTCTGTTACCATTATAGTAAAAGCCACCATTTCTCCGCCACTTTGCATTTGTTCATTGTTTCTCCGTTGTTCCACCACCGTTCTTCCGCCTCCGCAGCATTTCTCCACCACCACTGCTTGTGGTTTTAAACGATTTATCTCACTGTGCAGATAACACAGAGAGGCCAATTCAGCGGCCAAACGAGACAACAAAAAAGGATTTGAAGGGGATTTGCGCTTGTAATTAAAGATTAACAATGTGAACCCGCAGGTCAAAGGATTCAAGCACAGTTCGAAGACCAAGAACACACTGTAAAAGTCTTATCTGTGTTAAATGTCAGCAGAGTATGTTCTCTCCAGACGTACACCATTCCTACAGCGTTCTCCATGCCTCTCGAGCCCAGGGAAATTAAATGCGTAGACAGGAGCTTCATTAAAGACTGTCTGAGCAACAGTAATGGAGGTACGGAGAAATCGCAGACTTCCATCCATGTCATTTATTTCAGAGTGGTAGCGCAGAGCTCCAGACAGCCAGAAGGAATCTAAAAGAAATATCCGAGGTCAATCGTCCTGACAGAGGCTTCCCTAGCCAGCATACAGAGTACATACAGCGCTGCATTCAGCCATTAAACAGCATGGGCATGGACACTTCCGCCGATTCTGTCTTAATGTGATCAATTAATTGTCTATCTGCCTCTGTCTCTTCCTCTTCTCCTATAAAATATCCCCGAGAACGAATTGTAAAGGTTGTTGTTCAGCTGATGCGTAGTTTGCTGTTAGAGGGATTCATTTGACTGTTAGAACAGTCTTGGGAGGAATGTAGCAGAGTAGTTGTATGTAATAGGCTGGGAGGAGAAAGTCTGGGCTGTAACAGCCATTGAGCCATATTGTGCATGACTGGTGTTGCATCAATTAATCAAAGCACATTTCACAGGATCCTGGTCTATTGCTATTGGTGATGTTTTCTTACTCTGTTTATTACATTTCCACATTGTTTCATGTTCTTCTGGTAGGCATCAGAATAATGGTATAGGATTCACCCTTGTTAGGTGCCCTATGCTGTCTTCTCTTCCTACCTTTATGTTTTCTGCTCTATGTGCTATCTAAGAGTTAATTCATGGGTTTAACCAGCGCAGCGGATGTTATTGCCTGCTGGCTGATGTATGAACTTGGGGGTTTGCCTCTTAGATGTTTCTTCGTAATCTTATCTCTGCCTTTCCCTCGGAGTTGCTAAAGCAGATCTGGAGTTAAATGACCTCTGGTCTGATCTATAAGCTACCCCTTTGTCTCTTTGGGAATAGCCTTTGAGTATGTCCAAGCAGGTCTGGAGTTAAAAGACCTCTGACCTGATCTATAGACAGAAAATTGGTTGTTTTCCTTCTTTCACTTTCCTCCTTAATGTTCCATCACATCATCTATCTAAAAAGATCCTTTAGTATAGATGAATTTCCCTTTGAAAGCCTTGGCTAGTTGTTGCATGTAATTTCCTTTCATGACTCCATAGCCCAATGGATGGCACGGCCTTCGCCCATTTCTCATTAAACAACAACTGCTTAATTCCTTTCCTCCCACCGCGCTCTCAGTCTATGATTTCATGACTCAACCCAGCAACCCTCCAACCAAATCATTTAAAACACCCCCCTTTTTGTGCTTCATAACTAGCCTAACATCTTATTCTGAGCTTCAAGGATACATCATTCTTTGCTCTATTTGGAGAGATCCCTCTCCGGGTCCAGGAGGGCTAGATCCTAGGGCCCCAAAGTGGTTCTGATGTTGTCTCATCTTTTGGTCTTGCCAATCTGGCCAAAACATGGGAACCCCAACAGGATGAACATGGATCCTTTTCAAACAGGCGAAAACATACAAAACTAAACGAATTCAAAGGCAGAACACTGTAAACAATGGATTCAACCTCATCTACTCATTCATTTTAGTTTCAGAAGCATAATCAGGGATGTCATACATTAAACATGAAATAACTTACAATAAACTGAGAGAAAACACCATCAAGAACTGAAAGCCACAAGAATCCCAACAGGTGCTGCAAAACCTCTGATCTTTCCTTAGCCAAAATATGAAAAATATGTACAATAGTGTGCCAAAGTCTTCCCAAGAGTCCAACCTCTCCAACATCTGAAAAGGATTGAGAAATTACATCAGGGAGCATCTAAACCCTTCACATGCCTCTAGGGGTCGAATTCTCTTCAGGGATCAGTTTCAACCAAATTCTAATCAAGGAGCTAAAATCTAGGCAACTAACAACTTGCCTCTAAAAGAGTGGAAACTGATTCATTTACATGATTTTCACTTTTTTGAGAGTGAATCTTCTAGAATAGGTAAAAGTAAGGCAAAGTTACATTCCAACCATCAATTTACATCATGAAAACCCAAAAATTTCATCCACAAGCAAAACTGATCCCAACTGGCCGAAATTCTGAGCTGGAAGTTGAAAATTTGACCAAAAATCTATATGAGTAGCGCGCCTGAGCTATATGGGTAGCGCGCCTTTCAGCCTGATTTTTAGGCACTTCTTGACATCCAAATTGAGCTCATGATCACTCGTTGGAAAGCCCTGGATGTTGGCTATCCAACCCGAGTGGAATTTCCCAATTTGGAGCTCATTTGCCCCTCCAAAACTTCATTCTCCCAGAAGTACTTCCTGCTGGTGCAAAAGGTGGCAGCAAGGTGGTTTTCATGGTGTTTTTGGGCCTTTTGATCATCCAGAACCTAATGAAATGCTTCGGCAATACCTGAGCATGCATAAATTACCATGAAAAACCAAAAAATGCAAATATTTCCTTCAGCAAGTGTCCCGAAGAAAAGTGAGCACATCGACGTGCTACCCATATAGCGGAAAAATCTGTTTTTGGACCAAAATATTTCAAAATGACAAAAATTTCTCCAAATTTTCTCAAATTCGGAGTGAAGACCCTCCATCATGTATCATGCCCAGCCAACAAAGCCTCGGCAAAAATCCGGAGTGGATCAGGCCTTTTCCGTCGTTTTAGTGCTTCGCTCAACCTCCTCTTCAAAATCTTCATTCTCGCTTTGCAGACGTACATGCGGGCCCAATAATGACCTTTCATGTGACGAAGCATGTCTTTCTCTCTATTGGCCTTTGCCAACAACTTCTCCAAATGAATGTTAACATTCGTGAGTACAGAATCTCGATCGATTGGTGTCATGTCGCCGGGTCTCTTCCGGGCCAATTGTCGATCCTCACGGATTCGCCGCAGCTCATAAAGTGTGTGCTCATCCTCTAGCTGTTTGTTGCGCTGCTCCAGGTATTTTATCACCCACTGAGCCTTCTGCAATTTATCTTTCAGCGTGTCATTCTCGGCCCTTTTCTCCTGGATGATCTCCTTCAGTTTCGAGCTAGGAGAGCTCGCATCAACATAAATGATCGTGAAATCCGTGTCCCGGCCTCCTGATGGACCCTCATCATGCAAGGGCTTCTTTCCCCTATCCTGGATCTGTACGTATGCTGAAGAAGAAGGTGAGACCCCTTCCATCCCGGGTGGAGATAATACTCGCCGTGTAGCTGCAAATAAGGCCTTGTGGCCTCGCTGGTATGTCACAAACAATGGAGCACTGATATGCTCGACCTCAGGGATGTCCGGCTGATGTGAAGGCTCTCCCTCATCATAAACTACCTCGGGAGGTGGCTGTGGTGCTGTGAAGAAGTCACAGGAGATGAAATCCTCCCAAGTAATGCCCTGCTGTGGAATCACTGTCATACTCCTGCTCATAAACTGAATCTGTCTCTGACATGGCTCTGAAAACAAGATGTCTGCAATATGTATGTTGATATAGGTGTAATGAAGTCAAAGTTTCAATGTATGCTCAAAACCCAAATATATTGCACATGTACCAAAACATCATAAGAAAACAAGTGACAGTGGTAATAGCTCTGTTTAGTGGATTGGCATTAAAGACAGTCTCTGTTTTGATCACAAGAAAATTTTGACAAATGAGTAGACAGTGTAATGTATGAAACAACCTTTACAATACTGGCCAAGGATTTGTCAAAGGACTGTGTTTGTCAATAGGAAATAGTGGCAATGAAACAATAGTAATGACAACAGTGGTAATACTATGGCGATGGAGGATATGGATAAGTCAACATGAGACTATGTGAAAACATGAAAGGACGTGGCAGCAGTGGTAAAATGGCCAAAAGGCATGAGGATGATGTACATAATGTGCCAGGGCGCCACAATAAATATAGGTATGAGCACATATACCAATCACGAAAATTTACAAACCCTTCACTAGACTATCACTATATCTTTTAAAACCCTGAGAATTGAATTTTCTATGAACATAGGGTTTATAGATTTCTCCTCAAGCAATGCTTGTTTCCCAACTTCAAAAAATACCAAAACCTCTTTCAAAAATCACTGAGCAATGATTAAAAACCTGTTTACAAGTGGATGGAGGCGTTTGAGCTCGAAATCGGACGCAAAGACAAAATTTCTTGGCTTTGTCGCTGTATGGGTAGCGCGCCTTATATGGGTAGCGCGCCTCCTGTATGGGTAGCGCGCTACATAGTGCATTTTGCAGGATGATTTTGGAGGCCTTCCTGGTGTGAAAATTGAGCATGTGATAGCTCGTTGGAAAGATCCTGGAGTCTACTTTCCAACCCAAGTGGAATTTTCCAATTTGGACTTCATTTTCCTTGTCAGAAATCAAATCTCCAAAAACTTGTCAAAATGAGCAGAATGAGGCTTGCCTCAAGGCAGAGCGCTGTTGCAGTCAACTTTTGAAGGTCTTCCTCAACTCCAAATTGAGATCATGGTAGCTCATTGGAAATATATTTGTGTCTAGTTATCCTTTGACTCATCAAGAAAGTCATTTAGCCAACCATGCTAGGAGAAATCTTGATTTTCCCAAGGTCACTTCAGAGGTGCATTCAATTCTCCTGAGGCAACGGTATTTTTGACATTTCTCTAAAACCATGATACCTGTGTAAACATTGAAGGAGGTTTTTCTTCCTTGGCATGTTTTGGACAAAAAACTCTCTCAATTTTCCCAAATTCATCTTTTATTGCTCTGAAACATCATTTGAGTGAAACCTATCCCGATGTGTGAAACAAAGGGTTTTGTCGAAATGAAGCGAAATGAAGGGGATAAGGGGCTTCTAAATTCTTGGGGAAATTTTTGGAAGTAGGGAGGGATGTTAGGAAGCAGGGGAAAGTGGAATCTTAGAGATTGAGTGAGGGGAAGGGGTCCAAAAGGGAAAAACACAGGCCTAGCCTAGAAAATTGCCAAGTTGTGGCAAGAAACTAGGGTTTATGCAAAAATGAGGAATTTGGGGGATCTCAGTGATGGGGAGTGTTTAATAAGGTACATTAATGATAAGGGAAATTGTATGAACATCAGGATACAATTTTTTCTATGATTTTACCATCCAAGAGAAATTACCTCCAAAACCCTAGGTGAGGGAAATGGACCTTAGCAAGGCACAACTGAAGCATGAAAAAGATGTACAATGACCCAATGGAACCTGACATGATGATGAAAACCCTTTGAATGATGGTACACTCATCTGAATGGTGACATGGACTGACATTTGGACAACTTTGAAAAGAGCGAAAACAAACCCTAGACCTAATGCCTAGTGACCAAATTTTGCTTGAAGACTCATTGAAATGACAAAATTTGACCTTGACACCTTAAAATCACTTTGTAAGAGCATGTTTGATCACTGGAGGAAAGCTGCAAAGGCTGACACTAACATTGGCTCCAATGGGGATGGTAGCTTCTTGGAGGTGCCAAGAATGGCAGATCTTTGGGAGAGCAGACCAGTGCCTTATCCATTGGGCAATGGAATAAAAACTCAAACTGAAATCAATGACTGAAAACTGATGACTTGACGACACAAATTGAATCTCACTCAACTAAAAACTAACTCGATACTTAAACACAACCTACAAACTGGAAATATGCTCAAAGTAGAGCTTATTCATATACAACCTACTCTAATTGTGCTTTACACCACCCAATCAAGTGTAATGGAACAACCAATGCAACCATGTAAGCATGCTCGCTGCTGTTTGATTTCTTCCCAAATGCTTGCTTATGAACAACGAGAAATAAATACTGAAAGGAAACTCCCATGGAAACTTTGAACCAAGTGGACTGCTGATAAACTTGCAAAGCATAAATTGACTGGATGACTGCAAGAATACTGCGAATGGATCTTCATAAGCATAGCTCTGGTCCAAATAATCTCCATACCTTGATCTTAAACTTTTCCTCACATCTGCGGTGCTTTTCTTTGGTGATTGCAGCAAGCTGTCAAAAGGATCCTTAAATTCATGAAATACCAAACTCCGTTGCTGATTCCAGACAGAGCAAAAGTCTCCTTTATTAATCTCCTCATATGACTGCAAACCTTGATGAGAGCTTTGTAATGAAAAATCTGTTAGACAAGACAATGAAGGAAACTTTTGAATAAGATTATCATCAACATTCTTTTCTGGCACATGGTTAGCTAATGAAGGAAAACTTTTACAGCAAACATCATCCAACACACGAGCAATAGGATCATCAAAAACTTGAGAAGACTGCTGCACTGTATCCCTTGAAACTGTATGACATCCTACTGGCTGTTCCTCTTTTCCTTGAGATATATTACGAATATTCTGCCTTATAAACTGAAATGCCTCGAAACAAAAGGGTATAGAATTTTCCTGCATCATCAAATCATGTATTTCATCTTCCACACCTTCATCTGTAATCTGACCTTCAATTTCATTTGGTGGCTGCAAATCTGATGCTACAAGCTGCTCAAGAATTTCGTTATCTGTCTCATCCTCAACATCAACACTGAGAGATTGTTGATTTCTTATATGCTGCTCATTTGTAGATTTACTATGCAATTTACCCTTCAAAAACTGAAATGATTCAAAACAAAATGGTACGGAGTCACCTTGTATCATTTGATCACATGTACCAGCTTCCATGTCCTCATCTGCAACTTGACAATCAATGGCTTTCGAGGACTGCAAATCTGAATATGAGAAGTCTTGAACAAAGTTTTCATTACTCTCAAGATGATCCAAATCAAGACTTGTCGACAGTTGATTTCTGATTGCATGGAAGCTATCTCTAATGAACTGAAACGAATCAAAACAAAAAGGCGAAGATCCTTCACTTACTTCAAAATCTGCTGCACTTTCCTCGTCATTGTCATAGCTAATGTGTATCGGTTGATCACTGTACTCGAGCTGCTGAAAGTGAGCTTCCTCCTCGCACAAACTACCTACTGATTTGACTGCAAGATTAGCTTCTGTTTGGAGAACATAATCATCATCATACTGATCAAACTGAGGCAATTCATCAGTATAAAACACATCATCAAACATACACATCATATCAACAGCTCTCTCTTCTTCACAATGATCTATAAAACAATCACTATGACAACTGGGATCAAAAACAAAATGTTTTGGGTCAGTCGCTTGTTCTTGAATGTCATTTTCATTTTTGCAATTATTTTCCGCACCATCTCTTCTACTGCGTTTACGAAAAGATCAAGCTTTTCCTCTGAAAGTATCAACTGCTCTGAAACATTCTTCTTTTCTTCTTCCTTCAACCTTTCCCTCCGGATCAGCAAATGAGCCTCTACATTCACTGCCTTGTTCTGCATCTCGTGAAGTGTTACAATATTCTTTTCTCTCAGCTGAAACTCCATTTCTGGATCAAAGGCACCCGGTAGTGCAAGAGAGCAGATCTAGGAGAAGGTCTTATATCAGCTGGCATCGAAAAATATACTTGGTTAAATCTGGCAGAAAACTGTTGTACTGTCTCCCCTGGCAATCTTTTCAGCTGGTTATACTCCTCTATAATCAACAAAAAGTTTTTTCTGATCATCCACCTATCAAAGAAAACTTTAACAAACTTCTGGAAAACTGAAATGCTCGCATCAGGCAGGGCTTTGAACCAACTCTTCACTTGGCCTTGCAAAGAAAGAGAAAAAAGTCTGATACTAACATCTTTGTCATCAACTTCAAAAAAATCTAGAAAAGTCTCAACATTCTGCACATGTTGCTCAGCGTTGACATTGTTACATTCACCATCAAATATCAGTAGAGATATGTCATAATTTGCAGGAAAAGCATGAAGAAAAGAAGGTAAAACAAGAGGTTTGTACCGATCTGGAATTTTACAAGGTGTAGGGGTATGTACAAGAGCTGTGGGATCAGTTTTGTTTTCTTTAGGTTCATCATTTACACTCAGCATTTACACTCTTTGAATGGGTCGAGTGAAGATTTTGATCACCATTCTCATACAACAAATTTTGAAAAAATTTCAGGACAGCTTCAAGACCAGCGAAGAAGTAATTTACAAGAAAGCAGATTAGATCCTGAATACCATTCCACTTTAGATACCTGAACTTTGTGTAAGATCCTTCCATTTTCCCAGAGAAAGAGTCAGTCCTCCAGACTTTGAATTGGAGTCACCAGGCGAATGATTTCAGCCTTCTTATGTCTGATCGTTGTCCACCATCAACCATCAGATCTAAACTCGATACATGTACTGGGGCAATTTATAAGTTAAGTGTTACGATTACAAGCTAGACCGGAGATCGACTGAAGCAGCGTTTATCTACTATGCACTCGCAGAGCAAGAGCAGTTCGAAAGCTACCTGGCGTGACTTCAGGCTCCGTCTGTAGCTATAAATCAAACAACACTAACCAGCAAACCAATTCTTCCCCAGTATGGTCACCACTATGTTAGCGCTCAAATCTACCTTAGGCTGAAATAAGGTAAAACTCAAGGCTACATCAAACCACGCTCAGCCTCGTAGCTAGCCCTACGAGGACAGGAGAGGGCTCTCTCCGGGTCTATCTTGGCAAAGGATCTTCAAAGGGGCTGAGATGACTTATAATGAACAATGAATACTGATTTTAGGCTAGTAAAGAGATAGGAATGTTTGATTTTGATTTTTGGGTTTTCGTTGGAGAAATGGGAAAAAACAATTTTGGGTCCGGGGATAAGGTCAGATCTTTGCAGATTTCGAGTTGGGGCGAGGTAGGCAATAGTCTTGATGCTTTTGATTGAGTATATGGATGGATCAGAAAGACAAGGAGCTGAAAAGGGCAAGGATGAACATGGATCCTTTTCAAACAGGCGAAAACATGCAAAACTAAATGAATTCAAAGGCAGAGCACTGTAAACAATGGATTCAACCTCATCTACTCATTCATTTTAGTTTTAGAAGCATAAGAAGGGATGGCATACATTAAACATGAAATAACTTACAATAAAATGAGAGAAAAAACCATCAAGAACTGAAATCCACAAGAATCCCAACAGGTGCTACAAAACCTCTGATCTTTCCTTAGCCAAAATATGAAAAATATGTACAATAGTGTGCCAAAAGTTTCCCCAGAGTCCAACCTATCCAACCTCTGAAAAGGATTGAGAAATTACATCATATAGAGCATCCTAACCCCTTCCCATGCCTCTATGGGTCGAATTCCTTCTTCAGGGATCAGTTTAAACCAAATTCTAATCAAGGAGCTAAAATCTAGGCAACTAACAACTTGCCTCTAAAAGAGTGGAAACTGATTCATTTACATGATTTTCACTTTTTTGAGAGTGAATCTTCTAGAATAGGTAAAAGTAAGCCAAAGTTACATGCCAACCATCAATTTACATCATGAAAACCCAAAAATTTCATCCACAAGCAAAACTGGTCCCAACTGGCCGAAATTCTGAGCTGGAAGTTGAAAATTTGACCAAAAATCTATATGGGTAGCGCGCTTGAGCTATATGGGTAGCGCGCCTTTCAGCCTGATTTTGAGGCACTTCCCGGCATCCAAATTGAGCTCATGATAGCTCGTTGGAAAGCCCTGGATGTTGGCTATCCAAACCAAGTGGAATTTCCCAATTTTGAGCTCATTTTACCCTCCAAAACTTCATTATCCCAAAAGTACTTCCTGCTGGTGCAAAAGGTGGCAGCAAGGTGGTTTTCATGGTGTTTTTGGGCCTTTTGATCATCCATAACCTGATGAAATGTTTCGGCAATACCTGAGCATGCATAACTTACCACGAAAAACCCAAAAATGCAAAGATTTCCTTCAGCAAGTGTCCCGAACAAAAGTGAGCACATCGACGCGCTACCCGTATAGCGGAAAAATCTGTTTTTGGACCAAAATATTTCAAAATGACAAAAATTTCTCCGAATTTGCTCAAATTCAGAGCGAAGACCCTCCATCATGTATCATGTCCAGCCAACAAAGCCTCGGCCAAAATCTGGAGTGGATCAGGCCTTTTCCGCCGTTTTAGTGCTTCGCTCAACCTCCTCTTCAGAATCTTCATTCTCGCTTTGCAGACATGCATGCGAGCCCAATAATGACCTTTCATGTGGCGAAGCATGTCTTTCTCTCTATTGGCCTTTGCCAACAACTTCTCCAGATGAATGTTAACATGCGTGAGTACAGAATCTCGATCGATTGGTGTCATGTCGCCGGGTCTCTTCCGGGCCAATTGTCTATCCTCACGGATTCGCCGCAGCTCATAAAGTGTGTGCTCATCCTCTAGCTGTTTGTTACGCTGATCCAGGTAGTTTATCACCCACTGAGCCTTCTGCAATTTATCTTTCAGCGTGTCATTCTCGGCCCTTTGCTCCTGGATGATCTCTTTCAGTTTCGAGCTAGGAGAGCTCACATCAACATCAATGATCGTGAAATCCGTGTCCCGGCCTCCTCATGGGCCCTCATCATGCATGGGCTTCTTTCCCTTGTCCTGGATCTGTACCTGTGCTGAAGAAGAAAGTGATACCCCTTCCACATCATGTGGAGATAATACTCGCTGTAGCTGCAAATAAGGACATGTGGCCTCGCTGGTATGTCACATACAATGGAGCACTGATATGCTCAATCTCAGGAATGTCAGGCTGGTGTGAAGGCTCTCCCGCATCATGAATTACCTCGGGAGGCGGCTGTGGCGCTGTGAAGAAGTCACGGGAGATGAAATCCTCCCAAGAAATGCCCTGCTGTGGAATCACTGTCATACTCCTGCTCATAAACTAAATTTGTCTCTGACATGGCTCTGAAAACAAGATGTCTGCAATATGTATGTTGATATAGGTGTAATGAAGTCAAAGTTTCAATGTATGCTCAAAACCCAAATATATTTCACATGTACCAAAACATCATAAGAAAACAAGTGACAGTGGTAATAGCTCTGTTTAGTGGATTGGCATTAAAGACAGTCTCTGTTTTGATCACAAGAAAATTTTGACAAATGAGTAGACAGTGTAATGTATGAAACAACCTTTACAATACTGGCCAAGGATTTGTCAAAGGACTGTGTTTGTCAATAGGAAACAGTGGCAATGAAACAATAGTAATGACAACAGTGGTAATACTATGGCAATGGAGGATATGGATAAGTCAACATGAGACTATGTGAAAACATGAAAGGACGTGGCAGCAGTGGTAAAATGGCCAAAAGGCATGAGGATGATGTACATAATGTGCCAGGGCGCCACAAGCAATATAGGTATGAGCACATATACCAATCACGAAAATTTACAAACCCTTCACTAGATTGTCACTATATCTTTTAAAACCCTGAGAATTGAATTTGCTATGAACATAGGGTTTATAGATTTCTCCTCAAGCAATGCTTGTTTCCCAACTTCAAAAAATACCAAAACCTCTTTCAAAAATCACTGAGCAATGATTAAAAACCTGTTTACAAGTGGATGGAGGTGTTTGAGCTCGAAATCGGACGCAAAGACAAAATTTCTTGGCTATGTCGATTTATGGGTAGCACGCCTACCCAACGGGTAGTGCGCCTCCTGTATGGGTAGCGCGCTACATAGTGCATTTTGCAGGAGGCTTTTGGAGGCCTTCCTGGTGTCAAAACTGAGCGTGTGATAGCTCGTTAGAAAGCTCTTGGAGTATAATTTCCAACCCAAGTGGAATTTTCCAATTTGGACTTCATTTTCCTTGTCAGAAATCAAATCTCCCAAAACTTGTCAAAATGAGCAGAATGAGGCTTGCCTCAAGGCAGAGCGTTGTTGCAGTCAACTTTTGAAGGTCTTCCTCAACTCCAAATTGAGCTCATGATAGCTCATTGGAAATATATTTGTGTCTAGTTATCCTTTGACTCATCAAGAAAGTCATTTAGCCAACCATGCTAGGGGAAATCTTGATTTTCCCAAGGTCATTTCAAAGGTGCATTCAATTCTCCTGAGGCAACGGTATTTTTGACATTTCTCTAAAACCATGATACTTGTGTAAAAATTGAAGGCGGGTTTTTTTCCTTGGCATGTTGTGGACAAAAACCTCTCTCAGTTTTCCCAAATTCATCTTTTATTTCTCTGAAACATCATTTGAGTGAAACCTATCCCGATGTGTGAAACAAAGGATTTTGTCGAAATGAAGCGAAATGAAGGGGATAAGGGGCTTCTAAATTCTTGGGGAAATTTTGGGAAGTAGGGAGGGATGTTAGGAATTAGGGGAAAGTGGAATCTCAGAGATTGAGGGAGGGGAAGGGGTCCAAAAGGGAAAAACACAGGCCTAGCCTAGAAAATTGCCAAGTTGTGGCAAGAAACTAGGGTTTATGCAAAAATGAGGAATTTGGGGGATCTCAGTGATGGGGGGTGTTTAATAAGGTACATTAATGATAAGGGAAAGTGTATGAACATCAGGATACAATTTTTTCTATTATTTGACCATCCAAGAGAAATTACCTCCAAAACCCTAGGTGAGGGAAATGGACCTTACCAAGGCACAACTGAAGCATGAAAAAGATGTACAATGACCCAATGGAACCTGACATGATGATGAAAACCCTCTGAATGATGGTACACTCATCTGAATTGTGACATGGACCGACATTTGGACAACTTTGAAAAGAGTGAAAACAAACCCTAGACCTAATGCCTAGTGACCAAATTTTGCTTGAAGACTCATTGAAATGACAAAATTTGACCTTGACACCTTAAAATCACTTTGTAAGAGCATGTTTGATCACTGGAGGAAGGCTGCAAAGGCTGACTCTAACAGGTTCCAAGGATGGGTGAGCAATTTTTTGATATGGACATTGATATCTCCCACTCAACTATTTGCGCTAAAAAATGATGATCTAGAAATCTATGATGGCATGAGAATGGTGTCAAAAGGCTGTTCCATAACCTTGGAGCAGCAAATGATACTTCCACACATGAGGAATATTTATGAATATGACAAGAGACTATTGGCACTCTTGTATGCATTGGCCATACTATGGAAGTTTTAGATGGGAAATGCCTTCCAAGAGGAGGTTGAATTCCATGTACTTCAATATTGTCTTGGGCAAGATCAGCTGCAAGGGAGGCAACAAAAGTGGAGTAAAAACACTCCAACATGTGGATTTGGCATTAAGCATGTTAAAGAGGATATTTATAATGTGAAAAATGCTTCATTTTAGATTTCAACAGTGCTGTCATTGTTGGGAAGCCTAGATCCATATTGGGAGTCCCAACTATTGGTGGAGTATTCCAAGAACCGCTTCACATGTAAGGTTATTGATGGGCAAGTGATCGATGGGAGGTATAGAGTGGTTTATGGAGTCATATATTTCCATGATCAGATCTACCTAACTAAAGACTCCAAGCTCAAGAAGGAGATTCTACATGTAGCTTATGAAGCACTCTTTTCAGGACATGTAGGTTCCATTGAGTCTTATCACACCATCATGGAGGGATTGTATTGGGAGGATCTAAAAGAATATGTGCACCAACATATCAGGAGATATTTAGCTTGTTGGAAGTATGAGGAGGAGAACAACCACCTTGCAAGGTTGTCACAATCACTTTCCATTTTGATGGAGAAATGGGAAGTTTCATCTATGGACCTCTTCACCAACTTGTCTATGATATATGGTAAAGGTTGTGTTTTGATGCTTATTTATCAACTAACAATGTATGTGCATTTCTTTACCATGAATTTGTAGCACATTACTCCACAAGAGGGCAAGCCTCTCTTTGGGTTTCATGGTCCTATTGGGACTGCATTCAGTGATGGGAATAACCACTTCATGGAGGGCTTTGTGCAAGACATTTTTTTCTTGGTTCAAATTCAGCCAACACCTAATGTCCTCTACTATTTTCAAGCTTTTGAGAAGCTTATGGTAGCAAGTAGGTGGTTGGGTGGCCACGTATCACATCATGTTTTGAAACAGCTAGAAGAAGAACAACGTTGGAATCGCTGGAGGGGCTATTATCACCATCCATTATTTCATGTGACACTTAGTCCATATTTATTTTGGAACCCATATGATGATGATACTCTATTCACTAAATGTGGGGTAAATTGGGCAAGGGGGGTTCCTAGAACCAAAGAGTGGGATCATGAGATTCCAAGTACCTTTTGGATTCTTAATGACCATATTATTGTAGCCCAAGACCAGCAGTTCCAAATCTATCATAAATAGAGAGAGAGATAGTGTGAGTTAGATAACTTGATCTCTCCTTTTCGGCCATGCAACCCCTATACATTGCAGAACCAGGGGATTAGTGATTGTTTCTATAAGCTACCAAGGATGGCTCATTTTGTTTGGATGATAGCATGGAGGTTGAAATTTCTCATTGAGATTGAGGCACCTAAAATTTACCATCTTTCATGCCTTAAGGAGGCCAATGGACAGCATATAACTCTTTCCATATATCTCATACTTCTTCCTAATGATAGCTGTTTGGTTTATCTACCAAAGGTTAACTTGTATACTTGCGAGGAGACGTATCCATTGGAGGTTTTTCAGTACACTTGCAGTTGTTTGAGAACAAGCAACATTTGGGAGGGGAATATTGTAATATTCCTAAATCAGCATGCAGCTAATTGGAATATTAAAATCTAATTTTTCTTCTTGCTTCATAAATAAGTGGATAAAGAGACCCTTAAAGTCTCTTTAGTAGGAATAAATCACTTCCAGTGTGAATGTAGATCAGTTTAGATAGTCAGAATAAATCCACCTTGGTGTGAATGGGGATAATTCATGGAGACAAAGTCAATGTTGACCAAATCAAACAACGTTGTAAATGAGAGAGTGGAGCTAGTGGAGATAGCGTAGTTTTGGAGGAGTCATCTTTGCATGGAAGTAACCTCATAAATGAGTGGGGCCAATGGTGAGGAAGCTCATCAATTATATAATGGAGGGGATGGAAACCTTATGGGAGCATTCATAATATTGTTTATGTTTGAGTCTTATGACTTATTTGCATGCTTCAGTTGTTTGGATGGGTTTGCTTTACTGTTCAATACAAGGGTATTCTCATGCAGTAATTCCACACTCTTCCTTGCAGACTTGGTGAATAAATCTGAGAGGAGTATCTTGAGCTTCATTTCCACCATCTAGCATTGGGAAAAGTAGTCACCTACAGCCATAGCACAGTCTCCTTGAGGAACTACGTTATTTTCATGGTGTTGCAGTGGAAGGGTCAAAACCTCTGATTGTGAGCTAGTCTCCTAGTGGAAGGATGAGCATTTCACCTGGAAAGATAGTAAGGAGGAGATACAACCATTTCTTTGTCTTTTCATCCATATTTATGCAGAGCTTCAGTAATACAACACGATTCAACCACAAATCTACAGTTTATACTTTTTTTTATCTCAGGCCTTTCAAGAAACCCTTGCCGGATTATCTTAAGATTGTGTAAAAGAGTCTAGATCTCAATTTTTCAGCTTTTTTAAGTAATATATCAGCATATCCATTTGTTTCTCTATTTTTTTAGCATAAACCCACATTAAACTGCGTTGTCACTTGCTTCATAACTTTTGTGTTGCAGTAGTCATGGGGTTGCAGTGTTTTTGGGCTGTTATGGGCTTGGGAGGCCTGTTTAACTAAGACAGAATGATTTTTTTCTGATCCCCTTGTATATTTGGATGTTATAATACAAAAAATAAGGGATCCATGAGCTTTCATTAACTTTTATAGCGTAATTTTCTGAAAATTTCATTTTTGGTGCCTATATTGCTGATTTTACCATTTGGGAATATTATAAAGTTTCAAATTTTTCTGGGAAGAGGCCTATCCCCAGCCTTGGAAAATAACCTTAATTTTCATATTTTTTGGCACGTCATTGTAATAAAAATGTCACATTCACACTATTTAAGGCCTAAGGGAGCAACTAGGAACCCATGGTTTCTTGGAGGCCTTGGAAAGGGAGCAACTAGGGCTCTAAGTCAGTAAAAATATGATTTGTCACATGGGTTGGCTACCTAGAGGGTTTGGGTTACTCCTAGAGGTATTGTAGCACCTAAGGGAACTCAATAAGTTCTTGTTGTGTCAACTTCATTTTCTCAAATCCATGTAGGAGGTTTATTCATATCATAGTGACCCTCATCTCATGTTTACCTTGGGCAAACCAATGGAAGCGGGTAAATGTGGTAGGTGGCATTACACCTCACAATTTGGAAATTCAATTATTTGAGCATCTTATGATTTTTCAAGTTCACCATATTATTTGTTACAAACAAGTGGGCCAAAGTATCAAACATACTCTTTTCCTTTAGACGTAGGCAACTTTCAACACATGACATGAGAAGATCCCAAACATGCAAAGTAGGATATGCATTTCTAATATTCCTTAAAATATTTCGAAAATACACTTGTCTAGGATCATCTCCCTCTTTCTTGAAGAATTTATCCAAAGTGTCAACAATATTGAAGCTTTCTCACAACACCTTCATTTTTTTTCTCCCTACATACAAAGGTTTATCCTTGA